>SJYV01020496.1:1142301-1387168 GCA_006410875.1 Neotragus pygmaeus
TCATGAAATTGATGCTTTTGAACTGTGATATTGGAGAAGACTCTTGAGAGTCCCTTGGACTGCAAGGAGATCCAACCAGTCCATTCTGAAGGAGATCAACCCTGGGATTTCTTTGGAAGGAATGATGCTGAAGCTGAAACTCCAGTACTTTGGCCACCTCATGCGAAGAGTTGACTCATTGGAAAAGACTCTGATGCTGGGAGGGATTGGGGGCAAGAGGAGAAGGGGATGACCGAGGATGAGATGGCTGGATGGCATCATGGACTCGATGGATGCGAGTCTGAGTGAACTCCGAGAGATGGTGATGAACAGGGAGGCCTGGCGTGCTGCAATTTATGGGGTCACAAAGAGTCGGACACGACTGAGCGACTGAACTGAACTGATTCATGAAATTGCTGTAAATATTTAAATGAGAAAAGGAGTCCAAAGGCCTGTGCCTGGCACATAGTACTCACTAGATGGGAGCTTTTTTTGTTAATAGCTACCTGTCCTTTCACATATGAATTGCAATAGCAGTTTCCTCCTAGGCTTCACTGGTGGCTTAGCAGTAAAGAATCCACCTGCCAATTCAGATCTGGATTTCAATCCCTGGTTGGGGAAGATCCCCTGGAGGAGGGCATGGCAACCCATTCCAGTATTCTTGCTTGGAGAACTCCATGGATAGAGGAGCCTGGAGGCTACAATCCATGGGACCGCACAGAGTTGGACACAACTGAGTGGCTAACACTTTCATTTTTCTGCTATTTATAAAACCTAGGCCAGACTCCTAGTTGGCCTTTCTTGGTGTCCTGCCCACACTATTGTTGTGGCCTAGGGTACTTTGGTTCAGGCCTGGTCAGTTGCCCACCTCCACTAGAAACCATGAAAATGCTGGTGGGACAGGTTCCCATAGGAAGAGTACGAAAGTGTTGGTTGCTTAGTTGTGTCTGACTCTTTGTGACCCCATGGAGTATAGCCTACCAGAGTCTTCTGTCCATGGAATTCTCCAGGCAAGAACACTGGAGTGGGTAGTCATTCCCTTCTCCAGGGGATCTTCCTGACCCAGGGATCAGGAAGCCTGGCCTTCTACATTGTGGACATATTCTTTACCCTCTGAGCTATCAGGAAAGCCCCGGAGAAAAAGGGAGGTGCCATTTTCAGGAGAAGGGGAAGGAAGCTGAGCAGACCAGAACAACAGAGGCCCACTACTACCTCTAATCTTGCTGGTCTGGCCTTTACCTTCCTCCCTTGGTTACCCAGGAAGAATCCAAGATCAAAGACTTTAAATCGGAATAGAACCTAATTATCTGATCCGGTTCCCTCAGGTTAAAGATAAAAACCTGAGGCCTGCAAGATGAGCTGGTTGCTGAAGGTGACTTGGCAGTTGTTTGAGCTCTTGGGAATAAATATCTGAAAGGCTGTCTCCTTTCTGGGTCAGTCTGGGAGCCAATAAGATTCGGGAATCAGGAACTTGGCTCACTGATCTGCTGGGCTGATTTATTGCCACATGTGGATTATGGCACGCACTGTGGGTGTGAGGGCCATTTACAAAGAAAGTCCTCTAATTCGCACCATCCTCACAGGCACTCCCGAAGGGAATTCCAGTGGATGCTCATGAGCAGTGCCTGAGACTAGTGTTTTTCAAGTTGTGAATCTGTCAAGACATCAATTTAGTTGGGTCAAGATCAGATTTTTCTTTTTTTTTTTTTTTTTTAAGAAATAGAGTAGAGGAGAAATGATGTCAAGGGGCAAATATGAAACAGTTTTTCTCAGTTACAATTTTATACATAAAGCTACTGGCTAAATGCTTTCCTCTCACTTCCCATCCTTGGCCCCCAGTGGTGTTTTTCCCATCCTCTTTTTAAGGAAAATCCAATTCATTCTACAGATGCACATATTCTGGATATAGAGATGACTGTGACACAGTTTTTGTCCTTGAAGTGTTCTCGGCCCAGTGGGAACTGACCTCCAGTCCAGAGTAGGGGAGAGATGAAAATGAAGAAGGCAGAGAGTAGCGGAATACTTTGCAGAAAGATAGCCCCAGGGCAGTGGAAAGGGAGTGAGGGGGACTTTCATGTTTTACTTTATACACTCTGTGCTACTTGAATTTATTTCAATGAACATGTATAACTCAGTTATTTTATAAGCCTAGTAAAAATATAAAAAATACACAAATGGAGAAATGAATGAAGGGTACAGTAATATGAAAGTCCTAGCCTGAGTAAAGGGAAATAAACCAAGGTTTACAGAGCAATGCTTAAAAAAAAATTTTTTTTTTCATTTATTTATTTGGCTGTGTGGGGTCTTCATGCAGGATTTTCAGTTATGGAGTGTGGGATCTAGGTCCTTGATCAGGGATCAAACTCAAGGCCCCCTGCATTGGGAGCTCAGAGCCTCAGCCACTGTACCACAAGGGAAGTTTCCAGAGCAAAACTTTCAAACTTGGACTTATTTGGACCTTTTAATACATCAAGAAAAGTTTCTTGTTCATCTTTTTTTTTTTTTTCAAGTTTACTCTTTTAACTATATGAATTCTTATTCTGGATAGACATCATGGTCATCATTTTGATCATTATTATCATCAGTTTAAGCAGGTCTTCAGTCTACAAAAGAGTTATTGGAAATCAGTAAGATGTTATGATCTCCATCTTTAAAGTGGAGAAACCAACACCGTAAGAGGCCAAGCACTTTGTATCCGTTTACCAGGTGGTGAGGTTCAAAGCCCACGACATTTCCTCCAAGAAAGAGTCAGAGACTAGGGACAATGACTCTGAAAACCGCCCTTAAGTCTCTGTAAATACTCAGGGTTTGTTATCTGGCTCTTCCTAGTTTTTCTCTAGTAATGAGCCATTACTTTGTTAAAATAGTAAAGGGTCTTGGAACTGGTAGTCCAGTGGTTAAGAGACTTCCGCTTCCAGTGCGGGTGGGGGTGGGGGTGCGGGTTCAACCCCTGGTCTGGGGGCTAAGATCCCACATGGCTCTCTGCCAAAAAAGCATAAAACAGAAGAAATAGTGTAACAAATCGAATACAGGCTTTAAAAAAATGATCCACATCAAAAAAGGGGGGCAGTCTTTGTGTTTTGGGAGGCAGAAGGGAAAGCTTGCTGGGGTTGCCAGTCCTGGGGACAGACGGTGTCCCAGGACTGAGGACAGACGGTGTCCCAGGACTGAGGACAGACGGTGTCCCAGGACTGAGGACAGGGAAGGAGTGGGAGGGAAGCAGGGGAGAGGGACAGGGGCAGAGGCCTGGGCCTGAGGGCCACCCTCAAATCCAGTGCTGCCTGAGGTTCTCAAGGGGACCCTGGGTTAGCAGGGGCTCCCCAAGCCGGAGCTTGCGTGGTGTCAGGTCTGTCTGATCAGGATCCTGAGGGAGAGCCTCCTCTCCCTCCCAGCAGGGCGCGACACTCCCTGCACTCACTCTCCACCAGCCTCCCTGCTCCCTTTCCCACGGAGGCCCACAGGGCCTCCACTTGGTCTTGTTCAGGCCTCAGTGATCTCCCGCTCATCCTCAACTGATTTTCTCCCTCTGCAGGAAAGGGAAGGGAAAGGACAAGAAGACTGGCTGGAGTTGGATGGTGAGATGTAGGGGGGCTAAGGACATCTGCACATCCTCTGAAAATCCTGGCTACCTCTTTCCCATTGTCGTCATGGTTACTGATCACGTATTGAGCTCTCACCATGGGCTAGACTTCCTCTCACTGGGCACTCAAGAATGTCCCAGAGTCCTAGGTCATGCAAGTGATCTGTGGACAAGCCAACCCACGAATTGGGCCTCCAGAGCTCCGCCTGAATCCCCTGAATAATGGGGCATCCTGCCTCCTGTGGGTCTGTCCCAAAAGAGAGCAACCTGTCCTACGGCAATAGGAAGCCTGCTCAGTGAATACAAACGCTCCTCCCCCTTGCCACTCTGGCATTTGACTGCCTGTCAGAGGCACATCCTTTTATGGGCCTGGATCCACTGACCTGACGTTTTCATCCACTTCTCTGGCTCAATGAAGTCTTTCTCACACACGGGGTCCCCATGTCCCCACTCCCTGGGATGACCTGAGTTGGAATGTGAGTCAAGGTGGCATCCAGGTACTTTTTTTCCTGGCAGTCCAGTGGTTAGGATTCTAGGCTTCCAATGCCAGGGAACATGGGTTCAATCCCTGGTCAGGGAACTAAGATTCCACATGCCCCTAGGCGTGCCTCCCCCCAGAAAAGAGCAGCATCCAGCTAACTCCATGCTTGCTTCATCCCTCAGAGGAGGGACAACTGCCCCTTCCATTCTGAAACAATTAAATAGCACAGATCTATCTTGCAATGCTTAGAGTTACTGTAGACTTACAGACAGTGGTGAACAGGCCATGGCATGCATTTTAAAAAATGTTAATTTATTTACTTTTGGCCATATTGGGTCTAGGTTGTAACATGCAGGATCTTTGCTGTAGTGTGCAGGCTTCTCTCTAGTTGTGGTGTGAGAGCTTAGTTGCTCTGTGGCATGTCGGATCTTAGTTCCCCAACCAGGAATCAAACCTGCGTCCCATGCACTAGAAGGCAGATCCTTAACCACTGGACCACTAGGGAAGTCCTCACAGCATGTGCTGAGGATGGCCCATGTCTCACTCTGCTGCTATCCAGGCTCTCACATGCCAGGCCCACAGCATCCCTGAGGGCTCTGTCCAGCGTGGGGGCTGTGGCAGGCCTCAGGCTCTGAGTTCCACCAGCAGATGGGCAGCTGTTCTGCCCTCAGCTCCCCATTGTGTAGACCCAGAGGTTGAAGAGGGCTAAGAAACCAGCTTGGGAGGATCCCAGCCTAGGGAGTAGGGAGGGGCAGGAGACCCCAGGTCATTGATTCAAGACCTTGTTCACCAAGGATCCTCAGTGTCAGCACAATGCCAGGTCTAGAAAGGGCAGAAACCTTTACGGTCGTCTCCCTGCACAGGACCAGAGAGGAGTGGACTCGACCACGGGAGCTGCTGACATGCTAGTGCACCTGTCTCATTTAGTTTATGTTTTCCAGTTTCTCCATCTCTTCTTCTTTTTTTTTTTTTTTGATGTTCTTTTTCAAACCTTTATCAAGTGTAGTAGAAAAACTTTTGTATACATATATATAAATAGTAAGGGCTTCCCAGGTGGTACTAGTGGGCACTTGAATACATTCTTGTATTCAAGTATTCTTGCCTGGAGAATTCCATGGACAGATAAGCCTGGCAGGCTACAATCCACAGGGTTGCAAAGAGTCAGACACAACTGAAGCACCTGGCATGCAAGTACATATAAATACTATGTATAATATATATATATGAGAAAACTTATGAACTTTTGCCTAAAATATTAATGGCATTTTGATTCTACTTATTTGACTTAGTGTGAATAGAATGCTAGATTTCTAATTTAAAAAATAGATATGCAACAAGAACAAACATTGACTGTATAGCACAGGGAACTATAGTCAATATCTTGTAATAACCTAATGGAAAATAGTCTGAAAATAACTTATGTGTATGCTGCTGCTGCTGCTACCAAGTCGCTTCAGTCATGTACGACTCTGTGCGACCCCATAGACGGCAGCCCACCAGGCTCCCCCGTCCCTGGGATTCTCCAGGCAAGAACACTGGAGTGGGTTGCCATTTCCTTCTCCAAAGCATGAAAGTGAAAAGTGAAAGTGAAGTCGCTCAGTCGTGTCCGACTCTTAGTGACCCCATGGACTGCAGCCCACCAGGCTCCTCCTTCCATGGGATTTTCCAGGCAAGAGTACTGGAGTGGGGTGCCATTGCCTTCTCCAATATATGTGTGTATATATATCCAAATCACCTTGTTGGGTGCCTGAAACATTGTAAGTTAACTATACTTCAATAAAAAATATATATATTAAAAAAAAACACACAGACACAGGAGCTGTAGACATGCTGCCACAGGGCCGGGAAAGAACGCTTCAGGCTCATGTCAAGAATAGAGTGCTTAGGGGAACTTCCCTGGCAGTCCAGTGGCTAAGACGCCCGATCCCAATGCAGGGAGTCCAGGTTTGATTCCTGGTCTGGGAACTAGATCCTGCATGCCACTATTAAGATTAATTAATTAAGATCCCGAATGCCACAACTAAGACCCGATGCAGCCAAATGAATAATAATAATAATAAATTAATAAAGAATGGAGTGCTTTGTGAGGCTTGGGGGGGTCAGGTATCAGGACCGCTCAGAGAAGGATCCTCTCTAAACTCCTTACTTGCAAATGGAGGAAACTCAGGTGAGTAAAGGCTTCTGCCCCAGGTAGAGGAACAAGTCTGCCCCCCAAAGGGGAGAGGATTCTCACTTGCAGGTCCCTCTTTGCCATCCTCACAGCCTGGTTCACAGGAGCCAGACATGGCCCAGGCCTCCTGCTCTATACATTTAAACACCTCCATCTCCACGTGGTTTTCACCATGCTGTGGGAACTCTGCAGATGAGGAAAGGTTAAATGCCCTAACCAGGGACCAAAGCCAGGCAGAGAATGAACATGGACTCCAGTCTGGGCCTCAAATACCTCTTCTGACATTTTCTGGGTTATATTGCGTTTGACTTTTTCTTGGGAGTCCCTCAGACAGCAAGGAGATGAAACCAATCAATTCTAAAGGAAATCAACCTTGAATATTCATTAGAAGGACAGATGCTAAAGCTGAAGATCCAATACTTTGGCCACCTGATTTGAAGAACTGAATTATTAGAAAAGACCCTGATGCTGGGACAGATTGAAGGCAGGAGGAGAAGAGGGCGACAGAGGTGAGATGGTTGGATGGCATCATCAACTTAATGGTCATGAGTTTGAGCAAACTCTGGGAGATGGTGAAGGACAGGGAAGCCTGGTGTGCTGCAGTCCATGGGGTCGCAGAGTTGGACACAACTTAGTGACTGAACAACAACGACGACACTTGTCTTACCTGCAGATTAAAGGCCTTGGGAGGGTAAAGAGGAATTTCTTTATTCTGTCTTTCTTCTTTCTCTCTCTCTTTTTAAGACCGTATAAACTAATAACAGATTCCTTCTCTTCCTTCATTTGCAGGACATCAAGGATTCTGGACATTGCAAGTTTCCCTTTAAGTTACACTGGGAACCCAGAGCAAGGCTGTATGGACCCCTGCTGGGGTAGCATAGAAAGGGGAATTTCATTTCTTGACTTCATTGGATTGGCTGTATTCACTTAATCACTGGTGTGAATAAGAGCATGGATGGGTGTAATTAAATGAACTGTGGTGGTTTGGTCGCTAAGTCATGTCTGACTCTTTTGCGACCCCATGGACTGTAGCCTCCCAGGCTCCTCTGTCCATGGGATTTCTCAGGCAAGAATACTGGAGTGGGTTGCCATTGCCTTCTCCAGGGGCTCTTCTGACCTAGGGATCGAAGCGGCATCTCCCGCATTGACAGGTGGATTCTTTACCACTGAGCCATCAGGGAAGACCCACCCCTTGCATTTTTAACCTGAGTATCTCGAAATCTTTTGTTTGTGCTTCCTTCTCTTTGTTGGTTTCTGTCATTGGGCTCAGTTCATGCATAGAACGCTTCTGAGTACAGACATCTGAAAAGGGCAAAATAAAAACAGCCAGTTGGTTGATAATAGAATGGGAGTCTCTGAGGACCCTGGGGGAGGGCGCTGGTCCTAAAACTGGCTGGAAAGACATGAGGGCAGAAGATCCCTTGAGACTGCACTTGTTCCCAGGCAATGGCACATGCTGGTTGGAGGAGGCAGGTGAAAACAGCTGGTCAAAGGTTCTCCTTGTGTTCTGTGTTGGCCAGTGCCCACCTCAGGGTCCTGTTTTCTGAAAAACTGGCAAGCTGGGTGCTCCCTGTGAAATATGAAGTGAAGGACCTCCCTCTCTGCAAGGGATTGCTTTAGGCTGGCCTGGGATGCCACAATTACCCCTGCTAACACAGCTTATTTGAACCAGCTTTCTGCCACCTTTCTAAACACTATATGATTGTTCCTCTCTGTTTAGTCTCTTTCCGGCTGGTATTGATTGTTGCTTTTACTGGCAAACAGTACGCCATTATAAAAATAAACACCAGTGTTTGTGTAGAAAGTGAAACGGATTTCTGAGTCTCCAGGGCCAGCAAAATCCTTGCTTCAAGACCCAGTGGTCAACCTGGTACTTGATCCTCTCGTCAGCACACCTCTGTGATTATTATAAGGCTGTTTGTCTGTCTTTCTCCTTCCTCCCTAACAGGAGCGGCAGCTGCGGTTGGTCTTCCCCCACACCCTGAGTGCTTGGCACTCAATTCATAGTTGCTGACTGACACTGAGGAGGGCTGGCCAGGAAGCAGTCATTTCAGGGTTAGGCCTGGCGCCGTGCCTCTCAGCTCGTTTCCACACGCAGCTGTCCCAGCTAGTCAGTCACCACAATCTAGGGTTAGGAGTTTGGTCCCGGAAGGGCAGACAACAACAACAACAACAACAACAACAGTAACAGCTGCATCGTCAAAGAGCATTCACAGAGTCGTCCTGTCCTGTCCCATGCCTAGGGCAGCTGTTCCCACAAGGTTAGTGAAGCGGTGCTCTGTTTGCATTTTTTGCTTTTTATTGATTGATTTGGCTGCGTCAGTTCTTAGATGTGGCATGTGCCCTCTTCCTTGCAGTGCGCTGGGCTTCTCTAGTTGCTTTGCGGCCTTAGGTGCCCTGTAGCATGTGAGATCTTAGTCCCTGGACCCGGGATCGAACCCACATTCCCTGCATTGGAAGGTGGACTCTTAACCAATTGGACCACCAGAGAAGTCCCTGTGTTATCATTCTTACCCCCATTTTACAGAAGAAGAAGCTGGGGCTGAGAGACATTCCAACCTGCCTTACTGAAGTCACACAAGTCTGCTCTTAAGATAACAGTCTAGATGGGCCCTGATTTGTGCCGAGACACAATTTCTTCATTTGTAATATGGAAATATCTTAGGGTTGTTTGGAAGGATTAAAAAATATTATGTATCAAAATTTTTTTTGGCTGAATTGGGTCTTCATTGCGGCACAGGGGCTTCTCTAGCAGGCAAATTCTTAACCACTGGACTAACAGGGAAGTCCTTGTATATGTTTGTTGATTGCCTGTTTCCTATCCTAGACTGCCAATTCCAGGGGGCAGAATCTTTGGCTCATTCACTGCTATATCGTTTGAGCCTGGAACAAGTGCCCAGCACCGGAGCGCTCAGTATTTGTGTTCTAGAGGAAAATGACAGACCATGCTCCTTCCATCTGCATTCCCTGCATTTGGTCCCCCAGATTTCCCCTCCACTGGCCTCAGAGAGCTCTGGCCTGGTCCTGGAGGATCAACTTCTGGCCTCTGGGCAAGGTGGGCAAAAGCCCCAGGAGTGTAGAGGTCAGAACAATGTCTGTGGATGTGAAGACCTCCCTCAGGCCTCTGCTCTCGGGTTCTCCTTTTCTTAAAGCAGGAAAAGCAGTTTTCTGGCCCGAGCACCACGTGGTGCTGCTTCGGAGGTTCTTACAGAGAAGAGTCCCGGCCTCCGTTGCAGCTTTTTTGGGGAAGGGGAAGGAGCCCAGCAAGAGAGACCAGGATAGGCTGCGGAAGGGGACAGTGCGAGAGGCACACCAGATTGGCGCGGAGGAGAGCAGGACCCGCCAGAAGGGCGGAAAAGCTTGCGAGGAGGAGGGCGGGGCGGAGAGCCTCCCGCTGCTCCCGCGCTCTCGCGCCACGCCACCTTAAATACCGGACTTCCTTAAGGGAGGGCGCCCGAGTCGGGCGCAAGGGGGCGGAGCCTCCCATGCAAATGAGAGGCGTGGGTCGCGGGGCGGGGCAGATGGGGCGCTGACCTGACGTCAGGCCCGCGGCCGGGACAGTTGGCTCGGCGGCGGCGGAGCGGCAGGAGCGGCGGCGCGAGCGGGGCTGCGCGGCGGGGCGCGGGGAGCGGCGGCGGCCGAGCCGGAGCAACATGGCGCCGGTGGGCGGGGGCGGGCGCCCCGGCAGTGGGCCGGCCCGAGGGCGCCTCCTCCTGGCCGCGCTGGTGCTGCTGGTGCCGCTGTGGGCGCCGGGGGTCCGCGGCCAGGGCGACCCCCAGCGGAGCGCGATCCTGGGCATGAGGCTGGCGAGCTGCAACAAATCGTGTGGGATATACAGGGATGGCATCATCTACGTGTCCGAGGGCAGCACGGTGAACCTGAGGCTGTACGGCCAGGGGCTGGACTCCTTCTCCAGCAACCTGATCTCCTTCACTGAGGTGGACAACGCCGAGACCTTCCACAACTCCACTGACTGCCTCGAGCTCACCAAGGACCTGGTCGTCCAGAAGCTGGTCAACGTGAGCCGCGGGGACACGTCGGGGATGCTGGTGGTGCTCACTAAGTTCCTCCGGAGGAGTGAGAACATGAAACTGTATGCGCTGTGCACGCGAACGGGCGTGGACGGGCCCTGGCAGAGGTGGACGGACAAGGATTCGCTGCTCCTCATGGTGGAGGAGCCTGGGAGGCTCCTGCCCCTCTGGTTGCACGTCCTCATCATTATGGTGCTGCTGGGGCTGTCGGGCATATTTTCCGGCCTCAATCTGGGGCTGATGGCCCTGGACCCCATGGAGCTGCGCATCGTGCAGAACTGTGGCACTCAGAAGGAGCGGCGCTATGCCCGCAAGATCGAGCCCATCCGTCGCAAGGGCAACTACTTGCTCTGCTCCCTGCTGCTGGGGAATGTGCTGGTCAATACCTCCCTCACCATCCTTCTAGACAACCTCATCGGGTCCGGCCTAGTGGCCGTGGCCTCCTCGACCATTGGCATTGTCATCTTCGGGGAGATCGTGCCTCAGGCCTTGTGCTCCCGACACGGGCTGGCCGTGGGTGCCAACACGATCATCCTCACCAAACTCTTTATGCTGATCACCTTCCCCCTCAGTTACCCCATCAGCAAGCTCCTGGACTTCTTCCTGGGTCAGGAGATCCGCACTGTTTACAATCGAGAGAAGCTGATGGAGATGTTGAAGGTGACCGAGCCCTACAACGATCTCGTGAAAGAGGAGCTGAACATGATCCAGGGAGCCCTGGAACTGCGGACCAAGACGGTGGAGGATATCATGACCCAGCTGCAGGACTGCTTCATGATCCGCAGCGATGCCATCCTGGACTTTAACACCATGTCAGAGATTATGGAGAGCGGCTACACCCGCATCCCCGTGTTTGAAGATGAGCAGTCCAACATCGTCGATATCCTCTACGTCAAGGACTTGGCCTTCGTGGATCCCGATGACTGCACCCCGCTCAAGACCATCACCCGCTTCTACAACCACCCAGTGCACTTCGTCTTCCATGACACCAAGCTGGATGCCATGCTGGAGGAGTTCAAGAAGGGTGAGGCCCCAGGATGCGGCTCCCGCATCCCTCTATGCGGTACCCCGCCTATCCTGACCTGTTTTATGTCTGCTGATCTTAGCGTTCCATTCGTGTGACTCTGTCCATTTGCCCAGAACGCCCTGTGTCTCGGCAGAGATGGGCACTCAGGCCAGCAGAAATAGCTCTTAAGCATCTGCCAGGAAGTGTGCTTTGTGCCCCAGGTGGATCCAAGCAGGGCAAGACATACTTGCCTGCATGGGAGCAGGATGGAGTGAGGCTAATGCATTCAAGGAGGTCAGCACCGGGGCATGGAGATTAGGGCGTGGTGCTGGAGCCAGCAGGTCCTATTGGGGTCGGGTGGGGAAGGGACTGGGGAACCCGNGAGTCTTCTCCAGAAAGGGAAACGGGTTCAAATTTAAAATATTATCACTGAAAGATGAGGAAGATGTTAATATTTATAAATGTGGAAGTTGCAAATGAAGAAAATATACTGAAGTAACAGGAGAAGGATAGCCCATGGGTCGTGGTCCTACAGTGGGTGGGAGGGACTTGATACATCACACAGACAGCAGCTTCATAAAGGAGGAAGGCATATTTTCTTGTGAGATTTGAGAAAAAGAGGTTAGAAATTGGGCTAATGTAGTTGATTCTACAAGTGGAGGGTAATTTCAGTAAATCATAAATGATAACCTCTTTTCCCTTCTGACAAAATCATTTGCTGACTTGGGTAGTAAATATTTGAAATGGAGAATGTGAGAGAACCACGGGACAAGTAATAATGCAGCAGCACTTGGGACTTTGCTGATTTGGAGAGAAGTAGGGAAGTTTAGGACTTCCCTGTTGGCTCAGATGGTAAAGCTTCTGCCTACAATGTGGGAGACCTGGGTTTGATCCCTGGGTTGGGAAGATCCCCTGGAGAAGGAAATGACAACCCACTCCAGTACTCTGGAAAATCCCATGGACGGAGGAACCCGGTAGGCTACAGTCCATGGGGTCACAAAGAGCAACTTCACTTTCATTTTCATTTTCTTTCAGGGATGTTTGAGCATACTGCAAAACCTGGGATAAGAATAGGAATGAGGGCACTGAACGGAAGGAAAGCTCCATGGAAATCAGAAGTGAAGGGGGAGGCGAAGACAAATTTGATTCACAGATAATTTTGTTTAGGGCTACCTGATTAAAATGAGTGTAGGCGAGTTATAGCCTGGCTCCTGGGTAAATCTTTTCACCAAATCTAAATGTAAACTACACCATTAATGCAATTTTATTAAACCAAGCATATGAAGGAAATTCTATTACAGAAGAAAACTGTCATTATAGAAGAGGACTTGTAAAAACTTTCTGCAATATTTGAAACAGTATTTTTATCTAACCTTTTGAAATTTTATGAGAGACACAAATTACCATATTTCTAGTTCATTTTGTTATCAGTATTCTCAAAACATGGTATCCAGCTCTTTAACGGCTAGAACTGAAGGGCTGGCAAGGATATCCAGTTGTGTCTAGTGTTTATGCTTCCTATAGGGAAAATTGCAATGAGAAAAAGTCTAAAATAGTACTGGCATTCAGTTGTCATTTTATCTATTTAGAGTATTCTTTCACCACTTTGAACATATTGCATGTTCCTCAAGTTTCTTACAACCAGAAAGTCTTCCAAATAAGAAATGTGAGGTTAAAGCCTAAAATAATCTTTGCATTTTGGCTGGGAAAATATGGCTGCTCTCACTGAGGTAGAACTTCTTTGGCCTTTCTGAATTTCTAAAACTTTAAAAATTAGCAAGCTATTCTGTGCAGAGTTTCCATCTCAACATATAGAATGAAGTTTTCTAATTTTATAGATTATGTTTGATATTGCTTCCCATAACTCCCTATGTGGGGAAACTGTGCCCTCCATCTTACCTGAGCATTCCTGCCCAGAAGAGCTGGTTGAGTGGCGTACGTTTGAGAAGAGACTGTTTCCTTATTCTTTTTCATCATCAATAATATATTTTTGTGCTTATTTTTTGGAGAAGGCAATGGCACCCCACTCCAGTCCTCTTGCCTGGAAAATCCCACGGATGGAGGAGTCTGGTGGGCTGCAGTCCATGAGGTCGCTAAGAGTCAGACGCGACTGAGCGATTTCACTTTCACTCTTCCCTTTCATGCATTGGAGAAGGAAATGGCAACCCACTCCAGTATTCTTGCCTGGAGAATCCCAGCGATGGGGGAGCCTGGTGGGCTGCTGTCTATGGGGTCGCACAGAGTCGGACACAACTGAAGCAACTTAGCAGCAGCAGCAGCAGTGCTTATTTTTAATGCAATGTGTTGTACTTACTGTTAAGTAATGTTTTGCTCAGTGCTTTAAAAGCTGATAAAAGTAAGAGTGAACAACAGCCTGAGTGTTGAGAGAAAGATAAGAATAAAATATTCCAAATTGATAGCTAATTCTAGTAGCTTATAAAAATATTTTTACATAGAGAGATCAGTGTCATTTTAGTATAACAGTACTATCTTCTGAATCGTATTTGATTACAAATCAGTGATATTTGAGCCCCAGTTCCGAGTTGGAGTGGAATTAGTGGCGTGTAAATAAAGAAAAATGATTTGGGTTGAAACTAGATAAACATAGCAGTAAATAGAAGCAGTTTTTATTATGAGTTAAATAAGATTGATTTTAAAGTTTCCTTTTGTTAAAGTTAAACCTTTACACTTAAGAATGCTGAGAAAATACACATCTTTTGGAAATTAGAAATGTTTTTGTAAGTTTTTAAATATCAATTTTAAATGTTATACTTTAATGGAATGTCTACCAAAATATATTTCATGTCTTAGTGTTTCCAAAAGAAGAATTTAATGAAGTATATCATTTGAAGACAACTTTGTCTTCCCAGTCTTTTTCACTTTCAAAGAAAGAGTGCTGTTTGTTTTTAACTGCAAGAACAGTTGTAATTGTGATTTTTCTGCATTAAAACTGGTTGCTGTTTACCCAGAAGAGGTGTATTTTTGGGTAGGTGTTTATAGTAAAATTGTTAATGCATGTATAGGTGAAAGACTGTCTTGCTCTTTATTTTTTTCTTGCTCCCCAGAGGCTACTACTTTGAACTTTATAGCTGTTTCTTTTGGCACTTAGCTCCATGTCATTATATGGTATGCTTATGTGGGTGATTTCTTAATTTTTTCAGTTTTAACCATTTTTGAAAGATGAGAATGTAGCTTTTTTTCCTACTCTTACTCTCTATCCATATACACTTCTGATCCTTCATTTCTCCCAACATAATTATATTAATATTTTTATTAACTCAGTATTTATTAATTGATCCATTAGTAAACTGTAAGGACCTTCTGACTTGTCCAGGATGACTCCTTATTCTCCATACCTCATACACACCCATCACCATCTTGCTGAGAATTACCTTTGCCTTTCTCCTGGATCGTGGCCTCTAGTTGCTTTATCATACATCTTCCCCTTTTCTATTTTGCCCCTTTGTTACATGCTCGGAGGGCAGCACATCTTTTTTTAAAAAGAAAATTTCTAAGAAAAAGTGTTTGTGGTAGATTAGTTTTATAAAACCTTATAAGCAAGTCTGAAAATCATAAACTGTCCTTGCACTTGACTGATAGTTTAGCAGGGTAAAAAATTTTAGGGTGGAAATGTTTTTAAATTCATCATTGCATTGTCAATCTCTTTAGATGTCATCATTGAAAAATTCAAAAGCACTTTGATTCAAATTATTGAAATGTCATTGTAGTTTCCCTGTCTCTATTGTTCTGAAATTTCACAATGATGTGTCTTGGTGTGCCTCTATTTTCATCTATTTCTCTGGGTATAGTACGCCCCATTTAGTCTAGGAATTTGCTGCTTTGAGTTCTGGAAAATTAAGTGTTTCATTAGTGTCCCCCCCCCGCCCCGCCTTCTGTTTTGTCTAATCTTTTTATAACTCCGCTTGTTTAGATGCCCTGTGTTAGTCCTCTGATTTTTTTCTCTTCTGTTTTTCTACCTTTTTGGTATTTCCTCTAATTTATCTTCCATGATTTCTTTTGCATTTTTCATTTCTACTTTTGCGATTTTATTTTAGAAGCTCTTTTGTTTCCCCTGGATGTTGATCTCCTATAGGAGTCTTGTTTTGGTTCCATGAATGCAATATTTTATTTCTCTTGAGAATTTTAATGATTTTATTTTATCCTTAAATAGTTTCATTACTCCAAGTAGATTGTACCTGTTAGTTTATTCTGGTCCCTGAAGTTCATGTTATAGGCTTTCCTCAGTATCTGAGATCCCGAGGTTAATACTCATTTTTAAGAGTACAAAAATAAAATCATGGAGCTCTGTTTGCAGGTTGAGCTTCTCTGTAGCCATTCTGACTGGATTATTTAGGAATAATGCCTTATCTTTCCACTTAGGCTGGTCATGTTCTCTAAAGAAGACTCTTCACATCTTTCTGGAAACTAAAGCCCAGGCTAAAGTATTTTGATAGTCAAGAAGGAGAAGCAGGTGGAAGGGTTGCCTCATCATTCAGTAATCCTGTTTTCCATATGATTTCATTGTCCGTTGTCCAGTGGCACTTCTTACTTTACTCCTTCTGGAAGATCTACCTCTAGTTTTCAGTTCTGCATAGATGAGGGTGAGGGGCAGCAAGTACCCTGCCAAGAGGGTAGGACTGAACTATTGATAAGTATATACATGAGAAACTAAAAAAATAAATACCAACTTTAAGAAAATAAAACTACCAGAATGGAGAAAGATATCTACAATTTACTAATGAAGCATCTAATGAATACTGACCTAATATTTTCTGAGTCTTCCTATCTGAGTTCCCCTCACCTCAAGTACTTTGGGTCATTCCTCAGCCTTTGAAAGATTTTGTTTTATAAAATGAAATGGTTTTCTGCTTTTCTTGTAGTTCATTTAGAGTTTGGCCTCTTGTGTCTGCTAAAGCAGTCACCCCTTTATCCCTCTTTTACAGCTTCCAAAGTCAACTTTTTTCTACATTCTCCACATTTTCATAAAACTTAATGCCTTTAAAATAAAATTACACATATACATCTTTATTAAATTTTAGTGAAATTCTAGGTGAGAGCAAAATTAGAAATATTGATATTTGTCCTTGAATAAAAATGTTTGTTCATTTTGCTTTTATTTTTCTGTTTACTATTCTTTCAACTTTGACACTTAATTTTGTCAAATCCAAATATGCCAAAATGTTGGAGCCTGTCAGAGAGAAGAGTTTCTGCTTTGTAACCATGTTTATTTTTAATTACATTTTGGGTTAAAGGCTCTGTGATGAAGAGCCTCCTTTCGTTTTCCCTTCTGAAATAAGATTGCTTACTCTACGAGCAACTACAGTCATGCATTCTTTGCTTCAATTTGATTTTTTCTTTAGAACTCTTCATTGTTAACACAAGAAATGAGTTGGTTCCTTTGGCATACTGGTGCTATTTCAAACTCAGTCTAGTCCCCAAGTGACTTTGTATTTTACTTTGGTAAATGTCAGTTGTTGATTATATAAAATTTTGTCCCCAGTCAGAGCTGAAAGCTAGGTGATGTAAAGGAAAAATAATTCAGAGCATTAGTTAAGAATTTACTAAACATTTGTTGAGTATTAATATATACAAGGCTCTATACTGGGAACTATAGTGGAAAAGAAAGCTTTTGTAATGGAGAGGTTATAATTTAACAAGGAGAAATGGAGAATAAACATGGAATACTTAGTGAATGCTGGAAAACCATTTATTCAGCTTGTTTTTACCAGATGTTTGTCTTTAAAATCAATTAGAGAAATATGATAAATTGTGAATGTAGGTATTCCCTTTAGATCTTGACTTAGCTTATTAGATGTTATATAATTATAGTCGTTTTTTTTGGAATTACATAGTGTAGAGTGACAGAATTAAAATCTGTATCTGGTCCACCACCATCCCCCTTGTGTCAGGGCGGAAAACAGACACTGAAGAGACCAGCAAATGGAAGAAGCGAAAACAGAGGGAACCGCCTTGGAAGTATAGATCTTAAGAAATATAAGCCAGACCAAGGAACTATCCGAAAATGAACTGACCCCACACTGCCCACAACACCACCAGAGAAGTCCCAGATTTACCTTCACTATTTTTACAATCATTCTTTTTGTTGTTTTGTTTTTTTCTTCTTTTTTTTTATTTTAACATTTTTTAATTTTTAAGTTCTTAAAGCAAATGCCATATATATACATATACATATATATATATATATATATTTCTTTGTGGTATTTTTTAAAAAATAATTCATGTGACTTTTTTTTCCTCTTTCTTTTTCTTCATCTTTTCTTTAATATTGTATTTTTGAAAATCCAGCCTCTACTTTAGATTTTTAATCTTTGCTTTTTGGTATTTGTTATCAATTTTGTACCTTTAAAAACTCAATCTTCAGTACCCATTTTTACTTGAGAGTGAGATTACTGGCCTGACCGCTCTCTCCTCCTTTGAACTCTCCTTTTTCTCCACCAGACTGCTTCTGTCTCCTCCTCCCCCCTTCTCTTCCCTACCCAACTCCGTGAATCTTGGTGTGTTCCGGATGGTGGAGAACACTTAGGGAACTGTTTACTGGCTGGATCTCTCTCTCTCTTTTTCATTTCCCTCTTTTATGCTCCTGGCCACCTCTGTCTCCCTCCTCCCTCTCTTCTTCTGTGTATAACTCCGTGAACATCTCTGAGCAGTCCAGACAGCGGAGCGCATGTAAGGAAGTGATTACTGCTTAGCTTGCTCTCTCCTCTTCTGATCCCACCTCGTCTCATTCCAGTCACCTCTAACTGCCCCCTCCCTCTTCTTATCTCCGTGTAACTCTGTGAGCCTCTTTGGGTGTCCCTCAATGTGGAGAAACTTTTTATTTCTAACCTAGATGTTTTATCATCAGTGTTGTGTAGACGGAGAAGTCTTGAAGCTACTGTAAAAATAAAACTGAAAACCAGAAGCAGGAGGCTTAAATCCAAATCCTGAGAACATCAGAGAACTCCTGACTCCAGGGAACATTAATAGATAGGAGCTCATAAAACGCCTCCATACTTACACTAAAACCAAGCACCACCCAAGGGCCAACAATTTCCAGAGCAAGACATACCACGCAAATTCTCCAGCAACATAGGAACACATCCCTGAGCTTCAAAATACAGGCAGCTCAAGTTACTCCAAAACTATTGACGTCTCATAACTCATTACTAGATACTTCATTGCACTCCAGAGAGAAGAAACCCAGCTCCAGCCACCAAAACTCCAACACAAGCCTCCCTAACCAAGAAACCTTGACAAGCCACTGATACAACCCACCCACAGCAAGGAAACTCCACAATAAAGAGAACTCCACAAACTGCCAGAATACAGAAAGACCACCCCAAACACAGCAATNGTTGGCTATTTGTTCGGGCTTGTCCATGCTTGTCCAGGTAATATCGGCCTCATGGCTCCTCACACATATTCAGCTAGAAATATGTTGAACTCTTCCCAAGATGGAGAATGACAAATTTTCACTCATATATGGGACATATCTGGGACAAGATTTCACTCATATGTGGGATACAAAAAACTAATAAGCAAAACAAAATGAACAAACCAAAAAAGAAAGAAAAGAAAAATATACATAGGGAGGCTACCAGAGGTGAAGGAGCAGAGAAGATGGCAAAATAGTTAACCTAGGGCTTCCCAGGTGGCACTAGTGGTAAAGAACTTGCCTGCCTATTCAGGAGACATAAGAGATTCAGGTTTGATACCTGGATCAGGAAGATCCCCTGGAGGAGGACATAGCAACCCACTCCAGTGCTCTTGCCTAGGAAATTCCATGTACAGAGTCCGGTGAGCTGCAGTCCATAGGGTCACAGAGTCAGACACAACTGAAGCAAGTTAGCGTGCATGCTCATGTGGTGAAGAATGGGATATATTTACATTTTTGGTCGAGAGTATATTATAGGGTATAAAGAAGTAGAAATATAATGGAAGCATGTGAAATATGTTATAAATCATCACTACAGCAGGTGACTGCAGCCATGAACTTAAAAGACACTTACTCCTTGGAAGAAAAGTTATGACCAACCTAGACAGCATATTNGGAAAGGAACTTGGAAGAGGATGATGTAAAGGGTTAAAAAAAAAAAACAAACCTGTCAGACTTAGTTGTGAGTCTTTAAATCTTTTACAAGATTTTCCTTTCTCTGGGAGAAATACATCTTCTCACTCCAAAAATAAATATGCTCTTAACTTCCTGGGGTGAGGGCTTGCTGGCAGGGTGAGTCAGGCTCTATGGGCTGGGGGTGAGCAGGTGAAGCTTATAAGCAAATTTAAAAAAAATGCCACACGCATTCGGTCAGACACCCGTAGTGGCGGGACTGGGGGACCCGCCTTCCCTGGGAGGTGATCTCTCCCCCTGGGTGAAGGTGAGGGCCGGAGAGAGTAAATAACCCCCTTCCAGTGCCCCCTGCCCACACTGGGGCCACCTGGAGGCTCCCTCGTTGCTGGCATTCGAATGAGAAAGTAAACATTGAACCCAAGATTTGGGGGATGGCGNTCTCCCCCTGGGTGAAGGTGAGGGCCGGAGAGAGTAAATAACCCCCTTCCAGTGCCCCCTGCCCACACTGGGGCCACCTGGAGGCTCCCTCGTTGCTGGCATTCGAATGAGAAAGTAAACATTGAACCCAAGATTTGGGGGATGGCGGGTGTGGGGTAGCATGGAGAGTCCTGGAGGGGAAACTCCTGCCTGGGGTCAGCTTGGCTCCACCAGGGTCTGCTGGAGGGCGTATGTGGCAGGGGGAAGGCACCCCCAGGCTGCTGGGGAAGAAACAGACTGAGGAGGGGATGGGAAAGAGGTGGGGGGTCTTCTCACTGAGTCCACCAGCAGAGAGGGGGCCTTCCGTAGTGTTCTGAGGTCAGAGCCGCCTGGCCTAACCCCCTCCTCTGCAGCACCTGGCCTGGTGCCCAGGCCTGGAGGGTTCCAGTACGTGGGCATGGACAGATGCACAATCAAACGAGGCCTCCGCAGCCCCCGCCGGGGGTCCCCACTCTCTGATTCTGCTTTCACATTTCAATGGTTAAAATGTCTTTTCTTATGAAGAGGAAGAAAAGAAAAGGAGAAGATAGAACAACGTAGCAGCATTCATGGGAAGAGGCTGGCGGGGCAGGACAGGACGAGAAAACACAGAGGAAAAGAGGTGGATGAAGGGGAGAAGGTGGGGGAAGACATTTACACCGGAGCTAAACCAAAGTCCCAAAAGGAGCATTTAAAAAAAAATGAAGGAGACACGGGCTGAGACAGAGAAGCCCTTTCCCACTGAGGGGCCGGAGCTGCGGTGGGGCCTGGGGGGTAGTGTTGGGGGCACCAGGCCCTGGCACGGCCACCGGGTAGAGGGACAGCACCTGAAATGGGGGTGGGAGGTGGGACCCAGCCCCAGAGAGCCAGGGTCCACGCTTGGGAGCCGGGGTGGCTGACAACCCCGGGTGCCGGCCTAGTTGAGGGTCCCCCGGCAGTTCTCAGAGCCACAGAGGCAGGGGATCTTGACATCCTCGATGGGGAACTTGTAGTCATAGGTGATCTCCTCATTGACATTGATGTGCTGCTTGGAATAGATGACGATCTTTTTCTGTGACTCCACCGTGATCACCTTGGCATAGCAGTTGGGCTGTGGGTAGGNGCCACAGAGGCAGGGGATCTTGACATCCTCGATGGGGAACTTGTAGTCATAGGTGATCTCCTCATTGACATTGATGTGCTGCTTGGAATAGATGACGATCTTTTTCTGCGACTCCACCGTGATCACCTTGGCATAGCAGTTGGGCTGTGGGTAGGATGGGAGTTGGGGAGGGTGAGCTGACCTACCTGGGCCCCCAACCAGGCCCTCGCCCTGAAACTCAACCAAACCCTGTGCTCAAGGCCTGACGCCCTGGCCCCACAACCCCAGTGCCCACTGGTCACCTGCTCTCAGCCTCGGCTCCCACATTGGGCAGAGAAAGGCCCCTAGCCTCTGATGTTAAGTGAGAATGATGATTGTAATAATAACGAATTACTTCCTAGGGAAACAACTGAATAATATTCAGTTTTCTTTTATACCGTAGATGACCCCAAATTTGTATTTCTAGCCCAGGCCCTATTTCACAGCTCTAGAGAAGGGATCAGCAAAACTCCGCCCCAGCTGGCCGCTCTTGCTATACACTGCCTGTGGCTGCCTTTGTTACAATGATAGTTTAGCAGCTGTGAGATGGTCTGGGTTATAAAGCCAAAAACATTTACTACCTGGCCCTTTACAAAAAGGTTGGCCTGTGCTCCAGACCCCCAGATCCAACTACCTGCTTGATATCCTACCTTTGGCAGCTCAAGGAGACATCTCTGGCTCAGTGAACTCAAACTGAGGGAGTAACCATTCCACTCACCCAGTGGCCCAAGCATCCCTCCCCTGCCTCGCCTCCCCTCCAGCAGCGCTGGATCTGGCCTACCACACCCAGCAGGTTCCATCTACAGGGCCTCTCACTTCTGCCACCATGGGCCTGGACTCTAGTGAGTCCCCGCTGCCTGTCTCTGCTCTGAATAACTCCACTCCTGCCCCAACTGCCAGGAAAGTCTTTCCAAAGGGACAGCAAATCCTGTCACCCCCGATCAGTAGCCTGCCTCAGCTTTTAGAGAAAGTTCTCAGCTCTGCCTATAAAGTTGAGTGACCCAGCCACCAGCCACCCTGCCAACCTCCCTTTCTCTGCCTCTCAGAGAGGTGTTCTCCCTCCCTCCCTGCCCCAGGCTTCACTTCACTCGCTCCTGCACCCAGGTAATTCCCTCTCATCCGTCAGGCTTTCACAGGAGACTCTTAGCGAAGTCCCCACCAGCCCCAGGGAATGACCAAGTCACCATGCTGTGAGCTGGCATGCACCGAGAGCCCACTGTGTCTGCACAGACCTGTGCTCAGTAACCTGCTTGGTCCTCCCCACAACCTACGAGAAGGGACTGTGATCATCTCGGTTTTATAGCCTGGGAAACTGAAGTAGCAAGACGTTAAGTAGCCTGTCTACGGTCACTCACTAAGTAGCAATGCCAAGATTTGACCCACAATCAGTAGGACCTGACCTCCCATCTGAAGCTTCCTGTGCTTGTCTCCATGAAAGGACCAACCCTGAAATCAGTGTCCCACTCCAACACCCCAGACTCATGCCATGTCAGCTGTTACTAGCCCTGTGGGTCTCTTTAAGTTAATTTAAGACTCAGTTTCTCAGCCACACTGGCCACATTTCTCGTGCTCAGTACCACATGTGTACAGGAGCGGACAGCAAAGATGCAGAGTACTTCCTTCACCGTAGAAACTTCTACTGGCCAGCACTAACCCCAGAGGGATAGAAAAGACCCAGCAGGGAGAAGGAACTCTGCAACTATCAACAGTATGGACCATGTCAGGAACACCTCTGGTCTCATGAGGGCCACTTGACAGATGGGAAAACTGAAGGTGAGAGGAGAAGGGCTCCCCAGACAAGGCATCACACCGCCTCCTCCCTGATGNTTTATTTCGTGCATCCTTTAGCAAAGTGCGTGTTAAGGTAATTGCTTCTTCACGTTACGCACTTTTGGCCTATATTAAAGCTTTCATGCTTTACTTTAGCATTGCCGGGAAACCTGTACTTGGAAACCTTAGAATAGACACGCGTTTGTTTGCCCTCTGGGCTGAGAGGGAAATCCTGGAGTAGGGAGTAATCACATTGTTAGGAATGGGGTTGGTACAGAATTCTCTTGAAAGTTTGTTGTTGTCGTGTGTAGTATGGTGCGAGTCCTTGTGAAGGAATAAGGAGCTAGAATCCAAACAGTACAGGTTTTTACTTAGCTTTATTGAATTAAGTGCACTAAGTGAATTAACTGTATGGAAATTAAGAAAATACTTTAAAAGTTAAACTCAACATAAAATTCTGAAAAAGATAGCTTCAAAAAATGTCTTTCATAACTTTATTTGGAAACTATTTTCTGGCATTTCAGTTCTCTTACTGAAAGTGGGGTCCAGCTGCTCTTGGCTCAAAAGCAAGTAAAAAGGCAAAGTTGATAGAAAGGAAACTGCTTTATTTTGGTGGTTGGAACTGGGGGCAGGGGCAGACTCATATCCCAAGGCTGAATTCCCTCCCTGCAATTGACAATCAGTGGGAAAGGCCGTTTATAGGTGGAGGAAGCGGGTTACATGTGAAAACACAGGCAGCTGGACAATCATGTTGAAATTGGTCATGCAGCATAATCTTGATTGTTTTAAGTACAGCTAGTCTTCAGTTCGAGGGTCCACTTGTTCTCATTTCTTTGNGAACTGACTCATTGGAAAAGACCCTGATGCTGGGAAAGACTGAAGGCAGGAGAAGAAGGGGACGACAGATGATGAGATGGCTGGATGGAATCACTGACTCAATGGACATGAGTTTGAGCAAGCTCTGGGATTTGGTGATGGACAGGGAAGCCTGGTATGCTGCAGTCCATAGGGTCACAAAGAGTTGGACACGACTGAGTGACTGAACTGAGCTGAACTTAGGGATTGGGTAGAGACGGACTAGAAGTAGCTCTCAGAGCTATGTGGGGTCCAGACAGAAGACTCTTGCAACAGATTAGTCAAGAAAGCGTCCATGGCCAGAAGAATGCACCAGCCCAAGAATAAAATTCAAGAGATGTCGTTTTTATTATAGCCTATAGAATCTGGGCAGATCCTAAACCTTGGCAGTTATTCCACAGAAACCAAGCAGCATGACATCACAGAAAACCCTCTGCCAGATAAAGATTTCAGGTGAAAAAGGAATTTAAACCTCTTTTCTTTTACCTATACTGCCTGTCAAAAAATGTGTGTCCAGCCAAAACTCAATTTGTGTCTTTTTAATTCAAGTGCAAATGGATTGAAGGCTCAGATAACAACATAAAATTGGTTAATCAACTTTCATCCCACATTTATATTGCAACAGGGAGATTTTACAGTTTTCTGCAGCTCAGCCCGGTGTTCTGTGAAAGCCAGCCAGCGTTTTATGTCCCCTTAAAATTGCAAACCAGAGGCCCCTCTGCTGTCAGCGACCCGCCGTCCCTCCCGCTAACCAGCTCACTCGTCTGTCTGGCTGGGGCTGTGGGTTCAGTTTTCATTCTGAGAGCGTTAAGGCTCTGCAGGGAGAGGTTTTTATGNCCCCTTAAAATTGCAAACCAGAGGCCCCTCTGCTGTCAGCGACCCGCCGTCCCTCCCGCTAACCAGCTCACTCGTCTGTCTGGCTGGGGCTGTGGGTTCAGTTTTCATTCTGAGAGCGTTAAGGCTCTGCAGGGAGAGGTTTTTATGTTTTACTCGAGAAATGAAAATCGCTTTTTGTTCCTATCATCGCATCGCCACGGAGGGATGCCAGTGAAGTCATGGTATGAGTGAAATTACTGAAAATATTTTAAACTTAATTTTCTGTGTCAAGCGGACCCATGCCATGCTCATCGCAGGCCTGGTTAAATCTCTCTCTTGGTTTCCTATGGTTCACAGGATAAGGGCTAAAGCTTAGGGCATGGCACACAAGGCCCTCTGGAATCTGGCCCTTCCATCTATTTTCTCCAAGAAGTAATTTTTCGGAACTTAGGAGGTGCCTGTCATGGTGCCAGGTACCGAGTGTACAGCTGTGAGCAAGGCAGGCATCAATCCCCCATTTATGGAATTTGAATTCTAACAGGAAAGACAGACAGAGAAAAATACATGATACTGAGTGAAAAGGACAATTACAGACTGCATACAGGCTATAGGAACAAAAGGAAGGAAAGAAAACAAAGAGCTCTGAGAAGAGGTGGGAGGATGATGGGAGAAGGAAAGAGGTGATGCTTGTTTTAGAAAACAGTGAGTTGATCAGGCAGTGGGAACAGTATGTGCAAAGGCTCAGAGGAGGGAATCAGGCTGGCAGGCTTCAGAATGAAGAGGAGGGCAGGGTGGTGGGAGCTTAGAGAGAAAGAAGGCGGCTGATAGGATGTGAGGTCTGAGAGGTTGGCAGAGACTAGCTCTGGGAGCTTCTCTATGGATCAGGAAGATCTGGACTTTATTCTGAGGGCCAAAGGGAGCAATATGTTAAGACTGGGTTTTAGAAAGATCCCTTTGGCTGTAATATGGAAGACAGGTTATAGGAGTGCTAGTGGGGAGGTAGAGAGAACCATGCTAAGGCTTCTGGTCTGGTTTAGGTGGGAGGTGATAACCGGGAGTAGAGGATGTAATCAAGGTGGGTGGAGAAGCTGACATGAATTCTATCTCTCCAGCTTCACTCTCCCACTAACCTAGCCCTCTGGCCTCTGAAGCTTCCCTCTGACCTCTGAATGCCTCATGCACTTTCTTGACTCAAACCATTCCTTCCTCCTCCCTTTAGTAAACTCCTATCCATCCATCAAAACCCAACACAAAGCACCCTCCTGCATGCCTTCACCCCTGGAAGGTTTTACTCTCCCTCTTCTGTGTGTTTCTATCATCTTAGATCATCACTGACCTTAATATGTATGATAGTAATCGATCTCAGCACAGTTTAATTGTTTTTTTATTAAAAAAGCTTTCATGTACATCTCTCTTGCTAAATTTTAATGCGAGGACAAAGACTTCTAAATTTCTGAGTTCCTAGCACACTCATTTAGATAAGGAAGTGTTTCTAATTGTGAATGAATAAACTGTCACCAGTGAAATTAAGCAAATAACTTGGCTTCAGAAAAGATCTGGAATTGTCACACTGAGAAATGATCACCATTGGGTGATTCTGTTTCCCTGCACGGGCTGCCCCGATAACTGGGGAATAAATGCTCAAACAGGAAAAAGTGGGGGGAAAAAAAAGATTTTCAACTCTATTATCCATTCCTGTGGCTTAAGAGTCATTTATGGAAATTATAACCAATATTAATATGATAATTAAAACCAAATTGAATACCCAGTNAAAAAAAAAAAAAAAATCTGTATCTGGTACCACTCTTCCTTCAACATTTCTTGAATTCTTGCTAATTGTTTTTCCACAAAGGATTACTTTAAACAAAGAATATGGGAAAAAAATAGGTAATTGAAAAGAAAGGAATGATTTTATATTTAATACTTTCCTTTCAGATTTTAGTACATACGTTTGATTCCATGACTAGCTTTCACAGTTCAAGGGGAGAGAGAGAATAAAATAGAGTGGTGACAAGTATCTTAACCCACTGCTAATCTGTAGCATCCAAAATCCCTAGACCCTTCAGACTGCAAAGAGTTTCTCATGGCTGTTTCTGACTATTAAACTGGAATTTCATTTCGGTCATCTGTGTTTTAAAAGGCATTTACTTTAGTTAGCTGCTACTCCTGAGTATGTTAAGACTGGTAACCTATTTTCTTCCATCTTACTGAAATTTGCAACTGCCAACGGTATTTCTGATCCCATTACAGTGTCCAGACACTTGGCATGAGAATAGAAATGATGAGAGATGGCCACTATTGACCAGTAGGAATTTGTATCTACCCCTTCAAGACTAAAATCATAATAAAGTCATACCACATAGTGACAAGACTAGGATGAAGAACTGCGTTTTCTCATGCCCAGTGTTCTGTCCACTGACCAGACTAAATTGATCCATGATTTTTCTTCATATCTGCTGCTTGTTGCAATGCAAGGCTTCAGCGACAGAACTGAGGTCATCATATCCCTGTGTTCTTGGCCAGTCCCTTGCAAAATGTTATCCTTGCAATCTGGGACATTTTCACTCTCTCTCTCTTTTTTTTTTTTAAATTTACTTTAGTTGGAGGCTAATTACCTTATAATATTGTAGTGGGTTTTGCCATACACTCATGTGAATCAGCCATGGGTGTACATGTGTAAAAGGGAAACTATTGATATTGTTTTGTAGAGGGATCATATTTGGGAAATGCTGCTTATAATCTGTGATGATAGCTGGAAAAGTGGAGCATGGTTTGTGGCTACTCAGTTAAGCTGACTTCTTCATACATTTTTTTTTTTTAATCGTATTGGCTTACTGCTGGCAACTCTCGTAAACTTTGGGGGCCTCATTTTTCTTATCTTTAAAATGGAGATGATACTTATACTCTCTAGCTTAGAGCAATTTTTTTAGACTAAAGTGAGATAGAAAATGTAGGAAAAGGTAATAATCTATAAATAAGGTGATTATTATTTGAACTTAAGTAGAGACTTAGAGCAACACTTAGGATTCTAAGTTAAGGAGAACACAAATATGAATATTAAAGTGACTAATGAAGGTGGGAGATGACAGACAGCTAGTGTCTGCAGTGGTGT
This sequence comes from Neotragus pygmaeus, assembly GCA_006410875.1. NCBI lineage: Eukaryota > Metazoa > Chordata > Mammalia > Artiodactyla > Bovidae > Neotragus > Neotragus pygmaeus. The sequence goes on from SJYV01020496.1 coordinate 1,169,746, forward strand.
GCAGGCTTGATTCAGTGATGAAGGAGTTGTAAAGAGAAGGGATTGCTAAGATTTTTATACTGATACCATTTGATGGGTTTAATTAAATTAGCATGTGTGGGTGCCTGTTTATATTAGCAGAAAAATCTGAAAGGACTCTTACAAAAGGAGTTCCTTAAAGCAACAGTGGTAAGAAGTTATTCCTCAGTCACTTAGTACAGATAGAAAAGGCAGTCTGTTTTGTCATTTTACAGTTGTGAGAGTTACAGTGTTTTATGGGAGTAAAAACGTATTCCAACCTGATAGATATTTCTAAGAATCAATATAGAAATTAATTCGTAGTCATCTCATACCAGATGCCCTGGAGCTACATGCAGAAACGACAGTTTTCATTTTGTGCATTTATGATTAACAGTGGAAGCTAAGTTATTTTCATTTGTTCCCATAGTGGCTAGAAAGTTTTGTTTCCTTTCTGAAATGTATTAAGGTTGTGATTAGGGTAAAAATGGAGGAAAAAATCTGATTGGTAGGATGAAAATTTAAAAATTAAGAGTGACTGTTAATGAGTTTCATTCATTGTAATGCTTAATTGTAGGTGTTAAAGTGGCTTTGTAACTCAAAGTGCACCTGTTAAAAGCATGGAAAGGTATTTTTTTAATGTGACATAGACTGAAATTGCTTACTAGGAAAGAAATCCATGATGTCAAGTACAAACTAATACATAAGACACAAGGTATTTAAAGGATGAAGTGTTCTATATAAGGAGATTATGTTTGGGGAGACAAGCCTCGTGATTTGAGAGATGAGGCTCAGCGTTTTTGCCTAATAAAATCTTGTATATAAGGATACTTAATTTTATTAGGTAAAGTGGCTTTCATTAATCCTTATAAGTCTGTAGAGAAACTTCTAGGAATCTTCATGATATTGACTCTACAGATACACAGTTCATAGTTTGAGCAGCTCATTTGTTCAGATATTGTTTTGTTACACAGATATGGATAAATATATTAACTTTATAACAATTTTAAGACATTACCAGATGAAGCCAAAAGCCCTTTTCACCACCCCTTCTTTCAATTTTTGCTCCTTCCCCAGGGGTAATATGTATTATATCAATACTTTGCTATATTTCTTTGCAGGCATATTCCTCTACATTTGCATATTTGTATCTAACAAAAGATAAAGTATTGTTTTGTGTGCTTCAGTTCTATGTATATGACACAATTCTATCTTTATGACACTTGCATTTTTCCACAGAAAAATGTGTTTTGGAGAGCTGTGTCATGTTAGTGTGTATAAAACCATGTTGTTCTCTTAACTATTGCAGATTATTCACAGGATGGGGATTTAGCCATTCCCCTGATGAGGAACATTGAGGCTGTTTGTTTTTTCCCCATGTTTTCCAGTAACACCAGGAAACTAAAAAGTTGCACATCCTAAAAAGTTGCCTCAGAAATGGTATTACCAATTACGATGATAATCTTTCACTGGATAAAAAGTCGTGATGATGAAGGCTTAATAGAGTTAAAACTTAAAATTTTTTTTTAATGTTACTGGAATTTCTGGTCATGATGGCATGAAGAGGCTAACAGTTCTCCTCTGCAAAAAGCAAATAGAAAACCAGACAAAATTGTCAAAAATATCCATTTAGAGATATTGAAAATTGACCAAAGGCAGTTTAAAAATTGGTCTTGCACAACTGTTACGACTTCGAGTAACAACAGTGGGAGTCTGTGGCTTTCTAGCCTGGGCCCTTCCCAGATAACCCCTCAGGCTTGCCCTGCTGCCCCCACCCTCCTCAGCTGATGAAAAATGAAAGTTTACAAGCTTGGGACTAGCTGAGAAAACCAACAGCCCTGCTGCCAGAGAGATGGGGGTGGGGGAGTAACTTGATTCAGGGAAGGGAAGAGAGAAGGGGGACACACGTACCTATGACTCTGCAGATACAAATTAGTGGATTTGGTTGGAAACAGGTGGCAAAAACCTGCTTCCCTGCCAGCTCCAGATTGTGGACCTGGTTTAGGGTGAGGAGGGGACCAGAGACATTTAATAGATAAATCCCAGAAGTGAGAGAACCATAGAAGAACTGAGCTAAGCTCTCCATATAGCTCTGGTTGACTGGGAAACTACATATTTGAAGGGGTGACCCAAGAGAGCCTGACAAAAAGTTTAAACCAGAGGAGACTGGAGAACTGGCTGCAGTGTTGAATGCATTCTCCAGTCTGTACACAAGTCAGCTGGCAGAGGCTGGGCGTCTTCCAGGCTTGAGATATTTGAGCACAACCATTGCCCAAGTCATCGGACGACCATTAAGCTGTACAGACACAGGCACACCCAGTAGGAAGCCAGGCTAAAATATAAAAGTAAGAATTAGAAAACTGACCAGAGATGTCCCAACTGAGTACCATGTAGGGAAACTGGTTCTGCAGTTTAAGTTCAGATGAATTACTAAAAGGAGACCCAACATCTATAAAAAAATAAAATAAATTACTGTAATATATTAAAGGTTCAGTTTTCAAATGGAAACTGCTGGACCTTAGAAAAAAGAAAGAAAAGAAAACCTAGGAAAACATGACCCATAATCCTGAGAGTCAATAGAAACTGACCAAGTAGGCTTGGTGTTGGATGTAACAGACTTCAAATTGGCTATTTTTAATATGTCCAAAGAATTAAAGGACAGTATGTTAGCAACACTTAATAGAGAATCTCAGTAGAGAAATTAGAAAAGAAAAATGAGATAGAAAATTTAGATTTGAAAAAGACAGTAATTGAAATGAAAAGTTCATTGCATAGGCTCAATAACAGATTTGAGATGCCAAAGAGAAGGAAGACCAATAAAAAGTGTTCAAGAAGAGAGAGAAAAAAATATTGAGAAAAGTAGAGCCTTGGAGACCTGTGGGACAATGTTAGACATTTTAACATGGATGTAATGAGAGTTCTAGACAGAAAGGAAGGAGAGAAAGGGACAGAAAAAATATTTGAAGAAATAGTGACACCACACCACCCCAGGTTTGGTGGACAGTAATGACTTAAGAAGGGTTTCAGGAAGAGGGAGTGAGCACGCTGCACTCTGTCTCTTCTATTGAATGCAGCTTTAAAAACTGAACAGTATACAGGGAGTAGCTATTGGCAGACTCTGAAAAGTCAGTAGTAGCAGGTGGATTGGAGAAGACAACCAGGATACCATTGAATCAACAGCGACTTTACTGTGGGTTGTTTGTTTTTTTGTTGTTTTGCTTTGATATCCCTGACCTAACCTCAAGCCTAGAGCATCAGAATGGACAGCTGGAACTCCAAAAACCCAGTGGTTCTGGCTTAAAGAGCAAGATCAACAGGAGTGCAGAAATCTCTCCCTCTTCCTCCCCTTCCTCTCTCATTAGCTGCAACAGCTAAAAGGAGCCTACCTAAAACTCCAAAGCAAGAAATCTTCCTCTTTGATTAGAGGAGTTGTACTTCCTATCTTTTTTTTCCTGTTTGTTTTTTTTTTTTCTCCTGTATTCTTTGGCCATCTGAACCAAATCATGAGCCCAGTTATAGAAAGTATCCTATAGAGTTGCTTAAATTATGCCCCAGATTTCTGGCTGGAGGATAAGTAAAGAACATCCTGGAGAACCCAAAATGCCAGGCAGATTGAAGAGGAGGCTGGAAAGAGATTCTGAACGTTGTCATGCGTTCCTGGGCTCATTCTTGAGATGTGCATGTGTAGATCTGACCCTGAAGACTACACATAGTGTTTTGTACTGAAATACAACAGACCACCAGCTAGGTCTCTGACTGCCTAGTGGGTGGTTCATATGTGGGACAGAGCCAAATAACACTGTGGAAATTTTGGACAGTTTACTGGTTTCTTATGAAGTTAAATATACATGTATCATGTGCTCTAGCAGTTCCATTCCTAGATATTTACCCAAGAGAAATGAAGACTTAAGTTCAAAAACAAGGTGCAGATAACTATAATAAAATGACATTGGAACCTTAAAGAGTCAGAATTTGAGAAGTGACCTCAACTGAGTCAGTTGCTTACTGAAACAAAACATATCAACACTCTCCCTAAGATTTCAACAAGGCAGAGTCTTCTGTTACTATTAAAAATATAGAACATACAGTCCAGAATTCTTTGGCATATGAAGAACCTAGAAATCCTTAATTCTCATGGGCAAAGATAATCATCAGACACTAACACTAAGATGACACAGATATGGGAAACATCTGAAAAAGATGTAAACAGATTTTATAATTATAAATATGCTGCAACAATTAAGGGTACATTCCCTTGAAATGAAAAATAGACTGTCTCAGTAAAGAAACAGACAAAAGGAAAGCCAAATGGAAAATTTGGAACTGAAAAATATAATTAAAAACTCATTGGGCATGCACAGTAGCATAATGCAGATAACAGTCCATGAACTTGAAGGTAGAGAAGTAGAAACTTATCCAAATTAAACAAACAAAAAGAGAAATAGTTGAAAATAATGGGCAGAGTAAAAATGAGAGAAAATGAAAAAAAAAAATGAATATTTTTTTCCCAAGGACCAATGAGATGATACCAGAAGGTCTAACATTATGTTTCATCAGACATTCAGAAGGAAAAAAAAGAATATGGTACAGAAATGAATGTTGAAAGAAATAGTAGCCAAAAACTTCCCAAATTTAGTGAAAGACATAAACCTTTTCTAGTAGACTCAAGAGGTTCAGTGAACCTCAAATGGGATAAGCCCAGTGAAATCCATGCCCAGAAACAACATAATGAAATTGCTGTAAACAAGACAAAGGGAAAAAAGCAAAAAACAGAAAACAGTAATAGAGAAACTATTGAATGAATGTGGATGTCTCATCGTAGACAATAGAGGCTAGAAGGAGGTGAAACAGTGTTAAACATACTGGGGGCAGCGGACAGGGTTTGGTAGGAGAGATTTCAATCCAGTAAAACTATTTTCCAGAATCTGCTTTTTTTAAAAAAACCAAAAATAAGTACTTGTATTTGAAAGAGCTGCACATAACAGAAAAGTGTTTCTAAATATTGCCAGAAAGTTATACTAGCTGCTTTTATAAGACATTTACTTGGTTCATAGTAGAAAGATCAGTAAGTTCATTTAAAATGGTAGTTCACCTTCTTTTCTGAATGAAGTTTGTCATCAGAGGATGACAAAGTACAAAATGGGTCAGATAAGATGATTAAATTAGGGGAAAGGCCTACTATGTTAATTTTTTAAAAAACATTGTTTTCAAGATGGGAGTATTGTAATTGCTGTTTTTGAGATTTATTTTTCACTGACACTTCGAATAATTAGCAATACAGTGAGAGATGGTTGAAGGGAATGAATTGCAGAATGTTAGATAAAACAGAGTATTTAACATTTACATGTTTTTAGTATTAGATCAGTAACTTATATTTATTATATAACTTCATGAGTTATACCAATGTCATTTCTGTTTTACAGATAAGGAAATAAGTTGTAGTTAAATTTTTCTTTAATGCTATATTGGAGAAAAAGATTAAAATTCAGAATTAACTCTTTTTTAATCACTTTGCTACACATGTTCTCAGCATTTATATTGATATATCTTTATGAGGCAATTCATTATTATTATAACAAATAATGAAATGAGGACCTCTTGATGGAGATGTAATTGATACAACCTGTTTATAAAGGACAGTATGACAGTATCTGACAATTGAAAAATTACATATTCTTTGATCTAGCAATTCTCTTAGCCTTTACTTACTAATGATACATTCAGTTCAGTGGCTCAGTTGTGTCTGACTGTTGGCAACTGCATGAACTGCAGAACGGCCAGGCTTTCCCATCCATCACCAACTCCCGGAGCTTACTCAAACTCATGTCCATCGAGTCAGTGATGGCATCCAACCATCTCATCCTCTGTCACCCTCTTCTCCTCCTGCCTTCAATCTTTCCCAGCATCAGAGTCTTTTCCAATGAGTCAGTTCTTTGCATCAGGTGGCCAAAGTATTGGAGTTTCAGCTTCAGCATCAGTCCTTCCAATGAATATTCAGGACTGATTTCCTTTAGGATTGACTGGTTGGATCTCCTTGCAGTTTATGGGACTCTCAACAGTCTTCTCCAACACGACAGTTCAAAAGCATCAGTTCTTCAGTGCTCAGCTTTCTTTATGGTCCATCTCACACATCCATACATTACTACTGGAAAAACCATAGCTTTGACTAGACGGACCTTTGTTGGCAAAATAACATCTCTGCTATAATATGCTGTCTAGGTTGGGCATAGCTTTTCTTTCAAGGAGCAAGCATCTTTTAATTTCATGGCTGCAGACACCATCTGCAGTGATTTTGGAGCCCCCCAAAATTAAGTCTCTCACTGTTTCCATTGTTTCCCCATCTATTTGCCATGAAGTGATGGTTGGGACCAGATGCCATGATCTTAGTTTTCTGAATGTTGAGTTTTAAGCCAACATTTTCTTTCTCCTCTTTCACTTTCATCAAGAGGCTCTTTAGTTCTTCTTTGCTTTCTGCCATAAGGGTGGTGTCATCAGCATATCTGAGGTTATTGATATTTCTCCCAGAAATCTTGATTTCAGCTGTGCTTCATACAGCCTGGCATTTTGCATGATGTACTCTGCATATAAGTTAAACAAGCAGGGTGACAATATACAGCCTTGATGTACCCCTTTCCTGATTTGGAACCAGTCTATTGTTCCATGTCCAGTTCTAACTGTTGCTTCTTGAGCTGCATACAGATTTCTCAGGAGGCAGCTAAGGTGGTCTGGTATTCCCATCTCTTTAAGAATTTTCCAGTTTGTTGTGATCCACACAGTCAAAGCCTTTGGTATAGTCAATAATAATACATACATAAATATATATATCTGTGGTGTTCTTGGTGGCTCAGTGATAAAGAATCTGCCTGCAATACAGGAGACTTGCAGGAGTTGCAGGTTTGATCCTTGGGTCAGGAGGATCCCCTGGAGTAGAAAATGGCAACCTACTCCAGTATTCTTGCCTGGGAAATCCTATGGACAGAGGAGGCTGACAGGCTGCAGTCTACGAGGTCGCAAAAGAGACAAGAATGAGCGACTGTAAACAATAACAAAATAACATGTTTGTGTGTACAGATGTAGATGTGGACATATCGGTGTTGATTGTAACAGATTATAGCTATTAAAAATGGAAGCAGCCTGTATATCTTTCAGTAGAGGACAAACTAAATAAATGTTGACTCTTCCATATAGTGAAATGCTAGTTATATTAAAAAAAATTAGCTCAAGTAGGGAAAGATTATTAAGATTTTATTTATAAAACCATCATGTTCATGTAAATAAAAAAGCTTGTATTCAAATATTGTAATACATTTTGCTGGAAAACCTAGAAAGAAAATCTCTTTTGAGGAAATCAATTTTTGTGTTTATTTTAAAATATTTCAGTGTAAACTTCCATTCACCAAAATAGTATATATATACACACACATGTACACAAATATATATAATTTTTTAAATAACATATAAAGTTTTTTAACTTGTCTTTCATCAGAACTTTGACCTTTTTACTCCATTATCTTCTGGTTTTAAATATTAACCAGTAATAAGTGACATGGAAGTCTGTTACTTTTACAAGGTCTTTTCATTTCTTTCAGGAAATCTTCACTTCTCCTCTTTTAATCCTCAATGTTTCAAAATTTTATTTAGGTGTCCAAATATGGGTCTTTTCCATTCAATCTGAAGTTTTTTATGTCATTTAAATTTGGGGAAATTTTCTACTGTTTTTTCAACTATTTCCTTCCCATCCTTGTCTCTGATTTTGTCCTGTGTAACTCCTGATACACACTGTTGTATTAGATTTCATATTTTAAGTATTCTCATATTTTCTATCTTTTCTTCTACATTTGAGAGTTTACCTTAACTTGATTTTCCAGGTTAGTAATTTTAACCTTATTCCATCATTTAGTCCGCTGTTTGATTTTTTTAAATTTAACTGTATTATTTTTAGTTGCCAGGTACTTTTTCTTCTTGAGTTGCTCCATTTTCTCCCTCCTTCGTGGCCCGTTCCTTTATGAGTGCAGTAGCCTCTCACATGTTTTTGAGAATGCTAATAAATATAAAATTTTAAAATTCTGTTCTCAGCACCATCTGTTTCCCCTGTAATTTAGTTTGTTCAGCTTTGTCCCTTGTCAGTGTTTTCTTCAGATGTCTGGTGATCAATAATGGTTGGTTTATATTTACAAATGAAGGACTGCATTAAGTAATCCAGAATATCTATCTGTTGAGAATTTCCTCTGTAGTTGTGTCGGCTCTCCCTCATCATACTTTCTGGAATGGTGGGTTTTGCCTTCAGATATTTAGGCAAAAAAACTGGTGAGCAAGCTGAGAGCCTTCAAATAGCTAAATTAAGAAGGAGGAATTTACCCTGGAGTTGGAACATATCTGTGCAAGTTGAAAGAACAGAAGGGGAGAAGGGTGTGCCACCCCTAGAAGTGTTAAGCAGTGTGGTGAGGGGAATTTTTGGTTGTCATAATAACTGAGAAACACTCCAGGCATTTGGTAGAGAACAATCCTGTGCAAAAAGGGTTACACCGATAGTTTGCTGTTTCTTTTTTAATTTTATTTTTAATCGGATAAAATATGAAAGTGAGAGTCGCTCAGTTGTGTCTGACTCTGTGACCCCATGGACTGTAGCCCACCAGGCTCCTCTGTCCATGGAATTTTCCAGGCAAGAGTACTAGAGTGGGTTGCCGTTTCTTTCTCCAGGGAATCTTCCCAACCCAGGGACTGAACCCACGTCTCTTGCACCTTTTGCATTATAGGCAGATTCTTTACCATCTGAGCCACTAGGGAAATCCCAAGTCTTCTCCAGCACCACAATTCGAAAGCATCAATTCTTTGGCACTCAGCCTTCTTTATGGTCCAACTCACACATCTATACATAACTACTGGAAAAATCATAGCTTGGCTTTACAGACCTTTGTTGGCAAAGTGATATCTCTGATTTTTAATATGCCGTCTCGGTTTGTGATAGCTTTGCTTCCAAGGAGAAAGTGTATTAATTTCATGGCTGCAGTCACCATCCATGGTGATGTTGGAGCCCAAGAAAATAAAATCTGCTCTTGTGCGTGGAGATCCTTAATTGCTGTGAGTGGCTACCCATCCACTGTGCCTGCCCTTTTCTTTTATTGACTCAAAGCTTGGATTTTTTTATATGCTTCTTTGGGAAATACAGCTCCACATTTTGTTTTAAGGGTTTAAACATTAAGTATAAGTTCAGGATTTTCAATAGGGTGAACTCTGGTGGTTTGCACTGGGATGCCTTCCACTGGGTGTCTCACCAGTCTCATCATCTTACCGTCCCACCACCCTCACCAAATAAAAGAGCTAATCTTTTACTCATTTCCAGTATTCACTGTGTTAATCATGCACTGGAAGGTATTGTTCCAGAAGTTTCTATGTATTATTTAGCTGCACCAGCCCTGTAGGATAGATACTATTGCCATCCCCCACTTAACAGATAGAGGAAACTGACTTGGAGGAGTTAATTCATTTACTTTGGTTTTCAGAAATAGTTAAGTGGTAGTGTCCAGGCTTTTAACCACTATGCTATATCACTTAATTCTCTGATTCCTCAGTAGTGTTCTTATCATCATGCTTTATTCATATGTTTACACATTGTGGTCTACTCTACTAGATTTAGTTTTTGAAGGAAAGACAACTGTGTCTCTAGTCTCTTCTGTATCTATGGCCTTCCCTGGTGACTCAGCTGGTAAAGAATCTGCCTGCAGTGTGGGAGACTTGGGTTCAATCCCTGGATTGGGAAGGCTCCCTGGAGAAGGGAACAGCTACCCCCTCCAGTATTCTGGCCTGGAAAATTCCATGGACTGTAAAGTCCATGGGGGTTGCAAAGACTCGGACACGACTGAGCGTCTTTCACTTTCACACCTGGTCTGTGAGCACTCAGCTAAGGTTAAGTTAACTGAGCACAAAGTTTAACTTTCTTCTCTGATGCATTATAACTAGATTAGAATTTCAGGATACTGTTTTGAAAGCTAAGGTATTGACTACATGATGTCATTTTATAGAAAAGAATTGTTTTTATTGACTTAAGGATTTAGATGAACTCTTGCTGTCGTGGTGAAACCAGCCAAGTGAATATTGTGTCAAAACTTAATCATAAAGAATCCTGTTTTGATCCAAATTTCTTTCTTTTTAATTTTTATTTTATGTTGAAACATAGTTGATTAATAGTGTTGTGTTAGTTTCAGATGTACAGCAAAGTGACTCAGTTATACGTATATTAGTATGTGTATCTATTCTTTTCCAAATTATTTTCCTATTTAGTATATTACAGAATATTCAGTAGACTTCTTTATGATATACAGTAGTTTCTGCTCATTTATCTGTTTTAAATATAGTGTGTACATATCAACCCAAACTCCCAATTTATCTAACTTCCACCTTTCCCCACTGGTAAATATGTTTGATCTCTAAGTCTGTGAGTCTTTTCTGTAAATGTTTATTTTTGTGTTTTTTGAAAAATATTCCATATATAAGTGAGATTATGTGGTATTTGTCTTTCTCTGTTTGACTTAGTTCACTTAGTATGATAATCGCCAGGTCCGTCCATGTTGCTGCAAATGACATTATTTCATTCTTTTTAATGGCTGAGTAATACTCAAATGTACCACATCTTTATCCATTTCTTTGTCCGTGGACATTTAGGATGCTTCCATGTCTTGACTATGGTAAATAGCACTACAATGAATATTTGGGTACATATATCCTTTCAAACCATTCTTTTCTCCAGATATATGCCCAGGAGTGGGATTGCTGGATCATTTAGTAGCTCTGTTTTGAGTTTTCTAAGGAACTTCTGTATTGTTCTCCATAGTAGCTCTACCAGTTTACATTCACACCAACAGTATAGGAGAGTTCCCTTTTCTCCACATCCTGTCCACATTTATGGTTTGTACGTTTTGTGATGATGGCCATTCTGATTGGTTTAAGATGATGTCTCATTGTAGCTTTGATTTACATTAGTTTTTTCTCTAATTAAGTAGCAGTACTGAGCATCTTTTCATGTGCCTCTTGGCCATCTGTATATCTTCTTTGGAAAATTGTCTATTTAGTTCTTCTGTTTTTTTGGTTGTGTAGGTTTTGTTTTGTTTTCTGATATTAAGCTGCATGAACTGTTTGTAAATTTTGGAGACCAATCCCTTGTTAGTCACATCATTTGCAAGTATTTTTTTCCTATTCTGTGATCATTTTGTGTGTGTCTGTGTGTGTGTGTTTGTGTGTGCGTGTGTGTGTCTGTGTTTTCCTGTGCATAAGCTTTTGACTTCAACTGGGTCCCACTTGTTTGTTTTTGTTTTTATTTTCATCATTCTTAGATCAAAAAGATATTGCTGTGATTTATGTCAAAATGTTGTGCTGTTTTAGGTATTTAATCCATTTGGAGTTTGTTTTTTTGTGTTTTAAGAATGTTCTAATTTCATTTTTTTGCATGTAGCTGTCCAGTTTTCCCAGCACCACTTATTGAAGAGAGTGTGTGACCAGTATTGTATAGCCTTGCTTCCTTTGTCATAGATTAATTGACCAGAGGTGCACAGGTTTATTTCTGAGCTTTCTATCCTGTCCATTGATCTATATTTCTGTTTTTGTCCCAGTACCATACTTTTGATGACTGTGGCTTTGTGCCTAAAGTCAGGGAGCCAGATTTCTCCAGCTCCATTTTTCTCTCTCTAGATTGCTTTGGCTATTTGGGATCTTTTGTGTGTCTATGCAAATTGTTTTGTTCTAGTTCTGTGGAAAATGCCATTGGTAATTTGATAGGGACTGCATTAAATCTATAGATTGCCTTTGATAGTATAGTCATTTTGACAGTATTGATTCTTCCAGTCCAAGAACATGGTATATCTTTCTAACTGTGTCATCTGTTTCTTTCATCACTGTCTTTTTTGGGGGGGGGGGGAGTGCAAATCTTTTGTATCCTTTGGTAGGTTTATTCCTAGGTATTTTATTCCTTTTGATGTGATGGTAAATTGGATTGTTTCTCTAATTTCTCCCTCTGGTCTTTCATTGTTAGTGTACAGAAAGGAAAAGAGTTCTGTGTGTTAATTTTGCATCATGCAGCTTTACTGAATTCATTGCTGAGCTCTGGTAGTTGTTTGGTTGCCACTTTAGAATTTTCTCTTTGTCATGTTGTCTGCAAAGTGACTGTTTTACTTTTCCAATATGGATTCTTTTTATTTCTCTTTCCTCTCTGATTACCATGGCTACGAAAAATATGTTGAATAAATGTGATGAGAGTGGATATCCTTATCTTGTTCCTAATCCTAGAGGAAATGCTTTCAGTTTTTCACTATTTAGTATGATGTTAGTGGTAAATTTGTCATACATGGCATTTATTATATTAAGGTATGCTCTTTCTGGACCTTCCCTGGTACTTCAGATGATAAAGAATCTGCCTCCGGTGCAGAGACCTGAGTTTGATCCCTGTGTCAGGAAAATCCCCTGGAGAATGGAATGGCTACTCACTCCAGTATTCTCGCCTGGAGAATTCCATGGACAGAGGATCCTGGTAGGCTACAGTCCATGGGGTCACAAAGAGTTGGACATGAGTGAACGACTAACACTTTCACCTTCATGTTCCTTCTATGCCCACTTTCTGGAGAGTTTTTATCATAAAAGAATGTTGAATTATGTCAAAAGCTTCCTGCATCTATAGAGATGAACATTTCGTTTTTATTCTTCATTTTGTTGATGCATTGAATCACAGTGATTGATCTGTAGGTATTGAAAACTCCTTGCATCTTGGGGATAAATCACATTTGATCGTGGTGATGGATTTGGATTGCTGTTATTCTCTAGAGGATTTTTGCATCTGTGTTCATCAGTGACACTAGCCTGTAATTCTGTTTTTGTGGAGTCTTTGTCTAGTTTTGGTATCAGGATGATGGTGACTTCATAGAATGAGTTCGGAAGTGTTCCTCTGCAGTTTTTTAAAATAGTTCCAGAAGGATAGGTGTTAACTCTTTTCTAAATGTTTTATAGAATTTACCTGTAATGTAATCTGGTCCTGGACTTTTGTTTGTTAGGAGTTTTTAAATAACAGTTTCGATTTCAGTACTTGTGATTGGTTTGTTCNTTTTTTTTTTTAGAAATAATGCACTGCCATGCACAAGAAGGAACATGACTGATACGTCCTGCACTTAAGTCTACTGTACACTGTAGCCAGACAGCCTGTCCCGGGGAGATCACGCGTGTATCTGATTACCAGTGGGCATCACATCCCGCTCACCTCTGGAATACATTACAGATGCCAACTCTTGACTTGAGGATGCTGTTAGTGAGATATCTAGTGATAGGGGAGGTATCACACCAGAATAGGATCCATAGGCATTAGTGTCAAGAAGAATAATGTCTTGCCTGCCCTTTCTCCCGGGTTATTGCATGGGTTATACAAAGATTGGGACGAGTTAATAGGAAACAAAGAAACCAGAGGTGGTAGGAAGGGGTAAGGGTAGGGGAAGCAATAGCGTTGCAGAAATACTTGACTTTTGCTGCTGCCAAAAATAGCGTGTCCCTCTTCTCTCCCAGAGCAGCAGCTTTCATGGAAGTACCTGACATAATCATTACAGGCCTCTACACCATGTAGATCTGAGGCTAAACAGAGCACACCCAACACAGAGGAGGTGATGAGAGCTCCACAAGCCCATTCTAAGTTTCAGCAAGAACATGTCAACCTCTGCAGCTGGGTTACGGTGGAGATGGAAAAATACTGCAATTCTCAGATTTCGTTTCCATCGTGATTTACGTAGATGAAAGCAATGATAATAGAAAAAGGAAAAAAAGGTCTGTTATATGCAAGGGGTAGTGTCACCTAGCAGTTCCTTTCTGCGTGAGGAGCGTTTATTGTTTCACAGGAGAGAATTTATCCCATTTGTTGTTAAAACGACATACCTGAATCCTTGTTCATACCCAGGATGAGGGAAATGATTTATTGTCTGTCCCTTGAATTTCTCTGAGCATTCTGTCTAAACTTTAAAGGAGGATTACATTTGCGATTAAATCTTAACAAATGTTGTTTTAACTAGACTGCAATATATGTTATTGACAACAAGCGCCTTTTCTTCTCAAAATAACATTGGTGCTTAGGCATGTAATTTACAAAAATGACAAGGAAGGGTGGTACTTTTCCCAAGGTGAATGTGAGTTGACTGATTAGCTGGTATTTTAACTTAGATTCTTGCAAATTACAGACATAAGAAACCCTGCAATTTATATGTACTTTAGAAGTGAAAGCTTTAATCCCGTGATTCATGGAAGTAAAGTGGTAATAATTTAAGTACCATATTTTATTTATCCCTCAGACTTGTCAGCCGATACCAGAAGTATTCCTACTATTTCTGGGTTGCTGCCTTTGGTCACCTAATTGCTTCTTAGGAAGTTAAGAGGGAAATTGCTTATATAACTACATGGATTGTCTTTGGCAGCGTCGAGCCAAGGCATCAATCAGTCCATCTGGGTAAAATCACAAGCTGACTCCGATATTGCTAAATATTTATACTGTCAAATACACACAGACATCCAGATGAAAGGAGGCATTCATTAGGAATTCTCCAGCTTGTCAGTTTAAAGATGTAGATTAGAGCAAAACCTCCCACTATGGTACTGAGTGCTCAAGAAAAGTCTATATTTAGCCATTCTGAGCAATAAATATCATCATATTGCCTCATTTAGGTAAATAGAGAATAAATATTGTCAAGATGATCTAGAGATAATGTAAACAGATCCCTGTTCAGAGAATGTGTTTCAGGGGAAATTCCAGGACAGTGATGTGCCCATGATGCTTTTTGGTTTAACCCTTTTCCTTAATCACGTCCCCCTCCCCTTTTTGGTAACAGAGACTGTGTTGCTGACAGATTAGGGGGAAAAGATGAAGAGAGGAGAGAAAAAAAAAATTTTTTTTTTTTTTTTTTTAGCCACAAAGGTGATTTCAAGTTATGTGAATTAGAACACTAATTAGTGCTTGTGCTGCAGGACTGTCTTTATAGTTGCAGAAACTGCTGCTGCCGCCGAAAATAATGTGCCGCGGCAGTGAAGTTCATTTCAGGGTTTCACAGAGCTGACGGCGCCCGTGCCTCTCAAGGGCGCGCCGCTGCTGCGAGGCAAAGACATCATCTGACCGACCGTGTGTCGACGTGGTGCCCAGGCTGAGCTTTTGCTGTGGCAGGCTGTTCTGAAACAAGGTCTGTCACACCGTGAGACTCTGCCCAGAAGGCTGTGATGTACACTGGAACCCACAGTTCAGCGCTGCGCTGGGACCTGGCAAACGCCTTCCCTGAGCGTGTAGGCCCAGCCCACAGGTGTGGATCCAGCCCGCAGGTGTGGGTCCAGCCGGGTCCTGGGCGCAGAGACTGTGTTCCTCCACAGGGCACGTACTTGTGCTCTGCCCGGGTAATTGATAATCTTAGAAGTTTATACTCACTGGGAATTTTAACTGGTGTCAAAGTTTTAGTTAATTACACTAGATGATTTTTTTGAGATTAATAATTAACATCTCTCTTTATAACTAAATATCCATAATTAATCAGCAAATCATAACGTGAAGACTAATTAACTTCAAACTCCAATCTTAACAGAAAATCCATATTACTCTCCAACATCATTAATTACCAGAGTAATCAAAGTTATCCCTCGTGGGATAAAACATAAAGCTTTGTGGGTTTATCAGCTAAACTGTTAGCACAGAGGAATTTCCAGACTAACTTCAGATGGCATTGCCGGTTNTGCGAGGCAAAGGCATCATCTGACCGACTGTGTGTCGACGTGGTGCCCAGGCTGAGCTTTTGCTGTGGCAGGCTGTTCTGAAACAAGGTCTGTCACACCGTGAGACTCTGCCCAGAAGGCTGTGATGTACACTGGAACCCACAGTTCAGCGCTGCGCTGGGACCTGGCAAACGCCTTCCCTGAGCGTGTAGGCCCAGCCCACAGGTGTGGATCCAGCCCGCAGGTGTGGGTCCAGCCGGGTCCTGGGCGCAGAGACTGTGTTCCTCCACAGGGCACGTACTTGTGCTCTGCCCGGGTAATTGATAATCTTAGAAGTTTATACTCACTGGGAATTTTAACTGGTGTCAAAGTTTTAGTTAATTACACTAGATGATTTTTTTGAGATTAATAATTAACATCTCTCTTTATAACTAAATATCCATAATTAATCAGCAAATCATAACGTGAAGACTAATTAACTTCAAACTCCAATCTTAACAGAAAATCCATATTACTCTCCAACATCATTAATTACCAGAGTAATCAAAGTTATCCCTCGTGGGATAAAACATAAAGCTTTGTGGGTTTATCAGCTAAACTGTTAGCACAGAGGAATTTCCAGACTAACTTCAGATGGCATTGCCGGTTACACAGTGACTTGGTTATTCCAGCACACTTTTCCTGGCTACACGGTCCATGAGCAAGAGGCTCCCTGGCCACCGGCTGAGGAACCAGCAGGGAAAAGCCTTCACCGAGGATTAGTTCTGAGATCTCTAGAAACTGGGTAATCTGGCTCATTGTTTTCAGAACTGCATTGCATCTCTTAATTTCTTTCCTCCGCCTCGCAGAACTGCTAGTTAGCTGGTTTAAAATTATTAGTAACAAGCCAATGTGTACGTCGAACATCGTTCAAAAATGGGGAATTTTTTTTTCGGTAATAAAAAATGGAAATGTTATCTCTATCACTTGTGTTACAGAAAACTCAAGAATTAAAGGGATACTGTGTGAAAGGAAAAAGTACTGTGCAAGACAAATAAATTAAAAAATTAACATGAACATCGCAAGAAATGAAATGGGGCCATGACAGTTCTGAGGGAGTAGGAGAGAGCGGGATGATTTGGGAGAATGGCATTGAAGCATATATGCTATTATGTAAGAAACGAGGCGCCGGTCTATGTTCGATGCAGGATGCAGGATGCTTGGGGCTGGTGTACGGGGATGATCCAGAGAGACGTTGTGGGGTGGGAGGTGGGAGGGNCATTGAAGCATATATGCTATTATGTAAGAAACGAGGCGCCGGTCTATGTTCGATGCAGGATGCAGGATGCTTGGGGCTGGTGTACGGGGATGATCCAGAGAGACGTTGTGGGGTGGGAGGTGGGAGGGGGATTCAGGATTGGGAGCTTGTGTACACCTGTGGTGGATTCATGTCGATGTATGGCAAAGTCAATAGAGTATTGTAAAGTAAAATTTAAAAAAATAAATTAATTAATTTAAATTTAAAAAAAAGAAACAGATGGGCACAGCTGTTTAAAAACTGAGAAGTGTCTTTTCAGGTTTTCACTTAGGTACTTAGGAGTTAAAAGTGTATTTAAAATCCATTTTTCAGTTAGCATATCACCTCATCCTCCAAGTGCACACATCGAATACCGTTCTTTTGTGTGGCAGCTGTAAAAATCCTCAGCAATTTTTACTGTCAAGAAAATTCTGAATAAATAGAGGCTGTTAACTTAGGCAGATATCTCAGGTTATTTGGTGGCAATCAAGAACGCAAAGCACTTCAACTAATGGGTTATGATCAGAAACTGTTCCTAATAGCCAGCTAGAGGGATCTGAATATGAAGATTTCTATAATTTTGTTGTCAGCTTGTGATGTACTCTAGTGCTAATTATTTGGAACAATTATGTTTTCCTAATAACAAAAGAAGAAGCAGTGAATTAAGCAGGCTTACCTTCAGATCTTTAGATAACAGTTTAAATGCACTTTCCACTAAGAAATAGCATTTCTTTTTGCCTCTCGGAGCCCTAATTATTGAAGATGCTTGTCTTTTAAAATCTGCGGCCTCCACTTCTTTTAAACCTGTTCGATGTGTCAGTTTACACTGATGATCCCGTAACCAGTATTTTCTCAGTCTTAGGTTTATGCCTGCACCTCCCATAGGCTGCTTACTTCAGTTAGTTATTCAAAAACCATAATTAGTGCAGTAATTAACATGTGGATCCTTCAAAGCAAGACTGCTGGAATCACGGGACGCCTCTCATCGTTCTTACTGATGTGCGGATGATAAAGAACTTAGGGTGATGTGACAACAGGATTCGTATTACTGAACATTAACTGTGCTGCAGGGAAATTCAGACAGGACCTTGGTCCACAGAGCCCTAACGTTTGAAAAAAGTAATTATCCACACTGTTTCTATAATTCAACTAGGTGTTATCCTGCATTTGCAGCTGTCAAATCATTTGTTTTAAATGTTTTTTTTTAATCTTATGAATACTTGAAAGTTTTGAATTTTGCACATTATCTCTTAACCATTTTCCAAACAGAGGTGCCACAGTTTCACCCTTTTCCCTTTTGTGAAATCCTTTATGGAAAGAGTCTTTCCTGACAATTGATTTCAGGCAGTTGATGATAATTTGACTTGATGCAGGCTACAGTTTCAAACTCATAGTCGTAAAGAAAAGGCTCCTCTTCCTACATTTCCCCAGGGAAATTTTTTGGGTTAAATCTCCATTTTCTCATAAACCGAATCTGTTGTTTCAAGCCGCGGTGAATGCATTGTGTACAGTTAAATTTGGTTCTGGGTGTTCACAGCCACCCAGTTGGCCTCCTCTCTGGGTATTTCAATGGGCAGGTTTGGCCTTTAACTTCCTGTAAGCAGTGGCCTCCTTTCCACACTTGTCAGGCGATGACCTTTGCTCCCCAAATTCCATAGTGTGTCTCATCCCTCAGGTAGCTCACATGAACTGGGGTGAAGTAGCTGTGCTCCTTGCGGAGGGGAAGGCGCCCTTACCAGCCAGAGGGAGACCTGGGCACTGCGCCGCGTGTTACCTTCCTCAGAGTCTGAAGTCACGCTGGGGCGGGAGTGGATCCTGGATCCTGGATGCTGGCTATCGATTGGTGGAGAACAGTCTTTTTTTTTTTTTTTTTTTAATCTTACTTAAACTAAATGCTTATGAATTGACTCCCCATGTTTAGTACATTAAACAAAAAAGATTATGAGTGCTGATCTTTACTCAAAATGGGGTGAAAGACTCCCCTCCTTAAAATCTCGCCCATTGGGTTTATATCTTCATGTATTTTCCATCCTGATGTTCCCCCCACCTTGCCAACTGTTTGAGTGAACAGTACATCCCCACACATTCTCTTAGTTTCAGGGCTCGAGAGTTGCCTGTGCTCGGTTTCAACCTCAGTGTAAGCCATTCAGCATCGTGAGCTCACTACTAACTTGTGACTGTGCTCAGTCACTCTCGTGGCCAGCTCTGTGACCCCATGCACTGTAGCGCGCCAGGCTCCCCATCCGTGGAGTGGGTGGCCATTTCCTTCTCCAAACTTGTGGCTGAGTATGTGCATTTAATAATCTGCAAATGGACCCTCCGTGCCAATCAGAACACAAAGTTCTGCTGCCTAACTCTTCTCCCAAAACATACACGCCCTAAAACTACCTATATTGTTGCTACTACAATTAACTGTAAGTTCAGTACACTTTTGTACCCTCTTCCTAATATACCATCCTTCCACAATACACCATCTCCTCACCATCCTGAGTTGGGAAAAGCAGGTTTGAAAGCTGCCACCGCAGAGCGCCTGGGGTGCAGCATGGCTCCATGTGGGTGCTGCCCATCACTGTTGTGAATATTGGGTCAGACCCATGGTGTGGGGGGTTTTCAGAGGCGATAATGACTCCCCAAGTCAGCGGTCCTGGAGGGACTCTGGAGCAAGGGTGTCTGCCATGTTTGAAGCGCTGCAAGCCAAGCACATGCTACCTGTTGCTTTGCACACTTAAAATACACTCCCGTTGCCCCGTTCTAAAGACAGAAACGGAAGCTTAGCAAGGTTGACTAAGCTCTCTCAGCACACAAGCTAGTTAGAACCAAGCTTCAGTTTTACTCTGGAGCTCCCTCAGTCTTCAAGTCTGCCTGCAGTCACATTATTAAGGAGAAGATGGCATTTTGACAGATAAAAGCCTCATTGTGTTTTTAAGTGGCCATCAGCATTATTGTCATAAAAGAGAAGACCCCAAAGACCAGTGGAACAGCTGTGGGGTTCCCCCACTCCCCCGGCTTTCTTTAGCAACAATGGAGTGCACATGCTCACTCTGATGCTTTCTCTGCACACAAGTTCTTCTGAACTGGCAGTAACCTGACGTTCCCCTCACACTGGCACTGTAGCCCTGAGATCACTCAGGGCTGGAGATAGAGCACCGTGGGTCTCTCACACAGGGCGTCCATTGGAGCACACCACAGACAGACAGACAGACAAAGCAACAACGACAACACAGAACAGAAAGCCAGTACTCAGCACCCATGTAACTGAAGGATAAACGGGAAATGAAAAGCAGTGTTAACTGACCACAATTACAGGCATCTGGTAGACAGTCACATCCCCATTGTTATATCCAGCCACATTCAGTGAAGATACGGCCTTCCCTTAATTGAATGGAGTATAGCATTCATTCACACGTGTCAATACAAATAGCAGGGAAGACCTCCTGGGTCTCCCATAGACAGAACCCAAGCCCCCTGATGGAAGTCCATCTCTAGCGTTAGGTCATCTGCATCTCCTCGTTTTAGGTATCTAATCTATACCTATCTGGCATCTGTGAATATTCACTGCCCTTTGTATTAACCTTGCCCATTTCCATATCAGCAGTGAGATAAAACATAAAAGTGAGTGATCGTCCAGCCTAATGAGTTTTATAATTGTTAGACTTTCAAAGATCACGTGAGCCACAGGGTTTGCGTTCTCTAGAAAATAAATATGACACAGGACAGAGCCGATTTATTTTCAGGGGCTAAAAATAAGTCTTTGAGTTGCTCTAATCACCTGGAGATGAGGAGAAGGAAATCATGGTGGTGTGTGACCGTCAGCTCCTGGGATCCCGTAGATGCAGGATGACCTAATTGGCCACCAAACGCAGGCACATGACCAGGAGCACCTGTGACGGGAAACATCCAGCTGCTGCTCAAGGGCCTTTTGTGACAAGGCCCTTAACTGTTTATATGTAAAGCCTCAACTTCAAAAAAGAAACAAGCTGAGGTTCAGTTTGCAAGTAGATTTAATCCTTTTCAGGTTTGCAGCTGGGTGAGTTTTGACCAGTGTGTGCACTTGTGTAACCATTGCCCAAGTGAGGTTACAGAGCATCTCCACCACCCGCAACGTCTCCTGGGGTCCCTTCATGGTAACTGTCTTCACCGAACACGCGGTTCTTGGCAGTGCCTGTAGTATTGTCCCTTCCAAGGGTCACATAAATGAGATTGTGCAGTGGGTAGCCTCGTTTCCACTTAGCATAACTCTTTTGAGATTCAGTCCCATTGTTGCACTTGGCAGCTGTTTTCTTTTCCTCCTGGTCGTTACTCCATTGTTCGGACATAGCACAGTACACTTGTCCCATTTACAGACATTTGGGTTGTTTCCAAACAACCCAAGTTGTGGGCGATCATGAACACAGCTACTCTAAACATTTGGGCACAGATCTTTGTGTGAACATGTGTTTCATTTCCTTAGGAATGGGGTTTCAAGGTCACATGGTGAGAAACTGCTGAACTGTTGCCCCTCATGGCTGTGCCATTTTGCATTCCCACCGGCAATGTGTGACAGTTCAGAGTGCTCCACATCCTCTCCAGCACTTGGTGTTATTAGTCTTTTTAAGGTCAGCCATTCTGGTGAGTGTGTCATGGTATCTCATGTGGTTTTAATTGGCATCTTCCTAGCGATTAATGATGCTGAGCATCTTTTCAAGTGTGTATCCACCTGTGAGTTGCTCTAATTTTTAGAAAATTCTCAAGATGGGTTAAAACATACCGCCAGTGCACTGAAGGGCCTCCTTGGTGGCTCAGCAGTAAAGAATCTGCCTGCAGTGCAGGAGCCACAGGAGATGTGGGTTTGATCCCTGCATCGGGAAGAGCCCCTGGAGAAGGGCATGGCAACCCACTCCAGCATTCTTGCCTGGAGACCCACATGGACAGAGGAGCCTGCAGGCTGCAGTCCACAGGGACACAGAGTTGTCCACGACTGAGTGACATAGCACGCACGCACACACTGAAGCCACACAGGAATGCGTGATTATCCCTCTTCTACCTGGTGACCGGCCAGATACTTGGAGACTCTTCTTATGTCCTATTTTCCAGCCCCTGAATCTAGATTTGCCAAGCCAGCCTGCCCAGTTCCTCCCTCCCACTTCCCGCATTCCCGTGCTGTGGTTTCTGGACAGAGAACCTCTGCCTCCTACATCACATCCGTGTAGACGAGTTCCAGTCTGTGGCCCTCCATTCAAACTCGGTTCCTGGCACTGAGTGTAGCGCTCTCCTTTGCAAACACTANTTTTTTTGACTTTTTTTCTTTTTTATCTCTTGCTTTACTCCTAAGTTTCTTTCATAATTTCTTGTTTTTCCTTTTAATTGTGTGTTATGCCTTTTTGTGTCATTTAAGCATCGTAAATACTTAGATAAAAGTCTCTGTAATATTGTTCTAAAAGCAAACTTTATCCATCTTGAATTCATGTTAAAATTCTACAAGTTACAAATGATATATTTTATTAAAAGTTTTGGGGCTATCTGGGTTATTGGTGAAAATCCTTGATCTAGAACAAACCTTCCAAGCTTTTTCTCAAAATCTCCAGGTAACATGACCCAGACTAAGGGATAATCTTTAATATTGGTCTCCATGTTGATGACAAACAGGGAAATCTTTTGATTATAGTTGGGGTTTGAATAGTTGAATTTGTTTCTGTCATCTTATTTTGCATTTTTCACTTTACTAAAAGTCAGTATAGTCAAAACCATGATTTTCCAATAGTCATACATGTGACTTTTCCAATAGTCATGTGAGAGTTGGACCATCAAGAAGGCTGAACACTTAAGAACTGATGCTTTCAAATTATGATGCTGGAGAAGACTCTTGAGAGTCCCTTGGACTGCAAGGAGATCAAACCAGTCAATCCTAAAGGAAATCAACCATTGGAAGGACTGATGCTGAAACTGAAGTTCCAATATTTTGGCCTCCTGATATGAAGAGCCAACTCAATGGAAAAGACCCCAGTGCTGGGAAAGATTGAGGGCAAGAGGAAAAGGGGGCAGCAAAGAGTTTGACATGATTTAGTAACTGAACAACAACAATGCTTTGGGTTAGAGATGATTTCTTTATAACCCCCCCTTTTTTTTCTCAACTGAAATAAGAAGGTATACATTATATTTTTATCCTTAACAGCAGTGTCTAAAATACCTATTTATCCCCAAATAATTAAAAAGTTAATCTTATTCTTGAAATATGATAAGTGAAAGTGTTAGTAACTCAGTTATGTCTTACTCTTTGCCACTCCATGGACTGTAATCCACCAGGCTCCTCTGATGGAATTCTCCAAGCAAGAATACTGGAGTGGGTAGCCATTCCCTTTTATATTCCCTTCCCTTCCCTTTTTCCCTACCCAAGGATTGAACTCATGTCTCCTGCATTGCAGGCAGAATCTATACCATCTGAGCCCCCAGGAAAGCCCAATCTTACTCGGATTCTATGCCAAAATATATGAAGACTTGAATCTTTAAAACTCATATTTCCTTCACTTCATTGCCCTATATTTTCTGTCTTATTTCTAAAACCCCCAAATCTTGTTTTTCATTATTTTCCATCAATACTTTCAATGTGCGAACATACTTGCTATGTTAATCATTTGGTATTTTGTGTGTATGCCACTCCTTTCTTCTATCAAGTTGTGGGAGATATATTATATTCAAAATATTGACTGTCTCTTCCCCTCTCCTGATGGGAAACTTGTTTTGCTAAAAACTGTGAGCAGAAGTGTGAAATGTGTTGCTGCCCAGGAGCTGAAGTTCTGAGCTTGCTCTGAGGGCCTCTGGATCTGGAGCACAGAAGATGTGGGACTAAGTTCCAACTACACACAACCTTTCATGGTAGTAAAGCCTAGTCTTCCCCAAGCCTCTCTCTTGAGAGACTTTGATATATAAAGTGTCTTTTAATAGCTCTTTCACTGACAGTGTGCTTATGATAAAATCCTATAGTCTTTGCCTGAATAAAAGTCTATTTTGCCTCAATGTTTTCTTTCTTTAAAGGTTTCAAATTCAATACTCACTTCTCCATAGTTATAAAATGTATAAACTACAAAAAATATAGTTATAATTCAACTCAACACAAAAACTTCTAAACTGGGATGCTTCCTCAATTATTATTATCTTGACACTTTTGAAGACTCAGTTCAGTTCAGTTCAGTCACTCAGTTGTGTCTGACTATTTGCGACCTCATGGACTACAGCATGACAGGCCTCCCTGTCCATCACCAACTCCCAGAGCCTCTCAAACTCTTGTCCATTGAGTTGGTGATGCCATCCAACCATCTTATCCTCTGTTGTCCCCTTCTCCTCCTGCCTTCAATCTTTCCCAGCATCAGGGTCTTTTCCAATGAAACTGTTCTTTGCATCAGGTGGCCAAAGTATTGGATCTTCAGCTTCAGCATCAGTCCTTCTAATGAATATTCAGGGCTGATTTCCTTCAGGATTGACTGGTTTGATCTCCTTGCAGTCCAAAGGACTCTCAAGAGTCCTCTCCAACACCACATTTCAAAAGTATCAATTCTTTGGTGCTCAGCTTTATTTATAGTCCAACTCTCACATCNTCAGGGCTGATTTCCTTCAGGATTGACTGGTTTGATCTCCTTGCAGTCCAAAGGACTCTCAAGAGTCCTCTCCAACACCACATTTCAAAAGTATCAATTCTTTGGTGCTCAGCTTTATTTATAGTCCAACTCTCACATCCATACATGACTATTGGAAAAACCATAGCTTTCACTAAATGGACCTTTGTCGGCAAAGTAGTGTCTCTGCTTGAAGACTACTGGCTGGTTATTTTGAGGAATGATTGCTAATCTGAGTTCTTCTGATATTCTTAATGTTTAGATCTAGATTTTATATCATTGGCAGAAAAGTCACAGAGTAATGTGGTGTTTTCTCATTGCTTCAAGACAAGCTTCACTGTTTTAATTTGTCCCGTTACTGATAATGTTTAATCCTTTTACTAAGCCTGGTGTATGCCTGGTTTCTCCATTATAAAGTTATTCTTTTTCCTTTTGTAATTATTAAGAATTCATGTGAAATGACTTTGAGACTGTGAAAATATCCCTTTCTCAATGAACTTACAATAAATCCATTTATATCTTTGTACCCATGGCTTCTTAATTTCATTCAGTGGGTTATAATCAGACACTAATGTTATTTATTTTGATGTTGAAATTATCCCAGGCAAGGTAAGTGAAAGACTTCAGAAGTAGGACTCTGGTCTTTTGACAAATCCCTGTCATTCTTTGAGTATATTCCTGTTTTCAGTCACAAGGAGCATTGGTTTATTCTGGTGGGCAGTAGCATTTAGAAAACCAGATCCGGATTCCAGATGTGCTCATTGCTATTAGGATGTCACTTCTCTCAGGCCTGCAAAGTGGATCAAGCTAAGGAATATGTGTATATGTGAAGAGGAAATGGGTGAGTCAGTTCAGTTCAGTTCAGTCACTCAGTTGTGTCCGACTCTTTGCGACCCCACAAACTGCAGCACACCAGGCCTCCCTGTCCATCACCGTCTCCCAGAGTTCACTCAGACTCGTGTCCATCGAGTCCGTGATGCAATCCGGCCATCTCATCCTCTGTCGTCCCCTTCTTCTCCTGCCCCCAATCCTTCCCAGCATCAGAGTCTTTTCCAANGTAAGTTTAAGATAGGCGGTGTGAAATAAACACTGTGTGCTTAGTTGCTCAGTCATGTCCGACTCCTGCGACCCCGCAGACCATAGCCGGCCAGGCTCCTTTGTCAATGGAATTCTCCAGGCAAAAATACTGGAGTCGATTGCCATTTCCTTCTCCAAATAAATTTATTAGTTTATGCATTAATTTTATTGTGAATAAATTATATTAATATGCCAGATATGACTAAAACCATATGATATTTGACTATTTGCGGGGCGGAGGGGGGGAAATCTGTCATTTATTATTAAATGTGGTGGTGGTGGTGGTTAAAATTTCTTACTTTCTTCTGAAGATCACCATGGATGTAATGTTTTGTGCCAAGACTAAAGATCGTATTTGTGTATCAGAGTCTTCTGGATTCTTAACCTAGTTACTGCTACACTCAACACTCAGGCTGAATATACTGGTGTAAATCCCATTCGAGCAAAGACTTTCTCCTTGGATATTATTTTAGAGTAAAAGAATGCAGTATCAGCAATGTGTGTCTGAACGAGGGGTGACAGTTTTTTTCAGCTGCACTAGGAAAATAGTCTGTGTGCATGTAGAACCCATAGCTATGATCATCTCAGCAGAAAGTTTTATATTAAGACTTCATGTCTAACTGGGAATTAAATGTGACTCATTTTAATTAAAATGCATGTTAATAACTGAATCATTGAGTTTACATTGTTGTATAGGATTATTAACACTCAACCTAACTGAGCATTTAAATTCCTTTTTCTGGCTTAGGTTGGGGCATTGAGCAGAATCACTGGCAAGCCATTGGCTTCCTACACAGAGACCCTTTGCCTGCAAACAGTGGAAATGTTGCCCTGGAAATGTGGCTGAAGTTCCATGAAAATGAAACACGAGGCCCGCCAGGCCCACCTGTGCCAGGTTATAAAGCAAGAGCAGCGGCTATGTCATCGTCGCCCTGCGCTCTGTGCGGCGCTGCTCGGAGCCAGGGTCCTCCGAGACCCTGCTCTCTCTGCTGCGCGCGCTCTGTTCTCGGCTGCAACTCTTGCCGCCCCTGCAACCTCTTCTTTTTAAAACACGGAAACTTGAATGTTGAAAATCTTGAGCTATTTTAAAAGGCTTTGTGCTGACAGACCACAGGGCTTTGTTGCTGGATGGCAGATCAAATATGAATTGGGGTGGGGTTGGATGAACTTTTCTTCCTTTTAAGCAGAAGGAAGAAACTCACTGCTTTGTAAGTCTCAGAATCCGTCAGTGTGTTATTTTATTACCTTGATGTCTATTTTTCATTATCTTCATGAATGGGTGTTTCCCATCTTAATGCACAGTGTTTGCATGTGATAAACCAGCCAGTTTNAGGAAGAAACTCACTGCTTTGTAAGTCTCAGAATCCGTCAGTGTGTTATTTTATTACCTTGATGTCTATTTTTCATTATCTTCATGAATGGGTGTTTCCCATCTTAATGCACAGTGTTTGCATGTGATAAACCAGCCAGTTTTAACATGGCTTCTTTTTAATATTTCTGAATTTCCATTCAAACAGTCAGGATTCTGATTTGAAATCACACTGGGCCAAATATGATGACTGTAAATCCATCTGAGCTGTAACACTACCATCAGCCCTATTAACTTCCAGATCTGAATAACTCAATCAACTATTGTGGAGGTGGAGGTGCGTCAGATATTTAAGAGAGTTTATGATTCATAGCTTAACAGGAAAGGACTGACTTTGCTACATCATTTTTTTAAAGGCAGCAATGTGAGACCAGTGATGTGATGCCGTTTTCTGTAGACTGGACAGTGTGGAGGCCAGGCTACTCAGATGACCCCAGGAGCACCGGCTTGTCCTTGAATCACAGGGTTCTCCGGCAAGGGGAAGCCGAGAGCATCCGCCTCAGAAAGGCGGATGGGAGCAGAGCCCCTGCAGAGATCTCTGCCCACTCAGCTCGCACTGCCTCACTCCCCTCTGCCTCGTATCTGGGCGTTCCCAGGGAGTGTTTCATCCTTCTGATACATCTGTTGCATCCACTCATCATCCAGTGGTTAGAAAGTCGAGCCAGTCCACAGCACCCTGATGTCAGCACAGCGGAGGCCTCCCCCCCTGCCCCCGCCCCACCAGCCAGGACTCAAGATCCACCTTGNATTTTTGTGATTGAAACTCTGTTACTGAGAACTTGTGATGTACCACACTGTGGGCTAGTTGCTGGGAATATATATTTGAACAGGACAGATAAGATTTCTCTGCTTATTACTTAAGAGTTTAGAAAGAAAATTATACACTAAAGAAATACTTATCAACATCACTTTTTTTTATCAGAGTTATAAAGCTTAGACTACTACAAAAATGTGCATTAGAAGAATTTACCCTAATTGGAGCCTCCAAGGACATATAGGAATTTTGCTCCCGAAGGAGCTGTATTAGTTAAGTACACAAAGGTGGTGTTAAGTTGGGAGGAGTTGTTTGCATCAGGACAGGGGAAAGATTGTGTTGGCTAAAGCCACAAAGAATGGTGCAGATTGTTGAATTTAGCAATGTATTTTAAAGACTTAAAGGCCATATAATTTACATTGTAATAAATATCTTGTGGGTGAGAGGTGTGTGTGTATATGTGTAGGAAGCTCTTATGTGTGTATATGTGTGTAGAAAGCTCTTATATAGTCTGGGCAAAAACTGATAGCTAGGACTCATGATGGGAACAAATTTTTTTATTCTAGAAATATTTAGGAGATAGAATCTACTGCTTCCTTTACTCCAGTTCAGTTTCTATTCCTACCACTTCCAAACTTTCAAATATTTTTGCTATTTTATTTCTTTTCTTCCCTGTTTATTTTATGGTTTTTTTTTTAAGTTTATTATTACTTTGCTTCTGTTTTAATAGAGATTCTAGAGGGAAAGACTATAAACTTAAGTAGTCAATCTACCATACTTAACTGAAGCCTACCCCCCACTGATTTGAAATGTCACCTTCTGCAT
The DNA here is from genome assembly GCA_006410875.1 of Neotragus pygmaeus. NCBI lineage: Eukaryota > Metazoa > Chordata > Mammalia > Artiodactyla > Bovidae > Neotragus > Neotragus pygmaeus. The sequence continues at coordinate 1,198,344 of SJYV01020496.1, forward strand.
ATATTAAATCCTGTTTAACTTGTCAGGATTTCTCTCTTGCTATGCCAGTACTGCACCAGTTTAATTTATAGTGTTTTTATATGTGATAGCACTAGCACCTTCTTTACATCTGATTTTTTACAAACATATTGGCTGGGTTTACATATTTTCTCTTTCAAGTTAAATTTTAGAATAGGTTTACCCCAAAATCTTTTGGAATTTGTTAGGATTTATTCATTAATTTTTTTTGTATGAAATGCTTTGGAAAGAATATTTTTATAGAATTGGATTGTCCTATGCCAGAACATGGTCTCTTCATTTATTTTAAATATTGTGTGTGTGTGTGTGTGTGTGTGTGTGTGTTCAGAATATTTTTATAGAATTGGATTGTCCTATGCCAGAACATGGTCTCTTCATTTATTTTAAATAGTGTGTGTGTGTGTGTGTGTGTGTGTTAATTGCTCAGTTGTTTCTGACTCTTTGCAACCCTATGGACTGGAGCCTGCCAGGCTCCTCTGTCCTTGGAATTCTCCAGGCAAGAATACTGGAGTGGTTTGCAGGTCTCTTCTCCAGTGGATCTTTCCTACCCAGGAACTGAACCCAGGTCTCCCACATTGTAGTCAGGCACTTTACCATCTAAGCCACCAGGGAAGCCCAAGTATCCTTTAGTATATTTTATATTTATCACATATCTATCTGAACATTTCTATTTTAGCCTTATTTCTTATTTGTAAATTTTGTTGCTGTCATGAATGTGTTTCTTTCTCTCAGTGATGTTTTTAAATTGGTTTTTACTGTTATTTAGAAAAACTTTTGATTTTTCTGTATTGCTCTTGTGTCTAGCAAGACTTACAAGTCAAACTCTTAGAACTAACTTCAATAATTTTTCAACTGATTCCTTAGTCTTTCCCCTAAGTAGATAGCTATAACCTGTGTATGTTTGTTTGTTTTGTAACATCTTTCTACATTGATTAAAACGTTCAATAGAGGTTTGAAAAACAGTTATCTTAGTGGATATTCTTGTCTTCTCCTTGACTTTAATGGTGAAGCTTCTGACACTTCTCCATTAAGGATAATGCCTCATAGAGATTCTGACATAAAAGTATTCTGGTTTTCTTCTAGTCATGTTATGGTAAGATTTTCCATTAGGAATTTTACATTTTATTTCATGTATTTGAAGCATTGAGGGTGGTATGCTGTCATATATATTAAATTATATTATATATTTCTTAAAGTTAAACTGGGCTTCCTAGGTGGCACTAGTGGCAAAAAAAAATCTGCCTGCCAATGCAGGAAGCATAAAAGACATGGGTTTGAACCCTGAGTCAGGAAGATCCCCTGGAAGGAGGGCATGGCAACCCACTCCAGTATTCTTTCCTGGAGAATCCTATGTACAGAGGAGCCTAGCGGGCTACAGTCCATGGGGTAACAAAGAGCTGGACATGACTGGAGCGACTTCTCACACATGCACGCACAATGTTAAATTATCTTTACATTACTAGGGTAAACTGTGCATATGTATTGTTATTTTTTAAGACATTGTTAGATTCCCTTTCTAATATGTTGTTTGGGATATATGCATATATACTCATACGAAGGTTAGTATTAATATATACTTTTTATTGAATTTTGAAATCCATATAGAACTCGGAAAGCTTTTGATCTTTTCCTGTGTTTTGCTTTAAAATGTGAATAAATCTCTATCTTGAAGGTTTGATACAACTTATTCTCAAACCTATCCAGGCCTAATGTCTTTTTTAAATGGTAGATCTTTGAAAACCTTTTGAATTTCTTCCATTATGATCTGTTTCCATTTTTTACCTTTTTCCTAAATTTCAGTAATTGACATTTCACTAGAAAATCCCTGCTTGACTACATTTTTAAAGTTGTTCATTGTGTTTTCTTTTGAATCTTTGTTATGCCTGCAGTTATTTTTTCGTTACACTTCCAAAGTTATTTGTGTCTTGTCTTTTATTAGTCACACTAGCCAAGTATCAGCCTTTTTTTATTCACCTTTAGAAACAGCCAGCGTAGTGATCAGATCTATCGCTTTTTTTTCCCCCTAGGATTAATTTCTGCTTTCCCTCTTAATTCCTTCTCCTAGTTTTTCATGATCCATAACAGGTTTTCCATGCTTTTTCTCTCATTGCCCTTTCTAGTGGGAAAATTCTTCAGTTTGATTCTTGCAATCCCACTCCTAACCCTGCCCCACACACACTAATTTAATTTAATCTCATTCTTTCTTTTGCTCTTTCTTTTTTCTTTCTCCCACCTTCCCCCCACCCCTTTTAAAAATAACCTCCTAGTAAGAAGACATGACTGAGCGACTTCACTTTCACTTTCATGCATTGGAGAAGGAAATGGCAACCCACTCCAGTATTCTTGCCGGAGAATCCCAGGGACGGAGGAGCCTGGTGGGCTGCCATCTATGGGGTCGCACAGAGTCGGACACGAATGAAGCGACTTAGCAGCAGCAGCAGCAGTAAGAAGTAAGCCTGTTTCTTTGCAGTTAATGTTTCTTGAAATTCAGTTCAGTTAGTTCAGTCACTCACTCATGTCCGACTCTTTGCGAACCCAGGAACCACAGCACGCCAGGCCTCCCTGTCCATCACCAACTCCTGGAGTCCACCCAAACTCAGGTCCATTGTATTGGTGATGCCATCTAACCATCTCATCCTCTGTTGTCCCCTTCTCCTCCTACCCTCAATCTTTCCCAACATCAATGTCTTTTCAAATGAGTCAGCTCTCCGCATCAGGGGGCCAAAGTATTGGAGTTTCTGCTTCAACATCAGTCCCTCCAATGAACACCCAGGACTGATTTCCTTTAGGATGGACTGGTTGGATCTCCTTGCAGTCCAAGGGACTCTCAAGAGTCTTCTCCAACACCACAGTTCAAAAGCATCAATTCTTCTGCTTATAGTCCAACTCTCTGTAGGTGGCAGGAGACATCGGTAAGGCCACCCCTTTCACCCCCTTCTCCCGCCTCCTCCCACTTCTGTCAACCTGGCTTCCTTTCCTCCCTTGAAATCTTTGATGTTAGTACTTGGATCTGAAGTTCTGTGTCTCTATAGCAGGTTTTCTGACAGACTGTATTCTTGTATTTAAGGGCTTCCCTAGTGGTGCAGAGGTTAAAGCATCTATCTGCAATGTGGGAGACCTGGGTTCAATCCCTGGGTCGGGAAGATCCCCTGGAGAAGATGGCAACCCACTCCAGTATTCTTGCCTGGAGAATCCCATGGATGGAGGAGCTTGGTGGGCTACAGTCCACAGGTCGCAAAGAGTCAGACATGACTGAGCGACTTCACTTTCACTCACATCCATACATGACTATTGGAAAAACCATAGCCTGGGCTAGACAGACCTTTATTGGTAAAGTAATGTCTCTGCTTTTTAATATGTGTCTAGGTTGGTCATAACTTTCCTTCCAAGGAGTAAGCGTCTTTTAATTTCATGGCTGCAATCACGATCTGCAGTGATTTTGGAGCCCAGAAAAATAAAGACAGCCACTGTTTCCCATCTATTTGCCATGAAGTGATGGAACCGGATGCCATGATCTTCATTTTCTGAATGTTGAGCTTTAAGCCAACTTTTTCACTCTCCTCTTTCACTTTCATCAAGAGGCTTTTGAGTTCCTCTTCACTTTCTGCTATAAGGGTGGTGTCATCTGCATATCTGAAGTTATTGATTTTTCTCCCGGCAGTCTTGATTCCAGCTTGTGCTTCTTCCAGCCCAGCATTTCTCCTGATGTATTCTGCGTATAAGTTAAACAAGCAGGGTGACAATATACAGCCTTGATGTACTCCTTTCCCAGTTTGAACCAGTCTGTTGTTCCATGTCCAGTTCTAACTGTTGCTTCCTGACCTACATATAGGTTTCTCAAGAGGCAGGTCAGGTGGTCTGGTATTCCCATCTCTTTCAGAATTTTCCACAGTTTATTGTGATCCACACAGTCAAAGGCTTTGGCATAGTTAGTAAAGCAGAAATGGATATTTTTCTGAAACTCTCTTGCTTTTTCGATGATCCAGCAGATGTTGGCAATTTGATCTCTGATTCCTCTGCCTTTTCTAAAACCAGCTTGAACATCTGGAAGTTCACAGTTCATGTATTACTGAAGCCTGGCTTGGAGAATTTTGAGCATTACTTTACTAGCGTGTGAGATGAGTGCAATTGTGTGGTAGTTTGAGCATTCTTTGGCTTTGCCTTTCTTTGGGATTGAAATGAAAACGGACCTTTTCCAGTCCTGTGTCCACTGCTGAGTTTTTCAAATTTTCTGACATATTGAGTGCAGCACTTTCACAGCATCATCTTTTAGGGTTTGAAATAGCTCAACTGGAATTCCATCACCTTCACTAGCTTTGTTCATAGTGATGCTTCCTAAGGTCCACTTGCCTTCACATTTAGGATGTCCAGCTCTAGGTGAGTGTGAGTGATCACACCTTCGTGATTATCTGGGTGAAGATCTTTTTTGTACAGTTCTTCTGTGTATTCTTGCCACCTCTTCTTAATATCTTCTGCATCTGTTAGGTCCAAACCATTTCTATCCTTTATAGAGCCCAGTTTAGCATGAAATGTTCCTTTGGTGTCTCTAATTTTCTTGAAGAGATCTCTAGTCTTTCCCATTCTATTGTTTTCCTCTATTTCTTTGCATCAATTGCTGAGGAAGGCTCTCTTATCTCTCCTTGCAACTTGGTGAGTTACGTTCTTGCTTTCAGTTTTCATGTTTAGTTATTCTACTTTTGTTCATATTTGTAATTGAAGGGTCTTGATTAAGTATATTAATTTTTGTCTAGTTTAAGTAGGAATCCTATTTGTATGTCATTGAATCTAGCTTCTGATTAGAGTCCATCCTCTTGTAATAGAGGAGGAGGAGTGGAATTTGTAGGAAACTTACCTTCTGAGTTTTGGGACTTTCCTTTCTTCCTGGAATCTGAGTAAATTGGGACACTTCCCTGCTTCTCTGAATCCAGCTCAGCTTTGTAGCGTTCTCACTATATGAAACAGCTTTCTGTTTAATGTATTAAGATTTTAAGTGTAAGAGTTGCCTTATGGTAATCCGTGTTAGAGTGCTTATTATAGATCTAATTAATGTTTTAATCGTTTGTAAGGTTAATTCTCTCACTGCTCCTTGTTATAATTTTTGCATATTTTCTTGTGTATCTTTGATATGCTTTTTGGATGACTTAATTAAAAAGAGCTATTATATTTTTTGATAGTTCATGTTATTAGATAACTGATTTATAAGCCAGTGAATTGGCTTGTTAGAGGCAATTGTTTCTTCACACTGTCCAATAATATCTCAACACGTGAGGGAGATGGGATTATGCCAGGTGTTAGAACATAATTTTTTTTATTCACAGCAGAGTATGGAATGAAGGTGTCAGGGCAGATGCTTTCAAGTTTGACATCCTGGTGCAACTGGAGCACCAGGGTGGATTGTTCCACACCCGCACTCACCATTTCACCTAACCTCTTCACCAGTTTCTCTCTGCTGCCTGTCAACTCTGAGACACCCAAAACCCAGTTTTCATTCAAAAGGGGAAGATAGGGAAAATTCCAAGACCCCTCACCTCAACTCTCCCCTTTCTGATTAAATAACCTGGAACAGGGTGGTTAAACTAAGTGAGAATTTTTTGATCGGAGCATTACGAGTGACATCTGAATTCAACTCCAGAAAAGAGCTCTACCAGGGGGCAGTAAAGCCTTAGCAGATGTTCTGAAACTGCTCATAAGAAAGTGCTGGAGAGTGGCCCTCTAGGTATAAGCTCTAAAATCTCTGGACTCAGTGGGGCTTTGGCTCGTACAGTCTGGGCCTTCAGAATCAGATGACCTGGGGCTGCCTGGCAAGCACAGTGCAGTTGGTCTGTCTCAGTCTTCCATGAGAATCCTTCAGTTCCATCATAGAATACGCCCCAATGTGTTATATGGTTGACCCTTCAACAGCACAGGTGGTTAAGGCCACCCACCCTCTGCACAGTGGAAAAATCCCCCTAAACTGTCTCTACAGTTCTGTGTTGGCAGATTCAACTAGTGGCAGATGTTTAGTACTCTAGTTCATATTGCTTGAAAATAGTCCACATATAAGTGAACCTGAGCAGTGAAAATCCACGCTGTCCACTGTAGCTTCCTTCAAGATCTTCGGTTTGAGGAAGCGTATGTTTACTCTTCTCACTGTAGCAGAGATGTGTCACCTGTTGGTTGCTGGGCCACTGGGTTAGGTTTTGGCTACTGACTGAGAGCTCCCACTTTGAGATTTGACCACAGGCACTAGCTCAGTCAGGGCCTCCTGATAGTTTGGGTACTCTTTCTGGCCACAGAAAGAGTCCTGTGTCCCATAGGCTATCTCAACCATCCAGCAAGGTATCAGTGAGGGCTTTGCATACACCCTTGAAAAGAGTGTTAGTGTTTCAGAAGATGTAGCAGATGGGATCCAAAAATCTTGCCCATTAAGGAATAGGGATTCTGGCCTTCAGCTTGAAGTAGGTTTTCAGAAACACAGATGGTGGCGAGGTTTCATCCTGTGCAGATTATTGTAGCAGTTCTGACTTCCAGATGTAGCAGTCTTGGACCATCCTTCATGAGGAGGCAAGGTTTGCACTTGATATCCCAGAGTCTTGGATAGTCAGATATCATCTCCTCTTTGAAGTCTTTGGGGACATGAGGCCTCTAGGGATATGAGGTCAAATTCAAGATTTCATTATGAATCTCATGATTTACTTTTTCTCAAAAATTAATAGCAGTACAAATACCAGATTCTTGTCAACCTTAACCAACACACCATTCACCCAGACTGGCTTTCCTAACCTGTGCTGAACTGCAGCAGTTTACCCCACTCTCCTGCCTCCTCAGCTCAAGTTCCCTGGAGGTCACCATCCAGGTCATTTCCCTACTGAACTGGGGGAAGACCAAGCCAGACTTGGCCTGAAAACAGGTTATTTATGGGATCTATGGTAGTTTTATTAAGTGAAAGTGAAAGTCACTCAGCTGTGTCCAGCTCTTTGCAATCCCATGGACTATATACAGCCCACGGAATTCTCCAGGCCAGAATACTGGAGCGGGTAGCCTCTCCCTTCTCCAGGGGATCTTCTCAACTCAGGGATCGACCCGAGGTCTCCCACATTGCAGGCGGACTCTACCAGCTGAGCCACAAGGGACGTCCCAAGAGTACTGGAGTGGGTAGCCTAGCCCTTCTCCAAGTGATCTTCCTGACCCGGGAATCAAACCAGTGTCTCCTGCATTGCAGGTGGAATCTTCACCAACTGAGCTATCAGGGAAGCCCAGTTTTATTAAAACTCTATTAAATATACAAATAAGTTTGGGAATATTTGGCAACTCTAGATTCCCTTTTCATAACATGGGATATGACTGGCTTATAAGTTTTTATTTAGATTTCGTATATTAAAAAATCAGTAACAACTTATAAAGATCTTCAAAATAACCAAGAATATATTTCACAGTCTCTGCCACTTTTCTTCCTGTTAATTAAACATAAAATATAAAATTTTAAACATCTCAAGAACCAATATAGAAGATATATTAAAAAAAATCTTCTATACAACTGGCAGTTTTAACACCAGCTAGATATTTGATGATATTAAGGAATTATTATTTTATTAGATGTGCTAACAGTATTGTTACATTATTTTAAAAGAGTCCTGATCTTTTACACATAAGCACTCAAATATGATATCTGGGATTTGCCTCAAAGTTAATGTAGGACAGAAAGAATATAGGTGTATGAAACAAAATTGGCCATGAGTTGCTAATTGTTAGAGCTGATAATTACTGGGTTTGCTGTAGTATCTCTTTTTGTATATGTTTGGAATTTTCCATAATAAAAATAAAGACAAATGTAGAATGTCCAAAGAAAGAAAAAAGTCCTCATAAAAAAAAATACTCATAAAAAGTAGAGCTGACTACATTTATAGCACAGGGTAAAAATATTAACACTTCTGAAGTGTTGGTTCTGTTGTTCCCTGCCCAGAGTACACTTTGGACCTCAAGCAAAGTTATGAAGTAGACTTTGCTTATATTCTTTATATCCTAGTGTTGACTTCATCTTAACTCCATATCAGTTTTCTTTCTGCTTGTTGTAGATGCACATTTTTCTCCCATTCACCTCTTTACTTCCCAAATTGTAACTTCTTCCTACTGAGTCAGAGACCTAAAGATGAAGCTGCCCCAATTAAAGTGTGAGAGAGAGAGGGTTTAGGAAGGCAGAAGTTGGGAGTAGTTCTGATGTTTGAGTATTTGGAAAAATTGCTGATAGAAATGTGAGAAGTCTGTTGTAATATTGTGGGGAGAAACTTGTAGGAGTCCTATATGAAAAGCACTCGACAGAGGATGAGATGGCTAGATGGCATCACTGACTCAATGGACAGGAGTCTGAGTGAACTCCAGGAGTTGGTAATAGACAGGGAGGCCTGGCATGCTGCGATTCATGGGGTCGCAGAGTCAGACACGACTGAGCAACTGAACTGAACTGTTGATTTTATTTAAAAATTGCCAGTCTGGAAAGAGGGAAAGGTAAAAGCTTTACTAGTATAATTAGCTAGTACTATTCTAACAAAAATAAATAATGCCTAAAATGAGTACGTCAAAAAGTAACAGTATTAGCATATTATCCAGAGATATAGTTATGATTAAAAGAAACTGCAAATTCAAAGTAGTTACTTATGGATGGGATCATTTGGGAGGGAGTCTGACAGCATGGAACAAAGAACTACTCTATTTTATTAAAAGCAAGTTAGTAATACAATGTCTTTTTACAATGTTTATGTTTTATTTTAATAAAAATATTTAAAAAACCAAACTACAGTATTAGTATACTTATTCTAAAGATGCATCAAGGGAAAAAACTTACTAATAAAACTAATCTGAATAAAATTAAGACTATGATTTTGAATGTAGTAGGAATCTAGCTTCACCTTCTTCAAATGCATATCAAGTTGTCCCAAATCCATTTTTTAAAAAGGCTGTTCTTTTCTCCTTTGAACTATCTTGCCACTCTTGTTGAAAATCTATTAACCATAAAATGGGTTTATTTATGGACTCTCAGTTATATGTCTATCTTTATGCTGGTATCACAGTTTAGATTACTAAAGCTTTTTAGTGAGTTTTTAAATTGTGAGTCTTCCAGCTTTGTTCTTTTTGAGGATTGTTTGGCTATAGTGGATTTACTGTATTTCCCACGTGAATTTTAGGATCCACTTATCAATTTCTACCAAAAAGGGTGGGGGAAACTGAGATTTAAATAGGCACTGCATTAAACCTATCAATCAAGTTGAGGACTATTGCCATCTTAACAATATTAAGTCTTCTAATCCATAAAATTTGATATCGTTTTATTATTTGTCTTTAACTCTTTCAGTGATATAGTTTTACTGTAAAATCTTGCACTTCTTTTGTTACATTTGTTTCTAATGATTTTATTGATTTAATGCTATGGTTTTGTTAATTTCATCTTCAGAGTGTTCATTGCTAGTGTATGTGGAAGTACAAATGATTTTTGTACTTTTTGGCAACCTTACTGAACTCATTTATTAGCTCTAATAAGTTTTTTGTATATATTCCTTAAGATTTTCTGTATATGAGATCATATCATTGGCAAAAAGGGAAAGTTTTACTCATTTTTTTATCTGGATGCCTTTCTCTTTTTGTTGCCTAGCTGCCATGGCTAGACCCTTCAGTACAATGCTGAGTAGAAATGACAAGAGTAGACATCCTTGCCTTGTTCCTGATCTATGGGAAAGCATTCAGCTTTCCATCATTAAGTGTGATGTTAGCTATGGGATTTTTGTAGATGCTCTTGAGCAAAGGAAAATCTCCTTTTGCTCCTAGTCGAATTTTTTTTTTTTTATCATGAAAAGGTATTTGATTTTGTCAAATGCTTTTTCTTTGCCTGTTGAGATACCATGTGGTTTTGTTCTATTAATAGTGTATAACATTGGTAATCATATGTTGATGAGCTATGCTGTACTCCTGGGATAAATTCTACTAGGTCATTGTGTACAATCCTTTTCATGTGTTGCTGGATTCAGTTTGCTAGTATTTTATTAAAGATTTTTGCATCTGTGCTAATAAAGGATATTGGCTGTAGTTTTCTTGTGATGTCTTTGTCTGGATTTAGTTTCAGGATCTCACAGAATAGTTGGAAAGTGTTCCTTCCTCTTCTACATTTTTTTTCAAGTTTGTAAACTAATGGTTTTAGTTCTTTTATGTTTAATAAAATTCAGTAGTCATCAGATTCTGGGCTTGTTGGAATGAAATTTCTTGATTACCTAATCTAATTTTTTTGTTTGTTTTCTTAGAATTTTGTGTTTCTTCTTAAGTAATTTTTTAAAATATGAAAAATAAAAAGAAAGTATAAACTTCTAAGTATGTATTCAGTTCAGTCGCTCAGTCGTGTCTGACTCTTTGCGACCCCATGAATCGCAGCACGCCAGGCCTCCCTGTCCACACCAACTCCCAGAGTTCACTCAGACTCACGTCAGTATTAGATAGTCTGATAAAGCCCCAAACTGCATGTAAAAACCTGTCCTGTTGCTAATTCATGGGAAGTCAATTTGAAATTTATACTGTTTAACAGTTCAGTTTTTCTAATGTGTTTTTCAAGAATGTTTCTTGTTAGTGTATTTTTATTTGATTTGTTTTAAAATCATATTCATAATAGCTTGGAATTTAAGGTTTGCTTCTGTTTTTTTAATACTGCTTTTATCTCAGCAGCAATGCAGCAAGTGTTGGATAACCTTACGGAGCTGCCCTCATCTACAGGAGCAGAAGAAATAGACCTAATTTTCCTCAAGGGGATTATGGAGAATCCTATTGTAAAATCACTTGCTAAGGTATATTGATTTATTCGTAAGATAAATTCTTTTAAAATTGTTTTTACAGAGTTCTTTTCAGATTAGTGTTTTAGAACCTAAGTGAGGTATAACTTAGGCTTAGTTAGCAAATAATAACAGTTAACAACTAATGAAATCTTACTTTACGCAAAAATCAGACTATTTTGCGTTCTCTATTGACTTTAAAGTTTTAGGGAAACAATAACTGAACAGTTGTATTATAATGGAAGTCTGTGAAAAGGAATCTGATTTTGTCTCCATTTTCAACAACAGCAAGGTACTGATTTCCTTCTTTTATGTTAGACCATATACCTGTTTTTCAATGTAGTTCTTGACTTCCTATAACTAGTTCTTTTTGAAAATTTTTTTTATAACTGGATATATCTGGTTATATTACATAATCAACTCTGTAGTAACCATTTTTACTCATCCAAAAATATAGTTTTACAACCATTTTTGGTTTTATTTCAATTACAGTGTTTCCCACAGTAATTTTTATAAATCTCACTAAAACTTAGTGTATTAACTGATTCACAACCCTGCCCTCCCATTCTTCAGATGATTTCGTGCTTTTAAGATCCTATGCCATATACTCTCTCTGACCTTTTCTTTCCTTTATTTTTTAATAAGATATTGAATATAGTTCCTTTTGCTATTCAGTAGAATCTTGTTATATCTCTGACCTTTTCTTCATGTAACCATCTTGTCATTCCTGGAGTGTTGATTTTTATCCTCTCCTGAGATCATTTTTTGTAGCATAGTCTGTTACTTGTTTTCTTCTAAGACTTCTGAAAAATCATACTTTTCCTAAGCGTTCTAATAGTAAGAGTGAGTTAGTGATGCAGTTCTTCATTTTATTCATAAATGTAATCATTCTAAGGTCACATAATATGAAGGCTCTAGTTCCTAAGTAGAAACTAATCCACTTACAGATCACCCTACTAGAATTTTTATTTTAGTCATGTTTGACTGCAGTCTTTCCAAAATTTATTAGGTATTACTTTAATAATAATATATAAGATATAATTAACATTCAGATTTAAGCTTCTTGTCGCAAATATCAATCACTATCCTGTGCTGAGATAAATACTTCAGTTTCTTAGAAATAAGTAAGTTAAGTGTTAGTCACTCAGTCATGCCCAACTCTTTGCAACCCCATGAACTACAGCTCACCAGGCTCTTCTGTCCATGAGATTTTTCCAGGCAAGGATACTGAAGTGGGTTGCCATTTCCTTCTCCAGGGAATCTTCCCAACCCAGATATTGAACCCAGGTCTCCTGCACTGCAGGCAGACTCTTTAGCGACTGAGCTACAAGGGAAGCCCTAGAAATAAGTAAGGGCTGTTTAAGCCTATTAGTTAAATGGCTCATTCTGAGCTCTTACTGCCACTTTAANAATCTTCCCAACCCAGATATTGAACCCAGGTCTCCTGCACTGCAGGCAGACTCTTTAGCGACTGAGCTACAAGGGAAGCCCTAGAAATAAGTAAGGGCTGTTTAAGCCTATTAGTTAAATGGCTCATTCTGAGCTCTTACTGCCACTTTAAAAATAGTGTTTTATTCCTCCCTTAGTATCATACCTACTTTACTGTTGGTTGTCAGTTTTTTTCCCTCAGTGTACCTCTTAAACCCCATCCTCATGTTTATTTAAAGCTTTTAGATATAAATCAAGAAACTCAATTATATTATGCAAAGCGTCTTATAATGTGCTTATTGTTTATAAGAGTTTTTAAAAATTGCTTTTTCGTCTTTGCAAAAACATTATAAATTGAAAACTAGAATTTAAAATAAAAAACTTATCTACCTAAGGTCACTTATCTAGGAAATGACAGAAATACTTAGGCCAGGTCTTGTTTCTTCAAATTCTTTTTCCTTTCTTCCACAGAGCAAGGTGTGTGTCTCTCTGTGTATATTCTTGAGAATTTCTGTGCATAAAAAAATTACTGATTTTTGTGTCATTGATGTTGGCCTTACTGAAAGTCATTTTATTCACTATTCTCAGCAAGTGAAATGGCTGCATAACTTTTGAGCAGCTGAAATGCTATTATGATCTTTTGATAATAAAATTGAAATAGGGAAAAAAAAAATCACTCAGTAGTAAACAACATTCAAGCAGCTTCTCAATAAATAGAAGCATGGTAGTTGAATATTCCTGCATTGAAGGTAAAGAAATCCCAGAAGGAAGAAAGGAATTCTGCTTCCAAGAAAGAGATGTGAAGTCACAGCAGGCCAAAACTCCCAGTACCAGTAGGGGGAAAGATGGATTAACTGCTGAAGAAACAGCGAGGGTACATTCCTAGACTTGTGGAGAGGCAAGAGCATCTGACTAATAATCATGAGAAGAACAAAAGAAACAGTCTTATAAATAATCTTTTTAAAAGTTTATATACAAAGATTTTTAAGTGACATTTTTACTTAAAGGAAAGAGGGAAAAATAAAGACATTTAAAATATTACTGGAAAATAAGAGTCAAAAATAATCAAATGGTTATACGAGAACTCAAAAATACAATATCTGATTAATAGCTCATGTGATGGGTTTAATAGAAGACTAAACACAGCAAACAAGAAGACTAACAAATTTGAAGACAGGTCAATTGGAAACATCTAAACTGAAATTCATAGGAAGGTACATATAGAAAAGACAGTATGTGAGACATACTCAAAAGGCCAAATACACATGTAGTTAATATCCCAGAAAGTGGGCAGGGGGTGGGGCAGAAGAAATAGTGCAAGACACAATGGTCAAGAATTTTTAAAACTAATAAACAACATCAACTGAGAAATTCAAGAAGCCAAATGAAGCCCCCAGCAGGGAAAATCAAAGGAAAAATATTCCTTTGAATATCATAGTCAGACTGCTGAAAATCAAAGGTGAAGTGAAAATTTGTAAAGTCCCTGAAGAAGAAAGACACATTACCTTTAAGGACAAGCAGTAAGACTAATAGTTAGCTATAAAACAGGAACTATGGAAGTCATAAAAGAGTGGATTGAAATCATTAAGGTGCACAAAGAAAAACACTGCCAACCTCAAATTCCCTCTTTAGCAAAAACAACCTTCAGAAATAAAAGCAAAATAAAGGTTTTCTGTAGACAAAGTCTGAGTAAAATTATCTTCATTTACTCAGCAAGAAATGTAAAAAGAAGTTCTTCAGGCAGAAAGAATGACAAAGGAAAGGGAGTAAATATAAAATAATACTGATTTTTAGGATGAAGTGATGGTAATGTCTTGTAGCATTGATAGCATGTATATAAATGAAATATGTGAAGATGATAGACCAAAAAGAAGGAGAGACTTTGTGATTCAGACAGTAAGATGCTTTTGTTATCAAGGAAGTGGTCAAAGTAATATCTTAAGGTTGTATAAAAAGGTTAGGGATGCATATTGAGACCTTTAAGGCAGCCACAAAAGTAAAATTATAAGAAAGAACAAATTCCACCCAAACCTTAGGGTGAGAAAATAGACTTGAATTACCTTCAGTCCAGAAATAACTAGAAGAGTTAGCAAAAAGGGTGGGAGAGAGTGACCATCTTCAGACATGAGACAACAAGCAGTACAGGACTGTGATGCCTGAGAGAAAGGAGAGAAGTGAGGTGAGCATTATGAGACTGTCTCAGGCCCGTTTCCATGTCTAGTGCAGAAAGAAGTAGAAACAGCCCAGCAGTCTTAATAGAGCTCAGGATTTGGGGAGAAGGAGGTGACTGGACCTTGTGTGGCACAGTACTGGAAAGGAGGAAGCCAACCCAGACCAGCCCTGGAGATCTGCTTAGGGATGCCTTCAAATCTCTGGCTGAGTGCTGACCTGTGCATATGAGGCATGCCTCTGGAGTCCAAGGAAAGATCCACTGGAAAGCACAGTAGGCCAAACGATCTCCAGGGCTTGAAAGGGATGGGGGATAGTTTAGTTTGCATTCCCACTAGCCTGAGTTGAAAAGTCCTCATAATATGCAGGACATTGGGCATAGTTCACACTAAGTTTCTTATAATAATTCTAGGAAACTAGTTACAGACTACAGCAAAATCAAACTAAAAATTAATAACAAAGTTATTCCCCGAATCCCCAAATATGTGAAAGAGCATTCTTCTAAATAGCCGTGGATCAAAGGAGAATCAAAAAGAAACATAAAAAATATTTTGAATTGAATAATGTGAAAATATATAACAGAACTTCTGGGGTGCAGCAAAGCAATGCTTAGAGGGAAACGCCTGTATTAGAAAAAAACAATGTTTAAATCAATGTTTATATATATATACCTTGAGAAAATAGAAAAAGAACAAATTAAAATATGCAGACAGCAAATAATAAAGATGAGTGAACATAAAAAGATGAAAAAAATCAATATAACTATGAATATATTTTAAAAATTGGTAAACCTCTAGCTAGACACAAATTATCATTATCAGAAATGAAAGGACATTCCTGCAAATCCAGCAGACATTACAAGATTAATAAATATTATGAACAAGTTTGTGGCAATAAATATAACTAGAGGAAGCTAATTTCTTGGAAGACACAAATTACTAAAGTCTACAGAAGAGTGGATACCCTGTATCTGTTTTTTTTAATTGAATATTTGCAGTTTAAAACCTGAAGCTTCAGCCTGGATGACTTCCAAAGAAAATTCTATCAAACATTTAAGGAAGAAATAATATCAATTTTACATTATTTATTCTAGAAAAAAGAAAGGAAAACATTCCCAATTTTGTTTTACTAGTCTTGATGTTACCCTGATATCAAAACCAGCTGAAAAGAGTTCAATTAAAGAAAACTGCAGAATAGTATCCTTAGTGAATGTAGACTAAAAGCTCTTAAGAAAATATTAGCAAATTAAATCTAGCAACTTACAAAAAGGGTAATACCTCATTACCAAGTGACTTTTGTCTTAAAAATACAAGCTGCCTTCACATTTGATAACCAATAAATGTCACCATTTTAATATATAAGAAAAATCATATGATTATATTCATAGTTGCAGGAAAAGCATTTTATGAAATTGAATATCTACTCCTCATAAAAACTCAACGAACTTAGAAGTAAATTGCCTCAACTTCATGAAGGGCATCTGAGAAAACTCCATGGTTAACATCATCCTTCGTGCTGGAACACAGTGACTTCTTTCTAAGATCACTGCTATTCAACTTTCATCACTTCTGTTCAGCTTGGTACTAGGAGTCTTTGCTAATGCAAAAAGATAAGAAAAAAAAAGGGTATACTGATTGAAGAACAAAAAATTAACTGTCATTATTTAAGGATCATGTTACCATCTATGTCAAAAATCCTAAGAATCTACCACAAGTGGGTTTTTAAAAAAGCCCTGTAGAACTAATAAGTGAATTTAGTTAGCCAGGAACACAAGATAAAAACTGCTCTATGCTAATTAATTATATTTTTTATATGGTAGCAATGAACAAATTGGAAATAGTAATGTAATAGGAATAAAATTTTTTAAGTGTAAGACCTATAAACTAGAAACTAAAAGACATTGTTTAAAGGTATACATGTATACTTACATAAAGAAATTGGAAGACTCAATAATCTTATAATGTAACTTCTCTGCAAATTGAGCTGAAGATTCAGTATAATCCCAGCCAAAATTTCTGCTGTGGATACTGAAATTTATAATGGGCCAAGACCAGACAATTTGGAAAAGTACAAAATTTGATACCTTCCACAACCTGGAAGGATTTCAAAGATTATTGTGACTCTATAGTAATAAAGACAGTGTAGTATCAACGTATAGATCAACAGCACAGAATAGAGTCCAAAAAGAGACTACCACACGTGTGGTCAACTGACTTTTTGCACCATGATAATTCAATGAAGAAATAATAAATAGTCTTTTCAATAAATGTCACTGAAACAGTTGAATACTCATATGTAAAAAAAAAATTTTTCCCCTACTCTGTATCCTAAAATTATCTAAAAATAGATCATAGCTCTAAAAGTAAGAGCAAAGACTAAAATATTGTAAAAAAAAAAAACACATAAGGAGAAAAAAATCTGTGACTTTAGATTCTTAGGTAAGACATAAAAAGCATGAGGCATAATGAAAACTTTGATTAATTAGATTTCCCCTGAAAAAGACACCATTAAGAAAAATAAGGTGTGCTACAGACTAGAAGAAAATATTTGCAGAACATATATCCTAAAAAGAAAGCTACTCATTTATTGCTGATATGGTACCACTAATGCAAAATGGTACACCTACTTTGGAAGATAGACTGGCAATTTCTTACAAAGCTAAGCATTGTGTTACCACATACTCCAGTGATTGTGCTCCTTGACATTGAACTGTTAATTTGTATCCACACAGAAACATACACATGAATGAATGTAATGGCTTTATTCATAATTGACAAAGCGTGGAAGCAACCAAGGTGCCCTTCAGTAGGTGTATGGATAAACAAAGTGTGGTACATCCATACAACGGAATATGACTCAGGAATAAAACGAAATGAATTACAAAGCCATGAAGTAACCTTCATGAACTATGGATGTAGGTATGTGACATTGTACAGGAGACAGGAATCAAGACCATCCCCAACAAAAAGAAATGCAAAAAAGAAAAATGGCTGTCTGAGGAGGCCTTACAAAGAGCTGTGAAAAGAAGAGAAGCAAAAAGCAAAAGAGAAAAGGAAAGATATAAGCATCTGAATGCAGAGTTCCAAAGAATAGCAAGGAAAGATAAGAGAGCCTTCCTCAGCGATCAATGCAAAGAAATAGAGGAAAAGAACAGAATGAGGAAGACTAGAGATCTCTTCAAGAAAATTCGAGATACCAAGGGAACATTTCATGCAAAGATGGGCTCGATAAAGNGATGAGATGGCTGGATGGCATCACTGACTTGATGAACGTGAGTCTGAGTGAACTCCGGGAGATGGTGATAGACAGGGAGGCCTGGTGTGCTGCAGTTCATGGGGTCGCAAAGAGTCGGATACAACTGAGTAACTGAACTGAACTGTACACATTAAAATTTATTCCACTGGCCTTAAAGAGTAAACTCTGATAATTCGCAGAAGAAAATAATGAAACAGCCTAACAGCTACAGTAACAAGCATTAGCCTCAATACCTCGTTAACATATATAAATATATGTATTATTTTAAATTATACATATTGTGTAATATATAAATTGAATACATATTACAATATATAAATTGCTTATATATGTGCCATTTAAAATTTTTAAAAATCCTGATCTAGATATTACTCCCCTAATTTGGCAGGAACGGAAACTGAAACTGCAAAATATTAAGTGACAGGTCTAAGACTTTCCAGGAGCATTTAACCTCTGATAGAACTCACATCAGCCATCAGCCGTGTAGATACCCCAGGCTGCAGCCAGTGGAACAGGGAACTATATCATGCAAGGCTGAAGAATACCAGGCTCTCTGCTTTAGAGGCTCAGTTTTCATTTTGCAGATGATGAACAAGCCCAAAGAGGTTCCCTACTGAGTAATTCAAGGAATCAGTTACAGAGTTTTAAAAACATTTTAAAATAGATATTTAAACAGCAAACTACAGCTCATCTCAAAATTAGATTTTAAAAAAACTAGTCAAGCATCCAGTAACCATTAATGTATTGATACTCTTGACAAAGAAATCATTGTAAGACTATATGAAATACAAAGTCAACATTCATTTTTACTTTAAGAAAAATATATTAATGTATTGAAGGATAAGTGAAGTGTATACTCTGTAGCTATGATAAATGCCATTTAGGTAAGCGCATATTTAAAAATTAATGTTATTTACTATGCCAATTAAACTCAATGTGTCCTCCTTTTACATATCATATGGTCCTAGAAAGATAAATTTTATACTGCACTTTTTGATAAACCACCTTCATCCAAAATGATCATAATTATTATCATTATAATTGCAGAGGAAGGCTTCAGCTAGTGCANGAGGTTATTGGTATTTCTTCCAGCAATCTTGATTCCAGCTTGTGCTTCTTCCAGCCCAGCATTTCTCATGATGTACTCTGCATATAAGTTAATTAAGCAGGGTGACAAAAGAATTTTATCTTTGCCAGTCTCAAAAGAAATTAATATTTCAGTATAGTTTTAGTTGCATTTTTCTTATGAAGTAGGTTGTGTATCTTTTCATATGTTTAAGAAGTATTTGAATTTCCTTTTTTGTGAAGATTTATTTTATGAATATTTTTTGTAAAGATTCTCATTTTTAGTTTTTTGACATCTGTTTGGTTATTGTAATTCTACAAGTATCTCTAAGATTGGCTTACCTCCCTGAGTACCTTGAGATACAGTTTATCTAATCTAAGAGTTTGAGCTTTTTTGGTTCACTAAATTACTCATTAGATAATTCAATTCTAATTTAGTTATACTTATTTCATCCATTTTTTTCAACAAAACATATCTCATCTTTTTTGATATGTATGTAATAGCAAAGTAAAAATTGAATTCTCCTTTCTCTTTTGTCTCATTTCTACTTTCTGCTCAAATTTTTACCTATTTTTTGATTATTTATGGATTGCTGTTTGTCTTAGTTCAAAAATCTCTGGAATAAAAGATGTTTGCTGACCATAGTCAGTCTTATTATTTATATAATCACTTTTTAAAGAAGTAGTTAATTAGCAACTACTGTATACTTAGCCATGTTCTAAGAAGAAACAATATGTAGTATTTTTGTTTTTAACAGAGAAAGATAAGGTTACTACACATAATAATTACAGCATTATCATTACTAGATAATAGCATTTGTCACTTTACGTACACTGTATAACTTGTTAAAAATTTTGTTTACCAGCATGGATGAACTCTGCTTGCGCAAAATACCCAGAAGTTTTGAAAGAACTTTTTCTTCTCTGCAGCTCATTTTTCTAAGGTGCAGTGGTGAATAGGATTCTTAGAACTAGACATACAAGAGGGCTAGGCTATATTTGTATCAACTCCAAGTATTCTACAAAGTCAGTTATAGCATGTTCTTCCAAGTGCTTGTGGCAGGAGAAATATATTTCTATTAAGCTGTGTTGCTGCTGCTACTGCTAAGTCGCTTCAGTCGTGTCCGACTCTGTGCGACCGCAGAGATGGCAGCCCACCAGGCTCCACCATCCCTGGGATTCTCCAGGCAGGAACACTGGAGTGGGTTGCCATTTCCTTCTCCAATGCATGAAAGTGAAAAGTAAAAGAAGTTGCTCAGTCGTGTCCGACTCTTTGCAACCCCATGGACTGCAGCCTACCAGGCTCCTCCGTCCATAGGATTTTCCAGGCAAGAGTACTGGAGTAGGTTTCTAATAATTCTTTTTCTTAAAGGAAACACGACACGTTTATTAAGATAGCATATGATTCATTTCTGTCTCTCTGGTAAGTTTTCAGTATTTCCTGTCTCTTTTGTTTGATTGTGTGTGCTGCATCACTTCAGGAGTGTCTGACCCTGGTGATCCTATGGACTATAGTCATCTAGGCCCTTCTGTCCATGCACTTCTCCAGGCAAGAATACTGGAGAAGATTGCCATGTCCTCCTCCAGGGGATCTTCGTGACTCAGGGATCAAACCCACATCTCTTAAGTCTCCTGCATTGGCAGGTGGGTTCCATACCACTAGCGCTACCTGGGAAGCCTGTTTGATTAGTTAAATTTAAGGTGGTACTTGCCTCTCCAATCAGTCAGTCAGTCAGTCAGTTCAGTCACCTCCGACTCTTTGTGACCCCATAGACTGCAGCACACCGGGCTTCCCTGACTTGCCTTTTGAAAGCTACTAAATAAATTTTGACTTGAGGTCTCAACTTCTTTCACATTATACTAGAACTTTAAAAGTTACATATTAGCAAACATTGACCTATAGTTGCTTTCCTGGAAATACTAAGTTTATCTTAATTGAACCCAACTATATTTCAGAAATTGATTTTCTATATTAATTATAGCTGCAGTTTCACTTAAAAACATTTTCTCTGAGGATTTATGTGTTCTGTAGTGACATTTTTTTTCCTACCATAGAAGCAATCTGTAGGGTTGATGTGCAGACACCTTCAGGTATGTTTATTTTTATAGCATACTTCTGCCCTCTATTTGACTTCCTCTTTCTCTTTTGCCGGTAGTCTTTCCACATTCCCTCCTGTTCTCTCACAGTTTAGGAGCAATAACGTTGGTCAAGATAGAAAGGGAAAGGTATTAGAGTATTCAAGCCAATGATCTTTCCTGTTCCTCTAATTTTCCCAATTTAATCAAGAAGTCTTAAGTAACATAGTATCCTATTATAGAAAATATAATAGTACCTGAATTTTACTAGTTTTCAGCTTAGTATCTGAAAATTTTAAGCCAGTCATCATCATCTGTTACCTGGAGCAATAGGTAATTCTTATAGCTCTTTGAGCAAAAGAATGGAGATTGACAGTGTGGGTGGTCTTCTTGAACCATAGGAGTATAATTTAGCACATCTGCACTGAAAGAGCCATGCTAAGAAGCAACAACTCAACCAGCAGTCAGAGCATATGTCACACTTTTAAATGATTGATAATAGTGTATAATATTTTAGATTAATTAACTGTAAGATGATGATAGGGTAGCTTACTGTATAATCAAAAAGTTGAATAAGATTTAATAGGTAAGAGCTCAAGTTAGATGATGTTAGACTACCTCACTTAGTTGCTTACCAGTAGTGTGAACTCAGGCAGTCACTTTATCTCATTTTGCATCATCAGGGTCTGTGTCAATAAGGTGAGGATGATAACGACATACCTACCTTAGCTGACTACACTCTGATACTGAAGTTAGAATATATTTACTGGCACAAAACAAAAGCCCTCAATAAATGTTCAAGTTCTTTTCTTCCTCTTTTTAAGCTTTCATATACTATCATTAGAGTATTAAGACTGTTTGCAAGATTAATCATGCTAAATTAGATTTTTTTTTAAACAAAAAATATTTATATTAAAGCAATTAGCAAGGGTTTCCCTGCTGGTCCAGTGGTTCAGAATTTACCTTACAGTGTGAGAGACACTAGTTGGATCCCTAGTCGGGGAGGATCCCACATGCCACAGGGCAGCGGAGCCTGTGTACCACAACTAATGAGCCCGCGCTCTGAAGCCCATAAGCCACAACTACTGAAGCCTGTGCTCCACAACAGGAGAGGCAACCGCATGAGAAACTCTTGCAGCTAGAAAGGAACCCCCACTCTCTGCAACTGAAGAAAGCATGTGCACAGCACTGATAAGGCCTGGCCTAGCCAAAAAAGAAATGAATAAATTAAATAAAAAACAGTATTTCCAGCTTGTTTTATGTGTTAAGTAGTTATCTATATTAATTTTTTTCTCAGTGGTTATAATCATTCCATGATATATGTTAAATGGTCTCATCATCCTCTCTTTATCAGGCTTTTGTTACGCTTTAAGAAAATTATAGATTTACCTGTTCTCACTCTTAGTAGCATTCCCATTTTAACATTTTTCATATCTAAATCTAATAGAAACTCATTGCTCTATTTAAATTACACTTGGTCTTTTTGACAATTTTGTTTCATAACAATTATAATTTCTTCTTATTGGTTTATTTCATATGACTTAAAATTTCTTCTTTGGAGGCGTTCCTTTAAAATGTTGCTAATAGCCCCTCTCTTCCACTTAAACTTATGTCATTGTTGTGAATTATCTGAAAAATATATTTAAATAAAAAAAATGCATTTTTAAAATTAGAAGGTGTATGATTTAGAAGATGAGATACAAAAACCAAGAATGTGAGATAGCTCATTAACAATTTTACATTGATATGTGTGAAATGATTTTTTAAATAAAATATTTAAAAATAAAAGAAATAGGTGTATTAGAATTCTGAAGGATCCACACTGTATGGTAGAAATAACGTGTACAGTATTATAGGTATCAGATAACGTTTAAACAATACTATAACCACTTGAAATTTGAAATTTTTTCCTTCACTCACAGAACTGGAACTTAAAATATTAAGTTTAAAACTTGTCATTGTACAAAGTTTCCTTTATAAATTAAATATTTATAATTATGCTTTTCCTGTTCTTTGCAACTGCATGGACTATTGCCCACCAGGCTCTCCTCTCCACAGAATTCTCCAGGCAAGAATACTGGAGTGAGTGGCCCTTCCCTTCTCCAGAGAGCTTCCTGACTCAGGGATAGAACCTGAGTCTCCTGCATTGTCGGCAGATTCTTTACCACCTGAGCCACCAGGGGACTTCCCTGCTAGTCCAGTGGTTAAAACTCTGTGCTTCCAATGCAGTGAGTGCAGGTTCAGTACCAGGTCAGGGACACAGGATCCCACATGCCCTAAGATGAGGCCAAATAAACTATGCTTTACTTGTCTTCAAAATCAGACAGCAACTGTTTATCAGAAAATCAACAATTAAAAGATACAGACTGTTTAGTGTTCATTCTGAGTTTGAATTTAAAACTCTGCTTTACTTCCACTATTAGAATAATTAGAACTATTTATTTCCTATGACAATGTAATTGATGGTTTATTTTCTGTGAAAAGTTCAAGAGTTGCCTTTCCTGAATTGTCCTTCTTACTGAATTTTCAAAATGGAAAATTGTAACTTTAGGATTATGGGGTTCTCAAAATGATTTTCATTGTTTTTTAAATGATAATCCATATCGTGATTATGCCCTTATTTTTATTATGCTTAATCATCAAATAAAGCATGGTTTAGTCATTTAATCACTTAAGTCATGTCCAGCTCTTGCGATCCCATGGACTCGTAGCCTGCCAGGCTCCTCTGTCCATGGGATTCTCCAGGCAATAGTATTAGAGCAGGTTGCCATTTCCTTCTCCAAAATAAAGTATAAACAGTATCATTTGAGCCTAAACTAGAATGTCATTAGGAAATTCTGTTGGGTATGAAATATAGTACATTTTTAAAACTTTAAAAACTATCATTGACCTATTCAGTTTTTCCATAGTTTAGTGATAAAAATGAGTTTTCCATTGTTTTTAGGGTAGGAATAGAGGCCAAGGTTTATCATATTGCATAATAACATTTACTATGAAATCTATATATTACCTCTGATTGAAAGGTTCAATTTCAGTCAGTAGATCAAACCATCAAGTAACATCTTTTAAAATTTTCAAAAGTTTTCAAGAAGAAAACCACAGTCTGAACAAAGCAGTATGAATTATTATTTTAATATACTGGTATTTTTTCAGGCTCATGAGAGGCTAGAAGATTCAAAACTAGAAGCTGTCAGTGATAATAACTTGGAATTAGTCAATGAAATTCTCGAAGATATCACCCCTCTAATAAATATGGATGAAAATGTGGCAGAACTGGTTGGTATACTCAAAGAGCCTCACTTCCAGGTAAACTTTCTCTATTCTCTTCTTTCCAAGTCCCCTGTATTCCCAAAATATTTTAGTAGTTTCTGTTTAAGATGAAGTTTTTGAAAGATTTAGGGCCATATTTTGCAAATTCCAAATTAGATGTTTTAATATCCTCATATGCTTATGCTACATAAACAGATACATATACTATACAGATGTACAGTGTCTGTCAAAGAAATGCATTAGAATGGATTTTTCTTTATGTAATTAAAAGAAGCAACAAACCTACTTCACCATCAGACCACATGCTTGGGACACTTTTCTCATGGTGATAGTGGATTTTTCTTCCTTAATACCACTGTTTCCCAGCCCTTCTTGTGACCAGTGATATGCCTTTTCAGTATTGCTTCTAAGACTGGGTTGCAGCTGATGACCTTAGAACAAGAGAGAGCTGTAGGGGATAGAAACAATGACATACTTTCCACAGGGACAAAAAATAAATTCAATTTAAGCATGTGTCTGTGTAGGTGAAGAGTTAATCAGTTTACCAAAGATGAATCAGTTTCAGAAGAGAGAAAGGAAAGTGGAGATTTCTTAGAAATCTATAATTAAGACAGTTTGGAATTGGGGCAGTATTAGAAAAATAGATTACCTGAAGAGAAGAGAAACCCCAGAAATACATCCTCAGACAAATGGCAGCTTGATTTATGAGACACTGTATTTTAGTGGAAAAAGAATAGACTGTTGAATAAATGGTCGTGAGATAGAAGAATAAAGTGTCACCTTCTTGTCATTGCAAATCTTAGCATTAAAAATCAAATGGCAGCACCCCTATGCTTTTCCTAAAGATTTTCCATGACTCTCTAACCATGTTACTGCAAAAATTATGTAAAGGTATAGTGAGACGGTTCCAACATAAATCTATATCTTAAGTACAAAAAACAGAAACGCATGTCAGAGACACCATTATGCAGGGACCAGTTAATTGAGGCCTTAAATGCATACTAAGATATTTGAACTTTATCCAGAGGACATTGGGAAACCTTGGGTAGGGATAGAGGTGGGGGAGGTTATTAAACAGGGATAGGTGAGACTGTGGAGCTATATGGTTTTGTGCCAAGGTGAGAAGTTGTGATGGCAGCATAGATAGTGGGAAATGTGAGGATTTTCAAGTTTTAAGCTGTAAAATCAATAGGGCTTAGTGAGTGATTACATGTGACAGCCACAGAAGAGAAATATGAGAAGTTGATCAGGACAGGATTTCTGACAAACAATTGACGGCATCTACTGAGATAAGGAACACTCTAGGAGGGCTATTTGGGGCATGCTAATGTTAAAGTAACTGGCCATGTTAAGTTTGTGGTATCTTAGAAGCATGCATCTGGTAGAACTTTGCAAGCATGTTATATTTTTAATGTAAGTATAAAATTTAATGCATAAATTTATATGAGGTCTAAAAATATGTATAAACTTGTGAAATAGCAGCAAGTAAAAATGCAGAAATTAAGACATTGCATTTGTATTACCCAAATCACCACTATACTACCATGGTGCATATTTCTCCATATTTTTTCTATTCATAAATATACATATGTATTTTTTTCTTTACTGACTGCAATCATTTTGTATAAGCTGTTTTGTAATTTACCCTTTTTTCAGCCATTGACTTCTACTTTTCCATTTCAGTAGACCTCTGTAACATGCAGTGCATTTTACACAAAATATTCTTTACAGCTGGTTTGTATGTATGAATTTTCAAATTAGGTCCATATGTGGCATTAGTTAGACCATCCCTTTCTCCCTTGATTATGATGTTAACTTACTAGAGAGACCAGACTAGGCCATTATCCTGCAGAATCCACTCCTTGGATTTACTTGTGTGCTTTCCTGCTATGTTGTTTAGTTATCCTATTTCTTATAAGCACAAGTTTTACCTAAAAGATGGCTTAAGTTATATTTGAAACTAGGATGCATCTTGGGCTTCCTAGGTGGCACTAGTGGGAAAGAACCGGCCTGCAGTGCAGAACACTTGAGAAACACAGGTTCAATCACTGGGTCTAGAAGATCTCCTGGAGAAGGCCTAGCAACCCACTCCAGTATTCTTGCCTGGAGAATCCCATGGACAGGAGAGCCTTGGTGGGCTACAGTCCATAGGGTCACAAAGAGTTGGACATGACTAAAGCAACTTAGCTCGCACTCAGGATGCATCTTTTAAGTAAGGTGATACAACGTAAATTAATCTGCATCATATGATGTATAATATCTGGTTGGCCTATCACTCTTCTTTTTTTGTGTGTGAATTGAAATTTTTTTTTTAACTTTTAATTTTGTATTGGGGGTGAGTGTGTTAGTCACGTACTAGTGTGTGACTCTTTGTGACCCCATGGACTATAGCCCGCCAGGCTCCTCTGTCCTAGCCAATTAGCAAACAATGTTGTAATAGTTTCAAGTGAATAGTGAAGGGATTCAGCCATACGTTGCCCCATCACTCTTCATGCTGAGATTAATCCCTTGATCAAGAGCAATGACAGCCAAATCCTACCCTTGAAAGCCTTTCTACTAAGAAGTAATCTAGTGTGTTATTATTCTGGCATTATACAAATGCTGTTTCCTTTCAACCATTTAGTTACTGATGAGCTCAAATTAATAATCCTTGCCTGACTCAATATTTTCATTAGAGGTTGCAAAATGACATTTTTCAAATTCTCTCATTCTTAGCTAGTCTTCTTATATAGAGTTTTTCCTCATCAGCTGAGCTGTTTAGTTAACCTACAATGCATTTCCAACTGAAAAGTTAGGGAAATGCCAGCTTCTTCCCTTTGCCAATTTTAACAGTAAAGAATTGTTTAAAAGGGCAATGTCAAATGATAACAAATGAGATTTTTTCAGTCCTGTTTTTTAAGTAGCATTGTGGACTTATGGAGTTTTCATTAATTCATTATGTTTCAATCGTATATAATCCTTTGTTTTGTTTTGATTTTTCAAATTATCATGACTCTTGGCCAGGTATGGGCAGATTTTTAATATATGAGTCTGAAGCTGATCTAAAAAGCCTCTTGATGAAAGTGAAAGTGGAGAGTGAAAAAGTTGGCTTAAGGCTCAACATTCAGAAAACGAAGATCATGGCATCCAGTCCCATCACTTCATGGGAAATAGATGGGGGAACAGTGGAAACAGTGTCAAACTTTATTTTGGGGGGCTCCAAAATCACTGGAGATGGTGACTGCAGCCATGAAATTAAAAGACGCTTAGTCCTTGGAAGAAAAGTTATGACCAACCTAGATAGCATATTCAAAAGCAGAGACATTACTTTGCCGACTAAAGTCCATCTAGTCAAGGCTATGGTTTTTCCTGTGGTCATGTATGAATGTGAGAGTTGGGCTGTGAAAAAGGCTGAGCACCGAAGAATTGATGCTTTTGAACTGTGGTGTTGGAGAAGACTCTTGAGAGTCCCTTGGACAGCAAGGAGATCCAACCAGTCCATTCTGAAGGAGATCAGCCCTGGGGTTTCTTTGGAAGGAATGATGCTAAAGCTGAAACTCCAGTACTTTGGCCACTTCATGAAAAGAGTTGAGAAAAGACTCTGATGCTGGGAGGGATTGGGGGCAGGAGGAGAAGGGGACGACAGAGGATGAGGTGGCTATTTGGCATCACCGACTCGATGGATGTGAGTCTGAGTGAACTCCGGGAGTTGGTGATGGACAGGGAGGCCTGGCGAGCTGCAATTCATGGGTTCGCAAAGAGTCGGACACGACTGAGCAACTGAACTGAACTGAAGCTGATGAGAGAGATCTGGATCAAGGGAATCCTCAATAGTGGTTCAAGTCACAGGAATGGGTAGTATTGCCTAAGAAGAGTGTATAGGGTAAAAACTAAGCAGCCCAAGTTAGTGATTTTAAGTAGCTTCCATAATTTATAGGAATAATCCTTAATATATGAATTTGTGAGTTTTTCTCCTCGTAATTTTTCTTCAGTCTTTTATACTATTTTCATGAAATGACTAAAAATTACCAGTTAATACCTTGGAAATTTTCAGTACTCTATTGGGATAATGAGCTGCTACTTTTAATAATTTATTCCATCTGTAATCAATAACCACAGGCTGTTTTGAATCCTTCTAGTCACTCTTGGAGGCCCATGATATTGTGGCATCAAAGTGTTATGAGTCACCTCCATCAAGCCCGGAAATGAATAATTCTTCTATCAATAATCAGTTATTACCAGTAGATGCCATTCGTATTCTTGGTATACACAAGAGGGCTGGGGAACCACTGGTGAGTTGATGAGTCAGTGCCTTCTTAAATCTGAAATCTTATCTACTCGTGACTGAGTCACTACTCTATCTCATTTTTTTCTTTCATAATTTATATCCTTATGAAAACTTTACTCATGTTTGTTTCATCAGTCTTTTTTGGCTTGTGTATAAAATACACAGGTGATACTCTCAACTTGATTTAGCATGCAGAATTAAACCAAAATTAAACTGAAATAGAGGAGAGAAGAAGTTTGCCGATGAGTAGAAAAAATTTCAGAGGATAATTATTTTTTTCCTGTACCCTTTGAAGAAATGAATTGAAGTTGCTTGCTAATTATATATAGTAGCAAAATGCAGAAGAACATTGTTATTAAAAATTGAAAACATTGGTAGGACTCCGTAAGTAAATGTTTACAGTTTGACACTAACATGGCATTTCTGAGCTCTGACTATGAGAACAGTGAAGTGAGAAGAAAAACACCAGGAACAAGGCCATCAGAATGCACAAGTACATTGCTTGCTCCTTTGAGCTTCCTCCTATCTTGTGGAATGCAGCCTGAGATATGTTTAATTTTCAAGGTTACTCTTGCCGTGGAAGTCCCTTTTTTAAGGGATGGTGTATGTTGTCATAGTTGTACATGGTTTAATGAGATTGGAGTATTGAGTTACAAGTGAACATGGGAAAAGTAGGAATGATTTACTCACTTGTTTTTAGAATTATTTTCTTTTATATACATATTCAGGAATATTTACGATTTCTTCCTAAAAACCTAAAATCAGTAATTCCATTACTTATTTTCTTCAGGGTGTAACATTTAGGGTTGAAAATAATGATCTGGTAATCGCCCGAATCCTCCATGGAGGGATGATAGACCGTCAGGGTCTGCTTCATGTGGGAGATATCATTAAAGAAGTCAATGGCCATGAAGTTGGAAACAACCCAAAGGAATTACAAGAATTACTGAAAAATATTAGTGGAAGCGTCACCCTGAAAATTTTACCAAGCTATAGAGATACCATTATTCCTCAACAGGTTAGTAATACAATTCATGCTAATACTAAGAATCCTTTTTTTAAAAAATCACGCTATTGGATGTAACCACCAGTTGCTACATTTTTGCTAAAGAGAAGAGAAAAAACTGTCTGGTTTAATTGTTCTAAAGTGCCTTATTTTGTCATGAGTGAATTCTTGGTATTTTTAAACAATATTATCTTACTATTCAAAAGGAATTTACTTAAATCTCTTTGTGAATACCATGAACCCTCTGTTCAATTCAGACATCAGTTGTGTCGTCTGACTGTGACTCCATGGACTGCAGCGCCCCAGACCTCCCTGTCCATCACCAACTCCTGGAGTATGCTCAAGCTCATGTCCCTTGAGTCGGTGATGCCATCCAACCGTCTCATCCTCTGTCTTACCTTTCTCCTCCTGCCTTCAATCTTTCCCAGCATCAGGGTGTTTTTAGATGAGTCAGTTCTTCACATCAAGTGGCCAAAGTATTGGAGTTTCAGCTTCAACATCAGTCCTTCCAATGAATATTCAGGACTGATTTCCTTTAGGATGGACTGGTTGGATCTCCTTGCAGTCCAAGGGACTCTCAAGAGTCTTCTCCAACACCACAGTTCAAAAGCANTTAGAACTGATTCAAATGTATTCTTTTTAATGGCTGAGTAATATTCCATTGTGTATATGTACCACAGCCTTTTAAGATTAGTAAATTGGGGACAGGAAAGAACCTCCTTAATCTTATTTAAAAAAAAAAAAAACTAAAACAAACATTATTCTCAATAGTTGACTGTTAGAAGCATTTCTCTTTAAAAATTAGGAACAGGACTTTAAGCTGGTCTTCCTGAGACTACTTGAGTGCTAAGCCCAGGGCCCCTGTGAAGTCCCATTTCTACTCCAAGATGGAAAAAACCCACCATAAAGAGAAACTTGCCAAACTTCAGGCATACTTGTGCATTGGTAAAAAGGAACCACCCTCAGATGATATAACAAATATCTGTTATAACAGATGATTTTTAAAAATCTTCAGTTCTCTTTAAAAAAAATTCAGAATAAACGTTATCTCTGATTTTAAAGAGGTAAGTATATTTGCAAACCAGTAAGTGATGATTCATTTTAACAGTCCTGATGCTCAGACATTTCTGGCAGCAGTCCATTACCAGCTGTGCTGAGACAAAGCTCCTGACAGAAAAGCCACCCAAATCTTAGACCAGCTTGACGTCAACAAGCTTTCAGAATCCTGGCAGAAGCTGGGTGGAAAGCCCCACTTGCTATTGGTAAGGAGAGTGATCTTGTTCAGAATTTTGATGAGGCTTCCAACAGTGAGGCAAACAGAACTTCTTTAAAAAAAGAAAGAAAAGAAACTTCAAGAATGTTGACTCCTAAAAAATTTTGTTTAGGATATAATTAAATATAGAAACCTGTAGTATTTTAAGTTCTGAGGCTCTTGGGCACTGCTGCTTTTTAAATTTTTGTTTGTACACAATTATTTGTTTGCAGTTAGTTGAGCCAAAGAAGCCAGAACATAAAGTTTAAAACAAGGGTTAATAATGTCATTGCCTAGTTTAAAAAAATTAAGAACTAGAGAAGGATGTTCATTAGTACCATTTATGTTCAATATTTTATGGAAAATTACATAAGTATAAGAAGACAGAAATAATTATGAAAGCAGAAGATTTGGAAAGAAGAACATAAAACATTATTTTCAAATAATATTTTTTTAACTGAAACCCTCCCTGAACTATAAATTACTAGATAATTTAGCAGAATGCTTTGAAATAAGATTAATATACAAAAGTCAGTTTCATTTCTATATGCCATTAGCAGAC
Organism: Neotragus pygmaeus; assembly: GCA_006410875.1. Classification (NCBI taxonomy): domain Eukaryota; kingdom Metazoa; phylum Chordata; class Mammalia; order Artiodactyla; family Bovidae; genus Neotragus; species Neotragus pygmaeus. The sequence goes on from SJYV01020496.1 coordinate 1,229,499, forward strand.
ATCTATAGATGTAACTAAGACATCATTTATAATAGAGAATGTCACGTTTATATCTAGAAATAACCTAATAAAAATATTCACCTCCATGCACAAAAAAATTAAGATCTAAATAGATATATCATGTTCATGGACAGGAAAACGGTATTATGAAGATATCAATTTTCCTCAAATTTACTTGTAGATTCAGTTAAATTCCAATGAAAATTTCAATAAGGTTTTTCTTGGTATTTGATAAGATGCATAGCTTAGACACTTGAGGCAGAAATAGGGGCTTATTATTAATGTGTAGAAATTAATATATGTGGTATTGGGAGAATGAGCAGTGGAAGAGAGAGTTCAGAAAGAGATCTACACATATACGTTACTTTGATATCTCACAGAGCTGCTATGTCTTTCAGTGAGTAAAAGACTATTCAGTGAAAGTGTTAATTCATAGGGATAATACGTGAAAATGTGTTCCTATTTACTGTCCGTACACTAATCAAGTAAAAGGGGATACATGGTCAGTAAACATGCGAAGAGATATTTAAAGTCACAATGTGAGATACCATTTTATACCATTCAGTTGCAAAAAAAATGTAGATGTGAAACTAGACTCTCTTCTGCATTGCTGGTGACAGTGTAAGTTGGTATAACCACCTTGGGGGGGCAAAAGGTTTAGCATTATCAAGGTTGAAAGTTTACACATACTAAGACATGTAATTTTTTAGAGCAATATGTGTGCTGCTGGAAACATGTTGATAAGCATGTCAGTTCCCCAAAAGAGCACATGCAGACAGCATAATACTATCTTTTAAAAGTTTTAAATAGCTGTGTATGTTTGAAGATTATATATAGATTTAATAAAACTTACAAAAAGGAAAGCAAAGAATTTGTGAACACAAGATTCAGGATGAGGGTTACCTTTGCTTCTGAGGAAGCCAGGGCAGTGCAAGGGAATGAATGTGGGCAGGACTGGGTAGATTTCTAGCTTCTGTTTTATGCGGTAAGCTCATGATTGTTTATTCCATTATTAAAACTAACAAGATTAAAAAACAAAAGCAAACCTTGCATGGACCAATGACTCAAGTGTAGTGTAAATTAAGAATTATTAGTATGATTCAGATCAGTGTAGGTTTATTTATTTGTTTATATTAACAGAATGTGACCATGACCCACGTATGGTTATTTACCGTATAGGAGTATGAATTGCCCCTCAGAGCTTTTTAAACCAAATATATAGTTTCCTTGCTGATTTCAAAATATGTTATTTGTATGTGTGCATTTGAGTAGGTGGAATTCATACACTTTGAAAATCTTTGGGAAAATAGCATATCTGTTATTATCTTAGAGAACGTCTTAGCAACTCTGATCATTGCATTCACTACCTTGTCACTTACTATACTTATATACTGTTACTTATATGCACACTCAGGTGGACCTGAAACTATGGTTTGAGGCTGAGAGTGTGTGTGCAGCACTTGTACCATGTTCAGCCAACACATTCCCAAATGAATTACCAGCCTCTTTCTGATTTATGACAAAGGTCATGGTGGAGATGTTTTTCCAGCCTTTCACATTTGATTTCTTCTACTAACTGTTACCATTTGCACAGGCACAGCATATTTCTGTATAGTATTTTATTTTGTCAGTACTTTGACTTTTTATTTTTACATTTTAAAAATATCTTTGAGGTAGAGTTCATAGAAATAGCATACACTTAAAGTATGTAGTTAGTGGATGTGGACATATTATGTACCCATGAAACACTCAATACAGTCGAGATAGTGAACATCTCTGTCACCCCTAGAAGCTTTCCTGGGTTCACTGTAGTCCTTCTGCCTGCTCCTTATCCCAACCTTCATGCCAGGCAAGTACTGCTCTTCTGTCACTATAAATTAGTTTATATTTTCTGTATTTTTATATAAATGGGTTCATAAAACATGAATCGTTTGATTTTGCTTTTTTTTAAAAAATCTGACTTCTTTCATTCAACGTAATTATTTGAGTGATTTAACCATGTTTTCCTGTGTATCAGTAGTTGATTCCTTCTTATTGGCAAGTGGTATTCCATTACATGGCTGTACCACAGTTGGATTTACCCACTAACTGGCTAGTGAACATTTCTGTTGTTTCTAGTTTGGGGCTATTATAAATAAAGATGCTAAACATTTACATGTAAGTAAGTCCCTTGAGTAAATACCTAAGACTTGAAGTATTGGGTCATTTGATAGTTGTATGTTGAACTTTTAAAGAAATGGCCAAACTATTTTCAAAAGTGGTTGTACCAGTTTACATTTTCACCAGCATTACATGAAAGTTACAATTATTGCACATCTTCACCAACATTTGGTATGGTCAGTCTTTTTAATTTTAGCCATTCTTATAAGGGTGGATGGTGTCTTATGGTGATTTTAATTTGCATTTTCCTACTGATTGCTAATATTGAGCATCTTTTCATGTGCTTATTTGCCATGGTTATGACAACTTTAATGTCTTCAAATCTTTCACCCATTTTTTTATTGAGTTGTTTTTTTCCATTTGTTTAGTTTTGAGAGTTCTTTATGTTTTGATACAAGTACTTTATCGGAATTATTATTTAGAAAGACTTTTTCCTAGTGAGAAGTCTTGTCTTCATTCTCTTAGCAGTATAATATGAAGACAGATGATCTTAATTTTGATGAAGTCTAATTTGTCCTTTTTTAAGTGAATCATGCTTTTTTTCTGTGTAAAAAAAATGTACAACACAAGGTTATAAAGATTTTCACTTTTAGTTGTATACTCAAATCTCGTTCTATGATCCATTTTCTCTGAATTTTTGTTTAGGGTGTAAGATATGAATCAAAGAATTGGTTTGGATNCTTTTTTAAGTGAATCATGCTTTTTTTCTGTGTAAAAAAAATGTACAACACAAGGTTATAAAGATTTTCACTTTTAGTTGTATACTCAAATCTCGTTCTATGATCCATTTTCTCTGAATTTTTGTTTAGGGTGTAAGATATGAATCAAAGAATTGGTTTGGATTTCCTGTTTCTGTTTTTGCATCTGGGTATCCAATTTTTCCAGCTCTGTTTGTTGAAAAACTGTTTCTTTCATTAGATTTGGACCTTTTTTTTTAATTGTTTCTACTTTGAATATTTTTTCTGTTCCTCAAGTTCTCCTGCCCTTTGGTGATATATGAGTTATTCATGTTGGTCTCCTGGAAGCTGTCCCGTAGCTCACTGATACTCTTTTCATTTCTTCAGTCTTGTTCTCTCCTACTTTTTCATGTTGGACAGTTTCTGTTGCAATGTCTTCACATTTATTATTCATTTTTTCCCCTAACATGTTAATCTGCTGTTAATCATATCTGGTATACTTTTCATCTCAGATATTTTTGTTTTCATCTCTAGAAATTTGAACTGGAATCTTTTTTTCTTTGTATCTGCCATGTTTCTACCTAACATGTCGAATCCTTTGTCTAGCTTCTTGAACATGTGCTACAATATGTGAAGTTAAAAATAACTATTTTAATGTCCTTGCTTACTAATTCAGTCCTTTTTGTCATTTCTGTGTCACTCTTCACTGGCTTATTTTTCTCCATATTTTAGATTGTATTTTCCTGCTTATTTGCATGCCTGGTTATTTTTGATTGGCTGCCAGATCTGAATTTTATCTTATTGAGTACTGGATATTTTTTTATTCTTAGAAATATTCTCAAGCTTTGTTCTAGAATAGTTATAAGGGAGCAGTCAGACCCTTTCAGCTTTTGTTGTATAAGCTTTGTTAGGCGAAACCAGAGTAAGACTAAGTCTAGGGCAAAACTTTTGAATACTGAAAGACAGTGAAAGTGAAGTTGCTCAGTCGTGTCCAACTCTTTGAGATCCCATGAACTGTAGACTACCAGGCTTCTCTGTCCATGGGATTTTCCAGGCAGGAGTACTGGAGTGGGTTGCCATTTCCTTCTCCAGGGGATCTTCCTGACCCAGGGATCAAACCCAGGTTTCCTGCACTGCAGGCATGAATTATGAAGTTTTTTCGCTCACAATGGTGATAGCAGAAACTGTTTGACGTTACATGACCCTCTGATATCTTTGCCCATTAATGCTGTTCTTTACCTGAGTGTTCAGCTGAACCTGGAGGGAGTCCTCTGCAGTTCTCAAGTTCTGTCTCTGGGCAGTCTTCCCTTACTGTTGCTCTTTTCTGTGCACTGTGGCCACTTTGATAGCCCCGGTCACTCAGCTCCCCTCCTCAAGGTGGAGACTATCAGGCTTCTACCTAGAGTCCCCTTTCCTGCACTGCACCTAGAAACTTTTTCTCTGCAGTTAGTTGGGACAGTGGTAAAGTTCATCATGTTTGTTTCCGTTTTTTTAAGGATCACTGTCTTTGTAGTCTGATGTCTTGACAAACATTTCATACATTTTGTCCAATATTTTAGTTGTCTCAGGTTAGAGAATGGGTCCTTGTTACTTCATTTTAGTCAGAAGGGGGAGTCATTTTATCTTCACTTTCATTACCATAATAACTTAGTTTTCATTTAGAAGGTTCTGAAAGTCAAGAAGTAAGAATACGTATTCAGTTGAAATCTCTCTCCTAATCCACTACCAGTCTAGTCCTCACTTCCTATTGTTAAACAATTAGATTGCCTCCAATCACTTGTGATTAAGAAATAATCAATAGTTAATCGTTTTCTATGTAAGTCATTTTGCACATATCTGAGTTAACACTGCTGTTGAGTACATTCCCAGAGATGGATTACTAGGTCAGGTTTTTTGTAATTTTGATAGCTGTTGATTGCTAAATCGGCCTCTCAAGGGATTAAATCAATTCTTCCACCAACCTGTTAGGACTGTGGGTCAGTTGGCATTTTCCTATCTACAGAATGTTGTCAGATATTTGGATCCCTGCTAATGTGCTGGGAGGAAATGTTACTATAATATAGTTTCAATTTATCTTTATACTCTGAGTGAGGTTAACATTGCTTCCTGGTTTAAAAGCCACTTTCTTTTTTTCTATTCCATCTCCTTTAGATTGTTGATCACTTAGTTCTGTTAGTGATTAGAATATGAGATTGAAATATATTAGCAGATTGTGTTTAGTCACTTCTTAACCAATAAACAGTTAACATCCATAGCTTATTAGTGAAACATTTTTAAATGTGCTTAATAAAATATAATTGTATAAAATCTAGTCAAATCTCCATGATTTAAAGGCCATTGCACAATGTTTAGATCAAAGGTTGGGGTTAATTGATTTTTCAGACAAATTTTCAAAGGTCAGAGTAAAACTAATATAATCTGAGTGTTTGGAGAATGAAAGTAATGTCCCAAAACTAATTTGGTTAATGAGAAAAATGAGAATTGTTTCTTCTAGAAATCATTTACATTTAAGAGATGTGGTTTGTTTCACAAATGGTATTTCCAGCACCATTTGATAGGAGTAGGGAAGTGAGTCGGAGAAGGCAATGGCACCCCACTCCAGTACTCTTGCCTGGAAACTCCCATGGACGGAGGAGCCTGGTAGGCTGCAGTCCATGGGATCGCTGAGTCGGACACGACTGAAGCGACTTAGCAGCAGCAGCAGCAGGGAAGTGAATATTTGAAATTTGGGCTGAGAAAGTCTAAGCCTTTTGTTAACAACGTATATTTTGACCCACAGATAAGACCAATAGACACATTCATGGTTAGATGATAGGATTCTCTTACTATTCCTCCAGTACAGCTTTTATGAGAAATAAGGAGTTTCCAAGTATTTTTTTTTTTTACAACTTTTACATATCCCTCCTTCATCTTTACCTCATCTCCACTAACTTTTGCTTCTATCATTCATAATTTTCAGGTATTATATACCCTTTGGACATTTAATTAGGGAAGTAGTTGCTTTACCAAGTGAATGAAATGAAAATGGGCCAGTAGTTTGTTTATATTTATTTAATTTATTATCAGTTTAAAGTCTGGCTTTATTTATGCAATGAAAAATATATTTTTAGAGTTGCATCAATATGGAGAGGCATCCAGCACACGTCCGTCAGGTATGGTGTCATTCCAGGACATTTTGTGGTACTCCGTGTTTCTGTCTTATTAGCCAACTAAATTTACCTAATTACACTTAATCATTTTGGTTTTTATCCATTGCCAAAGCACTGAGCTGCATGCCATTGTCAAGTTAGCCAATTGTCACATTTTAGCAATCATTAATACTATTTGTATGCTTGTTTTGTAGATATTTCTAAAATTGTGTATCAGGAAAAAAATTACTGGCTTACTGATTTTTTTTAAGCATTAATATTTAGCCTTTCAAAAGTTATTGAAAATATTCTGAATGCTTTCTATCAAAATCATCTAATTGTAAATAAAATTTTGTCATGTTTCAAATTTAATTATTTTTAACTTATTTTAATATGCATCTATCACATTACGTTTTACTGCACTAATAATGTAATGGATCTACTTGTGCTCTTTGAATATCCTGTTTGGTTATATTTATAGAAGTATGATAAACACAGGAAAGTAACATTATTATTTTGACTAACCATGTGTTTTCCTGCTGGTTAGTTTACCTGCTGATTAATGCTTAATCAGTTCTCTAGAAGATAAAAATTTAAATTTCTATAAATATGCCTGGAAAAGGTCTGTAGTAAGAAAGTAATTGGTCTGAACTTGCCACTGAATACTGAAAATGCTTAACTTAACTAGAATTCAAAATTAAATAAACTAAATATTTTGGATATTAGAGGTCATAACTAACCATGGTAACTGACATAGTTTTATTAATAAAACAGATTTAAAAGAAATTTGCATTCCAATTTGAATTTAAATTGGAAAATAGCTTAAGGCTTCTTTAGTATTTATCTTACTATTAATTTGATGCTGATCATTTACATCAAAGCAAGATAATTCCATAAAACTATTTTTCTCACAACTTTTGGCCAGTGTGAATCTATGTGACTAAAAATATATGTTATTACCAGGGATGAAAGTTTGTTTTTTTTTTTTTAAGGTTACTGACTATATTTCAGGTCTGATTTCAACATGAACCTTTATTGTTTAATTTTGGCTTTAGGAACCTTTCAAAAAGTCATTCCTACTATATCTGAAACATATGACCTAACTGCATATATTAGTTCAGGATGTTAATTAGAAAGTGGCATTTACTTGCATAAAAATTATGCACTGTTGGTTGGACAATCATGTGAAAAGATTGGGAGAAAGTGAAAAAGCAAGAAAGGTAGAAGAAAACAGTTGTTAAACTGTTAAAGATAGAAACAAAAATTTAATGTAGTACTAATGTTTATTTCCTGTTTTGTTTTCTGATACCAAATTATTAATGTTCTAATAACTTTATATTTAAGAAAAACAAGTTCCTTAGTTGAAGTACTAAATACATTATCGATTAATTCATAGTGCTTTGAAAAATATTTCCAAAGTCCAGTGACAAATGGTACATTTCTAGTATTTTTAATTGTGCTGCATTTTAGGTATTTGTGAAATGTCATTTTGACTATAATCCATACAATGATAACCTGATACCCTGCAAAGAAGCAGGATTGAAGTTTTCAAAAGGAGAAATTCTTCAGATTGTAAACAGAGAAGACCCAAACTGGTGGCAGGTTAGTACACTTCTCAAAATTTCTTCACCTGCTTTCTTATTTTCAATCTTAGGTCTGACCAATATCTGAATATTCAGGAGGAAAGTATTATTCCCTGCATGAACAGTTCCTGCTTCATGGCTATTAATTTTGTGGACAGAAGACCAAATTGAGAGGGACTTTGTGAGCAGCTGTTAATAAATTCAGTATTAACTAGCCTGTGGTTTAGAGACTAGACCAGTGAGTTCTTCCACATTAAGATTACAGTAAAATACAGTACTCAGCAGGAACAACTCCCCTGAGGTTATCCCTTTTCAGTGTTTGTTTTAACTAGAAGTCTTTACTGTGGGTAGAGTAGTCTTCCTCTTGTCTCCTCTCACTGTATGTATGTTCATGACAAATAAAATTTAATTTCTTTAATTCTTGAATTTATTTGCCCACCTCAGTTATTGAGAGTTGAAGGTTTGCTTTATCATCTGTGTTGTTTGGTTTTGGATTAAAATCTGTGTGTATAGAAAGGGATATGTGTTACCACTGTCTTTTCCCCCTCCATTTTTCAGATGTGTGTGATAGTCTTCTTGTTTTTCCTTTTCACTCATACAGCTTTCAGAAGTCTCTAGAAACAGTAATAAGTCAGTTTTTGTAACTGTTTACAGAGACTAACAACCAGAACTGGAGAAACNTAAGAGACAGGTGTGTGATAGTCTTCTTGTTTTTCCTTTTCACTCATACAGCTTTCAGAAGTCTCTAGAAACAGTAATAAGTCAGTTTTTGTAACTGTTTACAGAGACTAACAACCAGAACTGGAGAAACAAAGTCTAAAATTCCTTAAACTGTCAAAGTAAAAGAGTCTCATTAAGGAGCAAGGTGTGAGCGGGAAGGACCTGGGATCCACACTGACCTCTGAATTAAACTGAGACCTTAGAAACTCAGAGCTTCCCTGGTGGCTCAGACCATAAACAATCTGACTGCAGTGCAGGAGACCCAGGTTCAGTTCCTGGGTCGGGAAAATCCCCTGGAGAAGGGAATGGCAGCCCAGTCCAGTATTCTTGCCTGGAGAATTCCATGGCCAGAGGAGCCTGGCAGGCTACAGTCCATGGGGTCACAAAGAGTCGGATACCACCGAGCAACTAAACTTTCATTAGTAACTCAAATTAACTCTAATAAGTTATATTGACTTCTGAGAGGGGATGAATTATAACAATAAGAACAATCTTACTAATATGTCCTTCAAATTAAGACATTATAATGTATAAATGTACTATGTGGTGAGAGAACTAAGAAACGAGTAAACAGAATCCATGAGTTCAAGAGGTTTCAACTGAATTTCTTAGAACTGTCATCTAAAAATATCTGCTTTCTATGGGCAGTTTCCTTTGTTGAACTTTCCCAAGTTTCTTTTTTACCCCCTTCTCTCTGAATGCCATCTCTTAGTTTTCTAACCCTGTCAGCATTATCTATCTGTCTCTTCCTGCATTTTTGTCATCTGTTACTCAAAATGTATTTTTCAAGATTTTAATTGCTAAAAATAATAACTGGATTTTTCTGTTCTAGTTGTAAGGGTAAAGTCACTAATATTGTGTGATAAGCCAGTATCTCTAGTAGCCAGTTCTCCAGCCACTGTTTTGAAATACTTTGGGTTTCAGTTTAAAAGTTACGTTTTTCTAAATTATTTTTTATTGAAGAATAATTGCTTTACAGAATTTTGCTGTTTTCTGTCAAATCTCAACATGAATCAGCCATAAGTATACATATATCCCCTCCCTTTTGAAGCTCCCTCCCAACTCCATCCCTGTCCCACCGCTCCAGCCCAACATAGAGCTCCTGTTTGATTTTCCTGATCCATGGAGCAAATTCCCATATCTATTTTACATATGGTAGCATAAGTTTTCTTGTTACTCTTTCCATACTTCTCACCCTCTCCTCCCCTCTCNAACTCCATCCCTGTCCCACCGCTCCAGCCCAACATAGAGCTCCTGTTTGATTTTCCTGATCCATGGAGCAAATTCCCATATCTATTTTACATATGGTAGCATAAGTTTTCTTGTTACTCTTTCCATACTTCTCACCCTCTCCTCCCCTCTCCCATGTCCATAAGTCTATTCTCTATGTATGTTTCTCCATTGTTGCCCTGTAAATAAATTCTTCAGTACCATTTTTCTAGATTCCATATAAATGCGTTAGAATATGGTATTTATCTTCCTCTTTCTGACTCACTTCACTCTGTATAATAGGTTCTAGGTTCATCCACCTCATAAGAACTGACTCAAATGTGTTCCTTTTTATAGCTGAGTAATATTCCATTGTGTATATGTGCCACAACTTCTCTATCCATTCATCTGTCGATGGACATCTGGGTTGCTTCCGTGTTCTAGCTATTGTAAATAGTGCTGCAATGAACAGTGGGGTACATGAGTCTTTTTCAGTTTTGGTTTCCTCAGGATATATGCCTAGGAGTGGGATTGATGGGTCATATGGTGGTTTTATTCCTACTTTTTTAAGGAATCTCCATACCGTCTTCCATAGTGGCTGTATCAATTTACATTCCCACCAACAGTGCAAGAGCATTCCCTTTTCTCTACATCCTCTCCAGAATTTATTGTTTGTAGACTTTTTGATGAGGGACATTCTGACCGGTGTGAGGTGATNGGAATCTCCATACCGTCTTCCATAGTGGCTGTATCAATTTACATTCCCACCAACAGTGCAAGAGCATTCCCTTTTCTCTACATCCTCTCCAGAATTTATTGTTTGTAGACTTTTTGATGAGGGACATTCTGACCGGTGTGAGGTGATATCTCATTGTAGTTTTGATTCGCATTTCTCTAATAATGAGCAAAGTAGGTGAAGTTTTACCCATTTAAAACTTATTCTTCCTCTCAGGATATTCAGATTCCTGGCAGCATGAATTAAACCCTCCACTCTGTTCTCCCAGCGCTGTCTGTCCCCCGCCCCCTTTGATTTGGCCTCAGGAAATACCATTGTGGTAGGATTAATATGATAGTTAACACCTAACTAACAAGTGCTAACACAGAGAACAGCATTTATTCCTTTCCATTCCCACTAGTTTAGAGTTATAAATAAGAAGTAATTTAAAGATCCTGTATGCCTTTGTATTTTGGTCTTAAAATTTCACTACTAGGTGGCACTCTGGTTAGGCGCCCATTGATTCCTCAGTACTAAGGACTTCAGGATCCTGACAGTGCCATGGACTTAAATATCAAGGTCCGTTTCTTAAGAGCAAACATTTTTTTTTAACTGACTACTGCTTGTCCTGCTTATTAGAATGTGGTCTCAAATTTTAGTCACTGATATATACAATTCATTAATTTGATTCTAGGCTAGCCATGTAAAAGAGGGAGGAAGTGCTGGTCTCATTCCAAGCCAGTTCCTGGAAGAGAAGAGAAAGGCCTTTGTTAGAAGAGACTGGGATAATTCAGGTGACAAACTCGACACAACAAGTAATAAGTAGCCCTTTGTGGCCACGTTTTCTTGCCTCTTTCATCTGAATTAGCAGATTAATTTATTTAAAATATATCTAGAGTCAATATCTGCTTCATTGTATCACTCTCAAAAATAAACTTTTTGATCCCTTTCTGCCACCTGCTGGTATTATATCAGAATTCAGTGGCTCAGCTCACCCCTGCCCATTTCGACTCTGTAGGATGCAACCCTGGGAAGATAATCCTCCTAGCCTTATAGAATACCACAGGGAAATGTATATATTCCAACATGCTGTTTAAGTTATATTTGCCTTGTCATCCTTCAGGACCTTTTTGTGGAACCATAAGTAGCAAAAAAAAGAAAAAGATGATGTATCTCACAACCAGAAACGCAGGTATGTTTTCAATACTTTTTTGAGATGTCCAAGTGAACTATGAAATAGCTTTATCATTAGTCAACGTGGCATATGTTCTAAATGTATAATTTTAAATGAATTAATTCATATTAGTACCTGATTGCAAGGAATTGCAATGTGGACACTCAGTGCAGTAATATATAGGCATTATTTAAATCCTGATATGCGTGCTTGTACTATCACCAGTGTGCTTTATTTTATGAGCATAATTTACAGTAAAATGAATTGGTTAAGATTTATGCTTGTATTAATGAAGGAACAATGTGACAATTGAAACATTTTTTTTTTAAGAACTTTGACAGGAACTTATGTGTTATTTCTACAGAACAAAATCCCTTTTTATGACTATGTTAAAAGTGTTATGATTAATGGCAAACATATTCTACCATAACATTATCCATGATACTTTTGGAGAAACAGTACTGGACCAAACAAATCTTAGCCTGATCTAATAGGATCCTTTCTTAAATTTTTTAGCTTTAAAGACAGATAAATATGACACCCACCAGTTACAGTTTTCAGTTGTAGAAGCTGCTAAGAGTGACATGTAGCTCTTTGAATCGGAAGGCTCTAGAGACTCTGATTCAAAGACTCAAAAGAACTGATCATTGTAAAGTGCTTTCTTGACTTTAGAGCTTCTTCTATGCTGGTAATAAACTAAATAGCACACTATAAAGAAAATAATGTAATGACATATTGCAATAATAATAATAATAATATAATAAGGGGAAAATAGACCTCCCTTAACCTACTGTGGAGAAATTGTGCAAAGAAAGTGTTGCTATTAAGACAATAACCTAAAGAAGAAGTGTTATTACTGTAGATTGAGAGTCATAGCCATAATAATAGGTAATATAATATTTCAAATTTTATTTGGCTTTATTTTTCATTAAATACATATACTTAAAGCTTTCTTGCAAAATGGAAAATTTGAAATTTTCCCATTGATTGTAATGTTGGAATGTGTTTCTACTGAAAATAATTAGGATCAACGTTTTATTTTATACATAAATTTAGAATCTTAATATTTAAATTTTATTATGTTGCCTGTATGCATTTTATTAATCAAACTGATATTTGCAGAGTTTTNCCCATTGATTGTAATGTTGGAATGTGTTTCTACTGAAAATAATTAGGATCAACGTTTTATTTTATACATAAATTTAGAATCTTAATATTTAAATTTTATTATGTTGCCTGTATGCATTTTATTAATCAAACTGATATTTGCAGAGTTTTCCACACAGTATTTATTCATTTATATCATTGGAAGGGGTACTCATTCTGTGAAACTTAGTTAAGCAGCTACTCTAGGTATACAGCTATCCTTCCTATTTGATATGCACTTTTTAGTGGAATAGATTACATAAACTAATTTGCAATTTGATTATATTAACTAATTATTTCTACTGATGAATTACAAAGAAACAAGTTTTAATGGATAGACTGTCTTTTAAGGATAAAGCAAGGACACTTTTTTAGCTTTGTTAGATTTTTAAGGCAAAAGGATAGAAGTAGATGTTTAAATCAGAATACAAAATAATTTATTGTATTTTACCAAATTTATACGCTAAGTCAGTATAGTTCAGGTGATACTTCACTATCAAGACAGCTAAAACATCACTGAACAGAACTGAATAGGATGTTTTCCTATTTCCTTACATTTAGAATTCGATCGTCATGAAATCCAGATATATGAGGAGGTAGCCAAAATGCCTCCGTTCCAGAGAAAGACGTTAGTATTGATAGGAGCTCAAGGTGTGGGACGAAGAAGCTTGAAAAACAGGTTCATAGTGTTAAATCCCACTAGATTTGGAACCACAGTGCCATGTAAGTCTTCTGCATTTCCTTTGCTATTTGATTTGGAAGGAAAGGATGTATGTGTCGGCAGGGGGGTGGAAGGGGTAGGAATTATTATTTTATTCCCAAGGAAGTTCTGATTATGCCAATGGAAATGAATGAGCAAATGATACTCAAAAGCTCAACAACTCTACAGCTGTCTTGAAATAGCAGTGAAATAGCACTGTAGCCTCTGTCAGCTTGCTGCCTGGTGGCATGGCAGTCACTTCTGCAGACTCTTCAATCCGGTAATGTTCATTAAATGCAGGTATTAAGAGTTGTGGCAAAATTAACATTAGCTTTGTATTTTTTTGTACGATTGACATATATCTGAAAAGTTGTGTTTTTCACTTATTTTATTGTAAAGAAGAGGGGGAAAGATGCCTGATCCTCTGACACTCCTAGTGTCACAGTCCCTTTGTGAATTTGTGTGTTCTGGCTTACAGGTCTCATTCCTTCAAGGTCATGAGCCTGCTTTTTGATAGCACATTAAAAGAGATTCTTCTTCTAGAGCAAGCAAGATTAATTAAGGTCACATATTTATTTATGTATAAAATACATGATGGGAAGTACAAGCATTAAGTGAACCAAACACTCATTTTATGATCTTTGCATTCTTTCTCCATTCATATATTTACAAGGAAAGTTAAATAATGTCAAAAGCATGCGTGTTGAGAATGGAGTTACAGCAAGGAGTTAAATGATATATCTGCCTTATTATAAGGACTACTATACATGTGTCTTTATGTCTTCATTTTGGAGATATGATATATGAGCCTTTACTTATGGGAACTTATATCTTCCCTGAATATAAGCCAGTTTTGCCTTTGTAACTCCCCTTTCTCTGCTTCCATTGCTGACAAGCCCCGTTTTGATTCACACAGAATTTCTGTAGATGTTTTCATTCCTTTAAGCTTTCCAAGTCAGGTCTTAGCCTGACATCACTCCATCTCTTTCAGATGAGTTTTAGGGTGTCTCTCCTTTCATGCAGTGTGCTTAGACATGCAGTTCTCATTGAGTCATCCTGTTGCTAACATTCTTAGGGGCGTATTGAGGGAATAACTCTGTCACTGTCCCCGTGTGTCATTTGTAATCCCTTTAGGGTTTGAGTTGCATTGTATGCACTGTAAGTCAGTAAATCAGACAAATCCTAGTTAAATAGTTAACAAAATAAAAATCTCACTGTGACCAGAGTATTTTAAAGTATTTTGTTTTCTGTTTTTATCAAATTAATGCATGTAGCATATTTTAATTAAGTAGTTCTTAAAAATATATAATGAAAAATAACCCCATCTTCTTCTACCTAGTTACCAGAAACAGTCACTTTTCAATCTTTCTGGTATTTCTTCTATTAGTCCTCCATATGTTTTAATAATATCTTCATTCTGCTGTTTCTTGCTTTATCCAGTGTAGGCCTTATCTAATCTCTTCCTGAGTGTCCTCCCAATATAAAGATAGCTCGTTTCAATTAATTCAGTTTCACTTTCTTGAACAGCCTTGTGCTCTCTCCCAACCCAGCAATTTCTAGACTTCTTTTTTTTTTTTTCTTCTCCTCATTTTACCTTGCCTTTTGTATTCACGCATATAGTTTTGTAATAAAACAAAGACTGGCTTACGCATTTTTCTTGGAGACCTCAGTCTCACAACCCTCAATCTTCCTGCTTCAGTGAGGACTACACACACTCCTCTCTGTCTATCCCACGTTAGCATAGGGATGTTTCCCTTTATTGTTGTCCTAAGTTGAAGCTATGGCCCCTGGGTCCCATTCTTTTTCTTTCTTGGGTTATTGCATTGTTTTGCTACGGCACATCACTTGCAACTTGACAAGAACTGGTGTATAGATGTTAATTTTTGGATCTTTGTGTTTGAAATTGTATATTTTTTGCCCTGTATTTAATTGATTGAGAATGGAAAGTCTAAATTGTAATACTGAAAAGATGTTACTCTTGAATCCAGTTTGGTTAAGAAGTTTATTGTTCAGTCACCAGGTCGACTCTTTGTGACCCCACGGACTGCAGCACACCAGGTTTCCCTGCCCCTCACCGTCTCCCAGAACTTGCCCAAGTTCATGTCCTTTGAATCAGTGATGCCATCTAATCATCTTATCCTCCGTTGCCCTCTTCTCCAGAAACGCTTTCATTCTTTCCCAGCATCAGGGTCTTTTAAGAAGTCTAGGACGTTATTCTAATTTTTGTTCTTTCATAAATGACCTGATTTTCCTTCAGTCTTTTTGTTGGTTTTCATTATCTTGCAATAATGATGTGCCTTTGTGTGCATCTATTTTTATTCATTGTGCTGATGATTGTGGCTCTTCAGACTAGAAATTCATGCTCTTCCATTCTAGGGAATTATGTTTCTTGGATGATTTCTGTTTTCTGTTTTGACTTTTTCTAGAATTTCTATTAGCTAGATGTTGAACATTCTGGATTTATCTCTTTTGTCTCTTACTTTTCATATTGTCCAGCCTTTTATCTTTTTATTCTACTCTTTAAACGATTACCTTGAATCTTTATCTTCTGTCTCATCAGTGTTTATCACAACTAGTCATAATTTTCATTTTAGGATTATTTTCTGTTTCCTGTTTAATGTTTTTTTCCCCATAGCACCATCTGTTTCTGGGAACTATCTCTGCTGTATCTCTAAGAATATTAAATAGTGAGTGTAATTCTTTTTTATGTTTTCTGTCATATAGGATGATTAAAATATTCTGGGGATGAATAATGGTAATGGTTGCACAACAGTGTTAATGTACTTAATGCCACTGAATTGTATACTTAATAATGGTTAAAATGATAAATTTTATGTTATGTATATTTTATCATGATTAAAAAACCCTAAAAATTAATCATATTAGCTTCTTAATATATAAGTATACCATGGTTTATTTAACCCTCTCTGTTATCATCCATTTGCATGGTTTGGGTGGCATTTTTGTTACAAGTAACTAAACTGTGTATATATAAATCTCAGATGTAAAATTAGTAGACCAAAGGATATATATAGAGAGAGGGATTTTACATAGAAGTATAAATATATTTATTTCATCATGCTTTCTTCATGCCAAATTAATTTACAGAAAGATATACTATTTTACCTTTTGACAGATTTATTTTTAGTAACTGTAAATATTCATATATGAATTTTTATATAGAATGATGCATGTCTATCCATATATCAACTCTCACTTCATTACATGATGTTGTTATGTGTTTTCTTTAAATCATTCACATTTATGTAACATCTAGTTTTTATTNTTGGAAATGAACAGAGATCATTCTGTCATTTTTGAGGTTGCATCCAAGTACTGCATTTTGGACTCTTTTTTGACCATGATGGCTACTCTATTTCTTCTAAGGAATTATTGCCCACGGTAGTAGATATAATGGTCATCTGATTTAAATTCACCCATTCCAGTCCATTTTAATTCACTGATTCATAAAATGTTCAGTGTTTACTCTTGCCATCTCCTGTTTGACCACTTCCAATTAGCCTCAGTTCATGGACCTAACATTCCAGGTTCCTATGCAATATTGCTCTTTACAGCATCAGATTTTGCTTCTATCACCAGTTGCCCACACAACTGGGTGTTGTGGGTGTTGTTTTTGCTTTGGCTCTGTCTTTTCATTCTTTCTGGAGTTATTTCCCCACTGATCTCCAGTAGCCTATTGGGCACCTANTGCAATATTGCTCTTTACAGCATCAGATTTTGCTTCTATCACCAGTTGCCCACACAACTGGGTGTTGTGGGTGTTGTTTTTGCTTTGGCTCTGTCTTTTCATTCTTTCTGGAGTTATTTCCCCACTGATCTCCAGTAGCCTATTGGGCACCTACCAACCTGGGGAATTCATCTTTCAGTGTCCTATCTTTTTGCCTTTTCATACTGTTCATGGGGTTCTCAAGACAAAAATACTGAAGTGGTTTGCCATTCTCTTCTTCAATGGACCACATTTTGTCAGAACTCTCCACCGTGGCCTGTTAGTCTTGGGTGGCACTACATGGCATGGTTCATAGTTTCATTGAATTAGACAAGGCTGTGGTCCATGTGATCAGATTGGTTAGTCTTGGATGGAGAAGGATAAGAGGCTTATGAAAGCTGCCTGATGAGAAGCTATTTCAAATCCTAAAAGATGATGCTGTGAAAGTGCTGCACTCAATATGCCAGCAAATTTGGAAAACTCAGCAGTGGCCACAGGACTGGAAAAGATCAATTCTCACTCCAATCTCTAAGAAAGGCAATGTCAAAGAATGCCCAAACTACTGCACAATTGCACNTTTATATATTATATGATCCTAAAATAAAATATTAAAAATTATTCATCTATGTGGCTAAACTACCTGATTAATTATGTTTTCTCTTTACTATGTCTTGGAATAGTTAACAAATGTTACTTTGTTGCTTATTTCCCACTATATGAAGAGCTGCTAAAGATTAGAATTTTGCTAAACAGTCTGTTAGTTACTTATCATAAAAGTCTAAGGAGTCAGCTGTAGTTAAGTCACCCTGATCTAATTTCTCTGTTCTAAAAATGAAAGAAGACTTAATTATGTGGTGATTTAAATTGTGTGTGTGTCCACAAGAGAATGGTATTGTCATTAAAATTCACTTGTAAACCAAAAACATTTCACCAATAATGTGAGATTCCACGTGATAGAGGTAGTGGTAGAGGCAGTATGTGTGTCTGTACATTTTACTTCAAGTGGCACATTTCCATATGTGGTTTCACTGTAGTGCATCACCAAAAGTCATACTCTTCTAAAATTATCTTTACAGATACTAAGCCAAGTCCTAGCATGTATGTAGTTGGGGAACTTAAAATTGCCTTAGAAATTTTATCATACCACTTTTGGTAAAGAATTCCAGAAACTTAGAGATTACACATTTTTGAATATGAAAAGTCATTATAGCATCTTGAACCTCTTTAAGTGACTTCATAAATCTCTCTACAGTAATCTGGGATGAGCCAGAAAACAGCAGGGGAAAAAGGGAATTGTCTTGTACATAATGATCTCATTTATCAATTAGACCCTTGTTGCTGAGCTTGAACTTAAAGTTTTGTTCTTATAAAAGTTTTCTTGGTGTGTTGTTACAAATAGTCCAAATACTGTCACTTTTTCATCTGTTTACTTTCTAACTTAAATTGCGTATGGTTAATGATTTCCTCAGATATTCTGCTTGTGTAAGTACTTGACTAATAGAAGTAGAATTTTTTTTTTATCTGATGTAGCCAAACTCAATTAAGGTTAAATGTGAATATACACACATACATACACAAATTGCCTTTCTTCCTAGGGAGTTCTAGCAAGTTGGCAGAGAGTACCTAACTGCATCTTTACAACAGTTTGAAAGGTGATAATTATCTGTTCCTAGCACAACCAGGTTGCAAAGGAGTTGTATGTTTCTCAAATACGAGATAAAAGGATCTTTGACTTGATCTCCCCTCTCTCATTCTCTCAGAAAGAATACTTCAGGTCAGAGTAGAGAAAGTAGAACATAGTAACATCCAGGTGGCTAGATCTACCACTGAGGTGCAAAAGAAAACAATTAACATTTGGAAATGTCAATTAGAAGGAAGCTAGAAGAAAGGCGTGGTACTAGAGTGAGATAAAGGACAGATAATTTGTGGGTAAAACTACACTTCAGAAAATTGATAATACCAACTAAGAATAGAACTTTGCTCACTTATTGGACTTGCAGTTAGGCAGCGTTAAAGTATAAGGTAATTAATATTCCTTAAGAAAAAGGGAGTATCGGTCAAATGGAAAAGATACTCATTTGCAATATACTTCAGACTTATTAACTCTTACCTTAGTTAAGAATTTCAAGTTAGGGCTCTGCTTCTAAGTAAATATATTTTGAGTTTCAAGCTGACTTTATAAAGCATATTTTTTGGATGTAAATTGTATATTGGAGACTACCTCTTAAAACGTTTCTGTGGATCAAGGTCAGAACTCTTTTATTTTAGATTTTGTAGTCCATTTAGTCTGTACTGCAGCTATTCGGAGAAGGCAATGGCAACCCACTCCAGTATTCTTGCCTGGAGAATCCCACGGACAGAGGCGCCTAGTGGGCTGCTGTCTGTGGGGTCACACAGAGCCGGACACGACTGAAGCGACTGCACAGCAGCAGCTGTTGTGCCTTTTGTAAAATGAATGAAAACATGGTGCTAAAATGAACGAGCAAAGCTGTGTGCCAGCAAAACTTTTTTACAAAAGTTTTATTATTTACAATAAGAAGCAAGCAGGTTTTGTAAATAAACTTTATTTACAAAAATAAGATTTGGTCATAGATCATGGTTTGTCAACCCCTGCACTGAATGGAAAAGTCTTAAGCTACCCTGTACATTGTGGTTTATATTTTAATACATTGCATTGTCTCTGTACAAATTCTCAATGCTGTGTTAGTTACTTCACGGAAACCAAGGGAGGATGAAAAAGATGGCCAAGCATATAAATTTGTGTCACGATCTGAGATGGAAGCTGATATTAAAGCTGGAAAGTATTTGGAACATGGGGAATATGAAGGAAATCTCTACGGAACCAAGATCGACTCTATTCTTGAAGTTGTCCAAACTGGAAGAACTTGCATTTTGGATGTCAACCCACAAGTAAGCTGCGTGAATTCCAAGGCTGTTTTTTAAGTTTTAGTTCCTATGGAGTTTTTGTCTTCAGATTATGAGGATGTCTCTTTTCCTCTATTACCTATGGCGATAGAGAACCTTATTATGCATCTACAGCTAGTTTACTAAATCTCTAATCCATTAGTCAACAGAGACTTGGATGCAGTAGATGCTTGAGTCACACCCCTCCCACCCAGCACACACACACCCACCCACACATTCACACACATATCCCATTCATTTCATTCTCATTCTGTGTGTCCCTTACTGACCCCTTCCCACCATTCTACACTCAACCCAATCTCCCTTCCCTACTCAGAGATTTGTATTATTAATAGTTTGGTGCATATCATTCTGTCATTTTAAGTATGCTTTAAATAAAAAATATATATATATATTTAGAAAATGTAATAGGTTTTCTACTTTTGTTGTTGTTTCTTATATACATAAACAGAAAAAATCTATACAGATTCTTTAGCCTTTTTTCATTAAGCAGTATTTCTTGAAGATCTTTTCATGTTAGGTACTATAGAGCTTTTTTTTGTGATTGCTGCATATTTCATAGTACAGATAAATGATTATTTATATAACCACNTGTTGTTTCTTATATACATAAACAGAAAAAATCTATACAGATTCTTTAGCCTTTTTTCATTAAGCAGTATTTCTTGAAGATCTTTTCATGTTAGGTACTATAGAGCTTTTTTTTGTGATTGCTGCATGATATTTCATAGTACAGATAAATGATTATTTATATAACCACTCTCCAGTTAATGGACACTGAAATTATTTATGCTTTTTCAATATTAACAGAATTCTACAATTAACATAGAAAACATTTGTATCATTCTTAATGATTTGGGATCATTAACTTTAATACTTTTCTTTTTGTTCAGGGGTACCAAAAAGTAGTGAGACTGAAATCAGAACAAAATTAATGGATCACTATTTTAGGAAAGCACTATATGGAATCAGAAGGATAGAAGGGAGGTGGGGGGATGGGGAGCAGGTGTTAGACTATGTCCTTTATCGTTAGGAAGGGGGTGGTGGACTTTGATTATTTAGAGTAACATAATTCAAATTCTAATCCTATATAAACTGATTTGCAACTGTTCTTCTACACAGGCCCTGAAAGTGCTGAGGACATCCGAGTTCATGCCCTACGTTGTGTTTATTGCTGCTCCAGAACTAGACACCCTACGTGCCATGCACAAGGCTGTAGTGGATGCTGGTATCACTACCAAACTTTTGACGGTGAGGAGTTTTTTTCAGGCTAACATTATTCTTTTCCTCCTAAAGTTTTTCCTTTTTCTTTTGGGCATGTTTGATTCTATCTATTCATATTTATGAAACAAACACATTACATTAGGTATCACAGAATAAAAATATGTTCCCTGGATATTGTTAGGATTCAGAACAGTATTGCTTTTACTTAAAAATCATCATCCACTCCATTTTAAAACAGAAGTTTACTCTGTGTGAAAAGGAAATGGAACAGCGTTAAAATGTACATATTAATCTAATTCCCTCTTTTTACTAATGTGGAAACAGGGCCTATACAAGCACGTTCATAAGGTTTACTATGGGTAGAGTTAGGTGTACTGACT
The DNA here is from genome assembly GCA_006410875.1 of Neotragus pygmaeus. Taxonomy (NCBI): domain Eukaryota; kingdom Metazoa; phylum Chordata; class Mammalia; order Artiodactyla; family Bovidae; genus Neotragus; species Neotragus pygmaeus. The sequence continues at coordinate 1,250,967 of SJYV01020496.1, forward strand.
TTTAGTTGTTACATATTTTCATTCTCCCTCTTTTTCTCATGTTGTGAAAATTTTTAAATATGTAGAAAAGGGAAGAAATGAACTCGTATGTGTCCACCACTTAGCTTCAATAACACATGGCCATTTTTCTTACAATTAGACCTGTCTTCACTTCCCCCCTTACCTTGAATTATTTTGGAGCACATCTTTGATATCATATCAACCATAAATACTTTAGTATTTATCTCTAAAGATAGACGTTTTGGATGTAACCATGAAACCATTAACACATCAAACATTAGGAAGAGCAGCTTCTTAATATTATCAATATATAGTCTGTATTTGCATTTCCTCAGTATTTATATTTTTTTTTTTAGGTAGTTTGTTCAAATCAGGATCCAAACAAGATTAACACGTTGCATTTACCTAATGTCTTCTAAATCTTTTTACCCCCACCCCAGCTTAATTGAGGTATAATTGATATACAATAAACTATACATGTTGCAAGTACACACCTTGCTAAGTTTGGGCTTATGTATGCACCTGTGAGGCCGTCACAGTCAGGCATGTCCATCACCTACATAAGTTTTTTCATGCCCCTTCACAGTCCCTCCCTTCTGCTTCGACCTCCTCCACAATTGCTCAGCTGATTAGCCTTGACATCAGGTAGTTTTAGTCTTCTTTGTTCTTTTTCAGGTTGCTCCATATCTCTAATGAGCTTTATGGATATCTGAAACATAATAAATGTTTTCATGTCTTCAAATTCTAACATTTGCATCAGTTCTGGATTATTTAATGACTTTGCTCCTCATTGCGAGTCTTATTTTCTTGCACCTTTGCAGTCCTGGTAATTCATTGGATACCCAATATTGTGAATTTTGTCCTGGGAAATGCAGCTGTTTGGAAATTGTTTGTTCCTTTCATATCTTGCTTTAAAACCGGAGCAGTTCTCATGCCAGGGGCAGTTACTCCGGAGCGCTGAGGCAAAACCCATTTGAGTGCTCTCTCAGATGACCTGTGCCTCAGGAGGTTTTCTATCCTGCCTGTGGGCACGGGCATTGTTTCTGGCTCAGAATGAAGAGCTCTCATCCTTCCTGGTGATTCTTTGGTGACCCTAGGTAGTTGTGATGTGCATGGATTGGTATGCAGCTGAATGCTGGAGGGGGGTCTTCTGCAAGTCTCCAGAGTTCTCTCTCCACGCTGCTGTTCCATCCTGTATTCTGTCCTGCAAACCCCTGCCGCCTTGTTCTCCCGGGACTGTCAGCTCTGCAGACAACTGAGAGAGTTCAGTAGCCTCCTCCTGGGCTCCGCCTCCCGGTGTTGCAGACTGGAAGCTATTTCAAGCTGGTGTGTACCCTGGGGTAATCACAGGGCTCACCGTTTCCTGTCTCTGGAATCCCTGTGTTCCATTGCTAACATGAGAAAGATGCACAGTGTCTTGTTATTCCATACTTGTGGTCTTAGTTGTGAGGCAGGAGGGTTCTTCTGATATCTTTTGTCTTTTTTTGTTTTTTTAAGAACTGTAATGTTAAGTGGTAGTATTCCAAGTTTGTCATTCGTTCTGCATTTATAAACTAGAATTCTTCTAAGTAATGACTTTTTTTCATTAACTTATTGATTACTCTGCAGTAGAGTATATACAGAAAAGTAGAAAATATACTTGATACTTCCCCTTTATAGGTCAGTTTTCAGAATAATGAGTTTGTTCCATAACAGACTCCACAGGTGACCAAATAAGGTTTGTGTTTTTTTAGTTTTTAAATCCACGAGCACATGGATTTAAACTTGATATATTTTCCTTTATTGCAGTTATTATTCTCATTGATGTTCAAATTGTCCCATCTTTGGCCAACGGGCTTATTTAAGTTGGCCCTTGAGATCTATTTCATGAGCTTAATGGTCTCATATAGCTTCCCTGCTGTAAGACAGACGTTCCAGGCTCATCTTGTACATTTTCTGTTCCAAGCCAGGAGTCAGCTATTTGTCCAAAAAGCTCTGGTTCCTTTTAGAGTAAATGGTATTTTATTTTAGGACTATAATATTAAAGATGCACATTGTCCCAAGATCGATCATTGTTTCTAGCTATATGCACCTTTTAGGTAGATGGAGCTCATTTGGGTATATGCTTTTCTGTTTGTATGTTTGAAGGAAACTGTATCATGAATTNGGGATTGGAATGAAAACTGACCTTTTCCAGTCCTGTGGCCACTGCTGAGTTTTTTCAAATTTGCTGGCACTTTCACAGCATCATCTTTCAGGATTTGAAACAGCTCAACTGGAAATGACATTTAGGTAGGTTAAATGTCATTTATTCATAGGTAGAGTCACTCTGTCTAAGGTAGGTCTCTTACAATTCTTTGTTCCTGGTTGGTTTCTTTCATAGTACTTACTACAACCTGCAAGTTTTTGTTTATTTGCCCTCTTAAAATTTGTCTCCTTCACTAAACGGTAAGAACCCATTCTGTCTTATTCACTGTTATATCCACAGATTATGAAACAGACATTTTAATAGGAACTTAATGAATATTTGGAAAACCTGTAGAAGTACTGTGAAATTTCAAAACACAATTTAATGAAAAGCTTTACTTGCTCATGAAAAAACCTGTTCTTGTTCTCCCTAAATATTCCAGAATGACTAGAAGTATTTTATGAAATATAAACAATAATGAAATATATAACAAAGTGTGTGTGTGTGTTGTTGTTCTTGGGGGTGGGGAGCATGTAGTCTTCAAACTATTCTTCTAAGATTCTCTTTCTTAGAGAAAGGCAGTAAATTTGGCTTTGAGCTTAACAGCCACTGAAATTTGGGTTCCATGATTTACAGACTCCATAACGTAAAAATATTTTGAGAAAGATGATGTAGTCGGTCTGTGCTGTGCTAAGTTGCTTCAGTCATGTCCTGTTCTTCACGACCCTATGGACCATAGCCCACCAGGCTTCTCTGTCCATGGGATTCTCCAAGCATGAATACTGGAGTGGGTTGTCATGCCCTCCTCCAGGAGATCTTCCCAACCCAGGGATCAAACCTGCATCTCTTGCATCTCCTACATTGGCAGGCAGGTTCTTTACCACTAGCGCTACTTGGAGGCTAGAGACCTACAATAATTTCTTATTACTTTGGATTTCACCCTAAGATCACTGTCAATAGTCCTTTAATTAGGAATCTTATCTTGGTATCAGTGAAACAGAAGACACAGAATACTCATAAATGCAACCATGAATGCAGCTAGAATGACTGGATATGAACAGATGGTAATTTTTTAACACTCTACGTAGATTAGATTTTGAGGATTGATATCACACTCAAATATCCATCCTAGTTACTTATTTCATTTTGAGTTGATTGTGAGCAAGTAAGTATACATTGTGTAAATTTTTCCTCTTGAAACTCTTTGCCAGGACTCTGACTTGAAGAAAACAGTGGATGAAAGTGCACGGATTCAAAGAGCATACAACCACTATTTTGACCTGATCATCATCAATGACAATCTAGACAAAGCCTTTGAGAAACTGCAGACTGCCATAGAGAAACTGAGAATGGAGCCACAGTGGGTCCCAATCAGCTGGGTTTACTGATGATTCAGTAAGGTTCACAATTCAAATAAAACTTTCCAAAAAGTGACTGCAACAAATAAACCTTCTACTGAGAAAATACATGCACAGATAGAAGATATCTGCCAAGTCCCGGCATTTTTATTGTGTAGATTGAAATACCAGTACACTATTCTGAATTTTTATATAAAATGTGGTTGAGAAGGTGTACTAATATATAATTTATCTTAATTTTTCTAACTTTTTATGGATAATCTTTCTATTCATATCACATAAAGAAATGCGTTGAAGCATTTTGTATATGTTTTGATTTAGTACCCTTGCCTTTTTCATCCAAGGAATTTTCAAATCATTCACTCTAACATTGGTCTCACATTTTCACTGTGATAATGAATACTTGAAACAGTTTTGTAAAGCTGTCATTTAGTTCAGTATTTAGTGAAGGGTCAGCTACTCTTATTAGGAAAAAATAATGTTTATTGGCCTTCTTTCCTAATATATTCAATTTCTTACAGAAGCAGAATTTTAAAGTCAGTGCTACAGCTAGTCTACTACCATCCAAATTTGACATCAGAAGTCTGCTCAGTGCAACATAGCTTCATTATTTCAGAGTTGAATGGCTATCCGTTCTAATTTATGCAGCTATATTAGTTTCTTCCTTTCATGCTCTCTCTCGTGAAAAAATGAAGAGCAATACCTTGCACTCTCATTTGTTGCAGTGACGGGCTGATGCTTTGTTAACATGTACACAGCAAGCAAGGCCATGCCGGCCAAGAGAGTGCCTTATCCTGCAATCCTTATAACAGAATGACTCTGAAAGCTGATCTGTTGTAAAAGTTTAACTGATAAGTGTACCTACTGCTTTATACAGTTTTCTATTAGGATATGATCAGCAAATGTATCATGCCTCTGAAAATATCTGTGATGCTGAAAAATGCCTCTTAAGTTTGCAGTTGGAAGTTTATGTGAACAATCAGTTTGCTTTTTGAAGTGTGATGTGATCATTAGGGTATTTTTTCAGTTTGTTGTGTTGTGAACCAAATACATTGAGCAATTTATGAAATTTGGAAAAAACTGTCAAATGTTTTATCTCAGTAGACTATATATATATTATATAATATGCATTAAATAATGTTTTATATATTTTTTTTACATTTGTTAGGAAATGTACTTTTTGTTTAGAGAGTAAACTCTTTGATTAGGAAAACAGTTCTCCTTCTTTAGATACATTAGTATATACAAATTTCCAAAATTCATCTCAGTTAATATCTTCCTTTAGGATTCTTTGATGGTATAAATTCTTCTAAAGTATATTCAGAGATGCAGATTATTGTTAAACTAAGTTAGCCATATTTTATACTGCTGCTAGCTTTTCACATAAACAGGATTCACACTTAACGGGTTAGGTGCTTAAACTTTGATGATCATCTTTGTCTGGTGGTAGGCACCATACCCCGGGCTGCTGAAATTTGTTTTCCCCTCAGCTAAGCTGTCACATGGAATGCTAGCCCAGAGGACTCAGAGGGTAGAGAAAATACATGGTAATAAGCATCAGGCACACTGTTCTTTTTCACAGTGAAACCAAACACCCAAGTAGCTGTATGGAGGTTCGTTGTCCTAGAATAGGAAATTGATAGCAAAATGGATCATACCTTTTAGTAACTTTGGTAACTTTTAAACCACGTACATTTACATCAAAGTCTTGGCTTCTCAAAGATGAATCAAAGCACAGTGTCGAGATGATGTCCCATGACTTAGCATCTCAACACGCTGTAAATTTTAAGAGAAATTTTATTTTCACATTCTCAGGAAGTATGGTGTCTTCTGCAGTGTGCCTTCATGCTACTGCCTGCAGCCTCTAGGGGATCACTGGAGCCGCTGCCTGCAGCCTCTTGGGGATCACTGGAGCAGCTCAAGAAGTCTATCCACAAGATATTTTACCCATCGACACAACAGAGATGGTTTTTACATCAGACATATTTTAGGCCTTATCACATGGTTTAAAGTGCACATTATTTAGAAAGCAGTCTACACTTAAGAGTTATTTCTATTATAAATGGTATTCATGACTAACTAGTGTATACACATGAGATTCCTTCGAATATAAAATGGAACAATGCAGTTGATTTCATTTCCATCTAGATGCCAGAGCCAAAAAGAATCAATTATAGCAAAATTCATCTATCTCAATAGTCATTGAACTTGAAACTGAAGTCCCATCCGGTTCTGTGGAAACCAGCAGAGCTCTGCTGGGGCAAGAAGTCCCAGAGGCCCTGGAATTCTCCTATAGCAATGAGAGTATAGTTGTGATCAGGGGAATGTGAACTTCTCCTGTAGGGAAGGTCTAAGATAACTAGCTTTACTGAAGAGAAAATAGCTTAAGGTGATGTTGAACAGTTGGTAATCATTAAAAATATGCGTGCATATGCTTTTGGGAAACAATGTGCCAACATACTAATGCACCTGAGGATTCCTTGTGGACAGGTGAGCATCCACATTCAGCATTCAGGGCATGATTGTTTATATACAGCTAAATATTATATATATTTTTAAATATACAGATATCCCATATCCATAGAGTTTATGTCCCTGGATAGGTCATTTAACTGTAACTAGTGTAATATATGTGATGCACTCAAGTAGAATTTTTCCTTTTATTATAACCAAGCCTTGATTATGCAGTTTCCATTTCTGTTTGATATCTGGATAGTGTCAAATAAAAGACTATCCAATACATCAGGACTTTATTTACTTCTACCATACAACTGCTGAACATAGCTTTCTAAAGTAGAAATCATATCATAAACCCAGTACAGCAATAGTAGCCTGAACCCTAGATTCTAGAATCTAGCAAATTTAATATAATAGCTTATAAGGACAAGTTTTCTTTAAAAGAGCAAATTGGATAGTAACACAAATTTAGAAAAGAACTCAAATTAGCAATAAAATATGTTAGTGTAGCATTATAGACTATGGCCAGGTACTGACTGCTTTGACCGTAATATCCAGTGACCACAGAAGATGATCTTTGTTTTAAAGAGTCACTTAAATTTGTACTTATTTTTATGGATAACAACAAGTGTCACAATCCAGTGACTGGGGTTGATTTTTCAGATGGATACCCATGGAGTTAGGTATAATTATTTTAAACTGGTAAATATTACAGTTTTGAAAATTGGCCTACTTAACACTGTACTTTTATGACTTCTGAAACAACACCCTATTTTCCAGGAACCACAGGCTAGGGAGCCAATAATTTTATAGTGATGAGTCTTTATACTACATATGGAATAAAGCAATCCTGAGGTTTCCTGTATATAGCTAGCAGGTCATTTTTTAAATGTTTGAGTCATCATATATAATAAATATGTACAGCTATGTGTATAATATGTAAAATTCTCCCAAGATATATGGATAATAATACTAAAATGTCCACTATGTAATTATAACTAATGCTCTTACATTTTTAATTATTTCCAAATTCTTAGACATTATGAAACTTTTCACATAGTTTTCAGAGGCTCTGGTTTTACTTTGAGGCAGATACTAATGCCCTTTCTGAAAAATATATTTGGAATTAAGCTCAGAAAGGTATTCTAACTTAATTTCCTTAGGGAAAAAGGACAGAGTCATGGATGGAAACCTCCTAGGAAATACCTATTTAAACCTTCAAATGAATTTGAGATATGGTTCAGGCTTAGAGATTATAGTACCTGCCCTTCTCTTGGATTTGTTGTGAGAATTCATGTAATAACATCTGTAGTGGATTTGGAGTTCTTGGGAGAAATTCAGTATTTTAAATAATAGGATTATTGTATATAGTACAAGTTGATATTCACAAACTTTTAAGAATACAATTGAGTAATTCATCATGTCATTTTTTACATGTATATTATATGTCTGAAGAAGAAAACAATTCTATAGTTTTCTTAAGGTAAGATTATTTTTAACTGCATTTTTGCTAGCTTCAAGTTTTATTTTTAATATTTTCCATAATTTATCATATTACTTTGTTTCTGGAATGACTTAGTACACAGAATCAAGAATGAGTCCTCAAAACACTAGAAAGTGAAGGAATGATGCTATCTCATTTCTAAGATTAGACTGTAGAAGCATGATTTGCACTACTTCTGCAGTACACTGCACTGCAGTCTTTAAAACAGTCTCTCTTTTGATAAAGATACAGCTGGTGCACTTCTACTGGCTGAGATCCTAATTATGACTCCTGACCATATGACCACTGAAAAAATTTACATCTCCCTTTTAATAATACACTTGTTAAAAAAAGGCTAACTTAATATTTGTCTTCACCTTAAATTGTAAGTCATTTATAACTCTGATGAGGTAAATGGTAAATTGGAAAATCCTTATTAAGCTACTTTATCTGCTTATTATATATATTCATTTGCCCTGAGTTTGCTTATTTTTTAGTTCTTTTAAAGTGTACCTCTCTTGGAGGTAACATAGTGATAGGTGCACACCATTTAGAAATTCTGCCTTCAGTTTTAAAACAGCTCTGAGGATGTTGTTCCAGCCTGAAAGAGGTTGTGTTCTGGTCTCTTAGTGGCCTTGGTCAGGAGGTTTTGAGTTCAGAATCCTTTTCTAAGTCCAGACCTTTAGGAAATCCTCCTCCTCACCAACCAGACCACTCAAAAGTTAAACAAAATTTAAGTAAGCAATCCAGTACTCTATTACATCTGAAGACACTCTGATCTTTGCCCCTTAAAGCTGCTTACCTTATTCTTCTGCCTGAAATTTATCACTGCAGCCCTATTGTTTAACCCATAGTATTAAGTTTGAAAGGCATTTGTTTCTTTAAAAGGGGAAACATATTCAGTTACCTCCAGTTTGGGGACCTCGGATCCAACAGGACTGCCTTTTTTTTTAGATTTGTTCTCTACCTGCTTCAGGGCCACTGGCTGATACTGCAGTGCTATGAGAAATCTGACTTGCCTCCATACACCAAAGCTGACCAGAAGCAACAATTCTTTTTTTTTTTCCCCTACCAGCTTTAATTGTTTTCTAATCTCCAGCACAAACTGAATGAACCCATCTACAGATGATGTAAATGCCACTTACAACTTGGCAGATTAAATGACTTAATGCTTGTAAATCTGTCTTGAGTCCCAGTGAACAAGTACTGTCACTAACACAGAGCAAAAGCCAAAAGGTCTTATTTTAAAAAGTTGGGGATGAATATCTTTATTGCACTTCAGTCACAGCAAGCCAGCGTAGAAACATACAAATACGACAAACCATGCCTGAAACTTAACCTTCTTCACATCAGTCAAGGAGGCCTGGGAGCCTGGAGGATGCGGGAAACTCTGCTATATATGTATTGTTACCAACACTAAACCATAAGTCATTACCAATTAAAATATGTGGTTCTTATCTTATTCTTAAATACGAGAGGCAGGCAGTGATGTGAGTAACCTTACTTTGCAGACTTTGCGGAACATACTTTGTTCTGATAAACATGGTCTAACTGAGAAATGCCTTAGTCTTTTTAGTGGAACTTGATTTGAGGAATAGCTGATCTCCATCGGTAACTGAAATACAAGATAAATACTTCTTTTGGCTGTGCATTCTCTTTAAAAAAGAACTGCTGATTCCTGTTTCTTCAGTAACGTTGATTTTTAAGAAAATGTTATCTTGGATTTTGCTAAAAGAATGAACACTGGGGTTCAGCATCTGGTATAGTTTCCACGTTATGTTAGCTCTATAAGAGCCCATGATGAAAATTTGATGTGAGGATTTTGGGTGTTTTTCCCCCCCATTTCATTTTGGTATATTTTTATTTTGAACACATATGCATGCTCTTTTTAACCTCTAGTCTATGAAATGATGGTAGAAGAGATTTTTTTTTAATGGAGGGCAAAATACTTGTTAACAACCAGAAAATTAAAGCTGAACAAGCTGCTAAAGGTGAAAAAGTTTAAAAATAAAATTAATTGCTACTGCTTTCCAAGTAATTGTATTACTAGTACCTGTACAAAAGAAACATTATTGCTGTCCTTGTATAAATAAAATTTACCTACAATACAATTAAGTATTGACTTCTCAGCAACTGTCCCTGTAAATTTTTCTTTTCACATATTAATATGTTGTCCAAAATGAAATTTACTGAAATGTCCAATCTGTGAGACTGCATACTCCTGGTAAAATATTTTTGTATATATAAAGAAATAAATACTTAATATTGGAAAAATGTAGTGTTTCATTTCTAGGTAGAAATAAGGCTTGAAGATAACATATAGAAGGCATCAGGTTAGTTTTGGCAGTTTCTTTGAACTGCTAATCATCTTTATTAAAAGCTTCTAATGTCAGATTTTTCCCACCAAAATTTATAAATTTTTCACCTGCCTCCCTTTTGTTTTTTAACAAGGAAACCCTAATTATTGTTTCATCTATCCCAGCCCAAAGATTCCATAGCTTTCAAAGCCGACTTAAAGAATTCCAGAGACAGGGAAGATTAAAATACAGGATCAAGAGAAGACCTCTACACTTAGATGGCATGAATACTAGGACCATTTCCCAGTTAGCCAAGAAAAGAAAAACCCTGGTGGGAAAGACAACGCCTTCTGTGGCACACAGCTCAGCGCTGAGGTCTGCGATGAGAAGGGGAGGAGGACCCACTGGACTGACCAAGAAATGGAGGCGTGAATGTGGGTGAGTACAGGAAGCCTGTTTCCAGAACAGGTACTTTGGCAACTCTTTCCCAAGCTAGTTTTCTAGGATTCCATACCCTACATGCAGAAATTGCTGGTCTAGTGTATTTCTGATGTCTCCAAAAGAATTAGTTTTTTTGTTGAAATATATTTGCTTTATAATATTGTGTTAAAGTGTACAACATAGTGATTCTGTATTTTTACAGATTATAGTCCATTACAGGTTCCCTGGTGGCTCAGAGGTTATAAAATGCAGGAGAGGTGGGTTTGATCCCTGGGTCAGGAAGATCCCCTGGAGGAGGAAATGGCAACCCACTCCAGTACTCTTGCCTGGAGAATCCCATGGAGGGAGGAGCCTGGCAGGCTAGTCCACAGGGTCGCAAAGAGTCGAACTCGACCAAGCGACTTCACTTTCACTTTCAGAGGTTATTATAAGATAGTGGGTATAATTCCCTATGCCATACAGTGAATTCTTGTTTCTTATCTACTTTATAAACAGTAGTTTGTATTTGTTAATTTCATATCCCTAATTTGTCCGTCTCCCTTTTAGTAACCATAAGTTTGTTTTCTGCGTCTGTGAGCCTGTTTTGTGTATTATTCATTGGTATTTATTTTTTAGATTCCACATGTAAGTGATATTGTATAGTATTTGTCTGACTTCAGTAGTCATAATTCTTTTTAGGTTCATCCACATTGTTGCAAGTGCCAGTATTTCATTCTTTTCTTATAGCTAAGTAATATTCCATTGTGTATATACCATATCTTCTTAATCCTGTCATCTGTTGATGAGACTTGAGTTGCTTCCACGTCTTAGCTATTGTAAATAATGCTGCTGTGAATACTGAAGTGTGTGTACCTTTTCAAATTAGTGGTTTTGTTTTTTTCCAAATAGTGGGATTGCTGGATCACATTAGTTCTATTTTTAGTTTCTGAGCAAACCTCCATACTGTTTTCCATAGTGTTTATACCAATTTATATTCCTGCCAACAACGTAGGAAGAAAGGTTCCCTTTAGTCCACATCCTCTCTGACATTTGTTATTTGTAGAGTTTTTGATAATAGCCATTTAGACCCTTTTGGGTTTGGTTTGCACTGCTAATAATTAGCAGTGTTGAGCATCTTTTCATGTGCCTGTTTGCCATCCGCATGTCTTATTTGGGAAAATATCTATTCAAGTCTTCTGTCCATTTTTTCTTGGATTTTTTCAATAACTGAGTCATATGAGCTGCGTGTACAGTTTGAATGCTAACCACTTGTCAGGAGCATCATTTGCAAATATTTTCTCCCAGTCCACTGGCTTCCTTTTTGTTTCGTTGATGGTTTCCTTTGTTGTACAAAAGGTTTTAAGTTTAATTGGGTCCCATTTGTATATGTTTTCTTTATTCCTTTGGCCTTGGGGGACTGATCCAAGAAAATATTATGTTTTATTTCAGAGTATTTCACTTATGTTCCCCCAAAATTAGGTTTTCCATAAAGTCATCATTCCCTTAATAAACACAGCTGGGTGTCCATATAAGTGGACTGGTGCAGTTCAAACCCATGTTGTTCAAGGGTTCAACTGTGACTCACTCTTCCATCTTATACTACCTTGGTTTTCTGTCACTGCAATAACAAATTGCCACAGACTTAGCAGCTTACAACACAAACTTCTCATCTTAGTTCTGTAGGTCCAAAATTCAACATAAGTCTCACGAACAAGTCTCATGAGGCTAAAGTGAAGTTGTTTCCCAGGCCCTGCCCTGGCTCTTACCTGCAGGTCTGGAGGAAAATATGCATCCAGGCTCTTGCAGGTTGGTGGTGGTCCCCACTTCCTTGCTGGCCGGCTGACCAACTACTCTCTTGTCCTTGAACCAGCCTCCTCTATCTTCCGAGCCAGCAGCAGCTCTGAATTCTTCACATGCTTCATTTTTTCTGCATTTTGTTTAGCCAAATCCATCTCTCACTAACCCTTCTGGTTTCTTTAAGGGTCCACCCAGATAATCCAGGGTCATCTGTCCATCTCAAGGCCAGTACCTTAAAAACACCCTTTTTTCCAGGTTCTACGGATTTATTAGGTCATGAACAACTTTTATGGGCCACACCACAGTAACTAATCATGTCAGCATTTCTTCTATCCCCATTTATGAAACAGAAATAGTTGTGGAAATAGAGTTAAGGTGGCTGTTCTGTTCTAGGAAATACTACTATATTTATTATCTGTTTTCTAGGTGTTCTGGATACTAGGACTTGATTCCAAATCTAATTACTAAAAGAAGGATGGTTCTGAATCTCAAGCAGTAAATAAAGGTATATTTAAAGTTAATATTTAATGGTGAGGATACCAGTTAGTTAGAAGAACATATTTCACCCTCACTGGAGCCCAACACTACCTCATCCACCACATCCCAGTGGGAATCTGCTGTAGCAGCATATCCCCACATCTTTTTCAATCGCTAATGTTTACAACACAGTCCAACAGGATTATTGGCCAATCTTAGGGCCAGGCCATTGTGGAAAGAGACTGCCTCAGTTGCCGTTTAATGTAACTCAGACTTTCAGTACTTGCTTGGATGGCTTCTTTTCTTTCTGTCTTAAGTCTGTGTCTATTTTTAATGTTTGGAGGGTTTTGTTGTTATTTTTTTAACTCAGGATAATACATACAAAATTCTAACAGATGAACCCCCCCATCCCCCCCCCCCGACCAATGCCTCTTGTCCCAACCTCTAAATCCTTTCCTCAAAGCAGACCCTGCTGGGTTTCTTGTGACCTCTTAAATGAGATTTCCCAGGCATTGAGATACATGGATATCTGTTTCCCATGCAAGTAGATTCACATCACACATTCTATCTGCAGTATGTTCTTTATTCTCGTTTCATCTCAGAAAAGCAGAAAAAACAGGCAGGTGTAGTGCCACCATCTCAGCACAACTGTTTTGACTTTTGCCTGTTCCTTTCCAATTTGTGTATACGGTGCTTATATTTTTTTATGTTGTTGCCACCACAGTTACAACTCTCTCTTACATATCTTAAATATTTGCATAATAGCTACATGATTTAGTCTGATTTTTAATAGAGGTGATGAAAGGGTTATTTTCTTCATTTCTTGCTTATTAACGTCCATTAAAATTTGAAGCACAGGAAGGGAATAAGTAGGTGATGTTGAGATAAAAAACAGGTGCTGAGTAAGCTAGCATGTTCCAGCTGCTAGCCCTCATCCCCACTGCCTCCTGCCCCTAAAGTAAATCAGATTCTAGCAGTAGATCTCAGTGACTTTTTGCCGAGGGAAAGCAGAAGCGGCTTCAGGTCCCCAGTGGATATTAGCATTGGCATTAGGAGCACTCAGAAGACAGTTCAGGCTATTTATAGCGGATATGAAAACAGAACAAACAAAAATATACACAGTTCAAAGTTCCTTTGATACAATATGTAGCATTTTACAAATTAAACATCCAACTTGCATGCAAAATCAGCACACTCTAGACATAGGATTAGCATAGCTCCAGACATAGGATTGGAACATTGATCAAAGCACAGCAAAGTCAAATAAATAAAATGCATATATATATATATATATATACCAGACCCCAAGGAGAAGTGTGTCCTGCAGTTAGGTTATTTTTTAGCATAATTTTGTTTAGCAGAAGACTATGTTCTCTAGTGGCATTTACAGTTCATTTTTCAGTCACTGCATAGCATATAGCACATTCAAAATGTAGCCTTCTATGAAGAGAAATTGCCTCCCCACAGCATTCATAATTTAAAATGAATTTTTGGATCAAAGTGTCAGCCTCATCTATTTTTGTTTAACAGCACATGGGGAAAATAAAGTGATAGATGGACCTATTTTTTTCCCGCAGAGAAAAGGTCTGAATACTCTAGCTTAGAATTCTCCACCCTCCTCCAGCTGGGGTGCTGGGGTCTATAATTCAGACACTGGGTTACCAGCACAGGAGGGCCTCCCATGAAAAAAACCCTGTACAGAGTACCTGGTAGCTGAATCCAAGGTGATTTGTAATGCAAAAAGCCACCACTTCTTAAACTATTAGATAAATTCATCTGCTTGATCATTCACCATGGTGACCTAAGCCCCAAAGGCAGTATTTGGTGATGCTGAAAAATGGCCAGCCTTAGCTGATAACACAGAGGCAGATCTCAGATACTGCAGATTTGGTTCCAGACCACCACAGTAAAAGCAAACCACACAAATTTGTTGGTTTCTCAGTGCATATACAACTTATTTTTATACTATCTTATAGTCTATTAAGATGTACAATAGCATTATGCCTAAACTATGTATATATACCTTAAAAATAACTTTATTGCTAAAAAAATGTTAACATCATCAGAGCCTTCAGCAAGTCGAGCTGTACTCTTTTTGCAATAGTAACATCAAAGATCACAGATCACGATGATACATATAATAATGAAAAAGTCTGAAATATTGGGAGAGTTACCACAGTGTGACAGACACAAGTGAGCAAATGCTGTTGAGAAAACAGTGCCAATAGACTTGCTCAACACAAGGTTGTCACAGACCTTCAATTTGTTTAAAAAAAAAAAATGCATTGTCTCTGAAGTACAATAAAATGAGGTGTGCCTGTACCTGTAATCCGCACGTGACACTGTTACTGTGCTCTTCCCAAAGCACAGAGTCCATTCAGGCTGATGTAAAGTATCAGTGGTAAGACGTTAGGGTCCTCCCTGCTGGCAGCTTTCACGGATGATTGCATTCTCTCCAGGTTAATGTCAGTTGCGGCAAACAGACGCTGCACGATCCCGAACTTTTCTCTGTCTTTCAGAGGAGCCAAAGCTGGGTCTTCAAGATCAGACACACCATCATGAGACAGAGCACGGAGCTAAAATGACATATGTAAACAAATTCACCAAAAAACATTATAGTAAGTCCACATCATCGGATAACAACATTAGCACTTCTAGCTAATTATGGGGGAAAAAACTAGTTAAGTTGTTTAAATTCTCCAAGTAGAACAGGGAAAACCCTTGAGCTGTAACAGGATATATTTGGCTCAGGCAGGGACCTCAGGCCTGACTAGTCGTCTGTTGTTCAGTCGCTCAGTCATGTCCGACTCTTTGCAGCCCCACGGACTGCAGCACGCCAGGCCTCTCTGTCCATCACCAACTCCCGGAGCTTGCTCAAACTCATGTCCATCGAGTCGCTGATGCCATCCAACCATCTCATTCTCTGTCATCACCTTCTCCTCCTGCCTTCGATCTTTCCCAGCATCGGGGTCTTTTCCAATGAGTCAGTTCCTTGCTTAAGGTGGCCAAAGTATTGGAGCTTCAGCATCAGTCCTTCCAGTGAGTATTCAGGGTTGATTTCCTTTAAGATCGACTGGTTTGATCTCCTTACTGTCCAAGTAACCCCTACTCTCTGTATTCTACCTCTATTGGATCCATTAACTCCAGTAGATTAGAAAGGTCAGAATGTAACTTTCTCATACACAGTGCATAAAGTTTGTTTTTTTAATTCAAGTGTTAGAATTTCCTGTGTATATTTGCATAAACTCCTCAAAGGTAGGTACCATAGTTTACTTACTGATGCTCTCTGTCTCAACCTTCCTCTTCCTTCCACCTGTGATATCCTTCCTCCAGAGTTCCCATAGAACTTTCCTTCTCATCTCTAAGTTGTCAGCTGAAATGCCACATAATGGGTCTTTCTACCTCTCTCTCCATTGATTCACTCACTACTCCCACCTCCCAATCACTATTACATTATCTTATTGTCTTCATATACTTACTGTATCTGACATTATCTTCTTGCTATTTCCTGTTTGCTCTGTGTATTAAAACCTAAGTTGCCCAGAAGAACAGGGACCTGTCCAGCATGCTCACCTTATACCCTACCTGGAACACAGACCCTCACTTATTCAGAGAGGTCACATCAGACGCTTCTCTAATTGCAACTGCTCAGAACACTGGAACCTTTGCTTTTAGGGTCTTGAGCAGTGCCTCTCATACATTTGTTTTTAGTCTGTAGTAATTATACATTTGCCAGTAGATATGAATTTTAGATCAAATTAGTAATGAGAGTAAAATTTTAAATGAAGTAAGCCTTATAAAGTATGCATGAATTTTAACTGAATCTGAAGGGAATCCAAAAGAATTCTAGACATGTCCTGAGCACTGACAGCCTTACTGAAAGAAATATGCAGCTCGCCCCAGTGGCTGAAGGATGGTGCTCATTTGCATATAAACCTACTTGTGTGTCTGTTATCAAAACTAGCCTTACAAATCCATACACCTTGTAGATTCACCCAGTGTAACCAGAGGCTTCCCTTACCATGTGGCCCAGAGAGTGGATCTGGGCTACTCTCATTTAAGCATGACCACATCTGGTGACATAAGAATGAGCTCCACTGGCGAAGGCTGAAGCCTGCCAACAGCACAGTTCGCTGTGTCCTGGGTCTGGTGGAAAAGTGCCCAGCAAAACTCTGCCTGCCTCTCTCAACATCTGCCAACCCCAGACACCCAGAGGCACTTCTAGGTATAAGAGAGACTACAGTCACACCTGAAGGAGTGGAGGTGTGAAATTAAGATTCTCTCTAGATGATTATAAACTCACCTTCTTACCATTTCTTTCACCAGTTTGCAAAGGTATGAGTGTATTTGACACTGTTCTTTCAAAAGCCTTTCAGAAAGCCTCTCAAACTTACTCTGGCCACCAGACAAGACAGGAATACAGGTAGATTTTTGTACCTTGCTCTGAGTAAATCCCTATAAAAAATATAAGATACCCAAGTTCCCTCAGGAGGCAGGAGCCTTGCTGTCTTAAGAAATGTTATCATGATATCTAGGGCAGATTATATGAAGACACTCAGGAAGGTCTTTAAAGAAAAATTATTTGTTTATATTCAGCAGCCCCACAAAAGTAAACAAATGACTCTGTGCTGTGCTAGAACTCCAAGTGCATCCTAAGAGCTACTCCTAGAACACCAGCAGCTGAATTCTGGTGAATGTGATGTGGGATCAAATCCTAGAGCAGACCTGCAGGGAAGAGGACGACCAAGTGTGAGTTGGTTGGGAGAGGGAGTTAGCTAATGTGGTCTTGGTAGTATTTTCTTTTTGTATATACTTCCTGAATGCAGTTGATGGCTTTGTAAATACATGGTAAGGGCTGACCTAGGAAATACTAAATATTCAGTTGCTATGAAAGGGAGCTAAGCTATGAAATCAGAACTACTGTCATTGCAGACAATTAGATACTGATACATATCATTCCCATAACCAAACTGCACCATCAGCATTTACCCTCAGCTGGCTGCAGGACAATCTCATGCTGGTTCATTTTCAAGTAGTTCAGTTTTTGTGGTCAAAGTACAAGAACACAGCATTCCTCTGGGTGGTGAGGATCTGCTTTCAGTTGTGAATGACATCTAAACTGCTCCTTGGACTGATGCCTTGCTGCAGTTTCCACAGGTCTCTGCTACACAAAGATACAGCAAAGGCAGTAACCACCATGCTGACGAGTTCCCAGGGCACATGAGTAACAAACTGAAGGGTCCTATGTAGGCAGTCTACCCCAGCACCTGCTTTAGAGACGTGGCTGCAGAGCTCCAGGCTTTAGTTCTTTAGGGTCTAAACAGCATGCTGGCATCAGCCCATATGAACCAGGCCTCAAAATAAGTAACCAGGTATGCTTTGCTTGTCTGCCCCAGGCCGAGCAACACCTGCAGAAGCCACGTTAGAGGAGCTGCCCCGGCCTGCCTGTCGATGGTTCCTTCTGTTAATGACCCAATTTGTAATTTAAAAAGGAAAACTTAACCTTGACTTTCAGGGCTAAGCTCATCATTACTTAACTCTTACTCCTGCCATGACATTTCCTGAGGGCATGAAGCTAAGGATATTCCTAAGAGAAAATGAAATGTCTCCCTGAGACAAAGCAGTCCTCTTGAAATACCTCCCTGTTGAATTCAATGCTGAATCAGACTGGTCCAGCCATAGAATTGGCATGGCAAATAATATGGTGGCAGGCCCCTTCTCTGCAAGAAGCCTTGGCCAAAATTCTCTCCAAGAAATGCAGAAATCATGAGACCTGGAGTACGAAGACAAGGTTCGAGTCCTAGCCCTGCTAGCAAGTTCTCCAGATAACTCCTTTCCCTCTGAGCTTTGGTCTTCCTATGTGTGTGTGATGTAGGCAGGGTATAAAAGAATGTGAGGTTAGTCATACCTGTTTTAACCTATTTTGAAGGGCTACTATGGATGAGAAAGCCTAACAAGTTTTATCAGCTGCTGGGTATTCATCTCCCCCTCATTTCCCTGTTCCTACCCACCCCAGGTGCCCTCAGGGAGGGTTCTTACCAGGTGGTACAGTGCGGGGATAATCTGGAGCTTACAGCAAGTGCCCAGCAAAGCTGCTGCATTATCTGGCATTTCTGCAGGAGAAAAAGAGAATCAGTCACTGCCCAGAGAAAGCATACACGGAAGCAGAGCCAGCCCCTGGGTTGTACCTAACTTAGATGTCCTCTGCCAGCCGGACATGCTCAGTTTTTGTAGAATAAATGAACAAGGGGCTACACAAGCAGCACAGTCTTTCACAGAATAGATGTAGGGACCAGGTAACCAGCTCTGTGTTCACTGGAGGATATTTCTTGCACGTAATTCTCCAATCAGAAAGAACTGTACAGACTCAGGAAAAAATAAGTCAGCACGGAAAGGTAGAAAGAACCTGGGATTTAGTGACAAAAGAGCTATGTTTCACCCCACTAAATATGTGGGGAGTGATCTTTGGTATACCTCTCCTAGCATGTTTCCTCTTTTGAGTACTATAGATGTGGGGGTTTTTCTGTTAGCCTATGTCAGACAACTAAATAAACTATAAAGGATTATACCTAGGTCACTAGTCATGTCGTGAGTGGGGAATGTAGACTGTTTCAACCTATCTTGAAGAGCTGGCAGAGCAGAGCTCCTGAGCCCAGGGTTGTGCAGGGCCCCCGGCCCGGCACTGGCGACTCTCAGGGTTGACACAGAGCTGCGCAAGCCTGGGGGCTGCACCAGAAGGGTCCTTCCCAGCCCCAGGAACAGGGAATCCAGATCAGTGTTATTCCAAACTGGTTTTAAATACCTCCCAGGATAGAACAGATGAGATTTCTAAAAGGACCCAATCCCTTGGGATACAACATTTGCGCTGAAAAGGCAAAAGAGAAGTCATCTGCTCTATCATCTGGCCCAGGGAACACTCCTGAACTCCTCTATCTCCTGCGTTAATTAGCAGCCTTATTTATAAAGGGCAGTGTGCTGCTTAGGCTGGAACCCAGCAGGGGACAATGAAACATGGCTTGTTCCCAGGAGAGGAAGGCTGCTGGGTGGATGGGGCAGCCCTGAAGATACAATCCTACCAGTGAACCCCCTAAACTGCATTTAAAGCTTGTGTGTGCTTTCATCTCCAGAGAGTTTCCACCATTTTCAACAAATCTTCAAGGAGGCCCTGATTCCAAGTCAGGAAGATGAAGATGGTCAATATATGTAGCCTTGCCTTGTGGAAAGATCCCCACAGCTGTGAAGGGCAGAAACACAGTCACCTGGATGTCACAGTCATCTCACCTGTTCATGTTTCCATCTCCTCACTTTTCAGGTGACTCCTGAGTCCCCTATAATCATCATCATCTCTTATTCCTGGAAATACTTTATTTCCATGTTACTCGGTGGTCATTTCCTACCCTGAACCTGGCTGAGGACATGGGGATGAAGAAATAGCATCTGCTTTGCAGAGTTTGACTGAAGCAACTCAGCACTTAGGCCTTCGTGTCCAATTCTTTGCAACCCTGTGGACTGTAGCCTGCCAGGCTCCTCTGCCCATGGGATTCTCCAGGCAACAATACTGGAGTGGGTTGCCATACCCTTCTCCAGGGGATCTTCCTGATCCAAGGATTGAACCCATGTCTCTTGGGTCTCCCACACTGGCAGGTAGGTTCTTTACCACTAGCACCACGTGAGAAGCCTACCATCTGATTTTACTACTTTACTTCCCTTGATTAATTCCCTTGAGGGTGGGGATGTTGATTTTTCTCCTACCTCAGCATCTGGCAGTGCCTGAAACACAGTAGAGGCTTCTTCAGTTGTTTCTGGAATTGAAATGACTTTTGATCTTTCATATTCTAAGTATTTAGCAGATGAGACCTGGGAAGTTCATGCTAAGGTCACAGAATGGTGGAGAAAGTGTTCCAGGAGACCAGCCAGATGCTGAGACTGCAGTGCTTTAAACAAGGACAAGGAGGCAGGTCCAAGACAGCACCATAGGAAGATCCAGAACTCACCACCTCCCGCAGACTGAATCTACAGCAGCACATGGAAGAGTTTCCTATGAAAAATCCCCAGACTGTCTGAGGGACTCCCTACACATCAGGTGAACTAGGAAGAAAACCCCACGACAGCAGGTAGGAAGAGGCCAAGCACAATCTCCCTGTAAACTGCACTTCTGGTGCCACGACCCACACTCAGGAGGGAACTCAAAACCCGAGCTTCTCCCTCTGGTGGAGAGTCTGAACCCCACCCTTTATGCTCTCTATCTGCCTCATTCCAGGGTGCTGACTCTCCTGAAAAGGACTTGTGATTTTTTTGACTGCCACCCAGATGGCACTTCCAGGTCACCAGGCTCTGGCTCGTGGGATTTACACTTGTGGTCTATATATATTTATATACTTTAAAAGCTGCTGCCTCAAGGTCTGGCCTCTAACCAGCCTGAATCTGGGTGCTGACTGAGCCCCTCTCTGGGACACTGACAGGTGTTGACAAACCCTCAACTCTTGGGAGCCACGAAAAATAAGCTGCTTGAACAATCACAGAGGTTTGAGAAACAACAGAGAGCTAGGGCCACGTTGAACAATATTTCTTACAAGAGACCACTCCCTCAATGCTGTGAGAGGTGACTGTTTTATCTTATGTGTGGAAACAAACACAGAAAATGAAGGAAAATGAAGAAACAGAAAAATGTCCCAAACAGAACAAGATAAAAATCTCAAAAAAGGTCCTGAATGAAAAGAATATAAGGGATTTACCTACTAAAGGGTTCATAAAGCTGCTTAACAAGCTTGGGAGAAGAACAGATGAACACTGTGAGAACTTCAACAAAGAAACAGAAAATATAGGAAAATACCAAATTTTAAGTCACAGAAATGAAGAATACAATACCTGAACCAAAACAGACACTAGGAGAAGTAGAAGACAAGATCACTGAACTCAAAAGACAAAGCAGTGGAATTCACCCAATCAGAGCAGCATCCTTTTGTGAACACAGCTTAAGAAACTATGCTACACCATCTAGCAAACCAACATTTGCACTATAGGGATACCAGAAGAAGAAGAAAAAAGGGGCTGAAGACTCTCCTAACGAGGGGAAGGCAAACACTCAGATTCAGGAGACCCAGGCCACATTAAAATGTCAAAACTTAAAGACAAGGAGAGAATCTTGAAAGCAGTGAGAGAAAAACAATTACAAGGGAACCCCTCCATATGGCTATCAGCAGATTAGGTTTTTCAGTAGAAACTTTGCAACCTAGAAGGGAGTGGTATGATATAGTGAAAGTACTGAAAGAAAAAAAAAACTTGCAACCAAGAATATTCTACCTGATAAAGCTATCATTCAGAATTGAAGGGGAGAGAACTTTCCAGACAAGCAAAAACTGAAGGAATTCATCACTAGACCAACCTTGCAAGACAAGTTAAAGGAACCTGTTTAAGCTGTAATGAAAGAGTACTAATTAGTAATAAGAAAACATATGAAAATAAATCTCACTGGTAAAGGTAAATATATAGTAAAATTGATAATAATCTAGTGTTGTAAGGGTAAATTAATCACCTACAAAACTAGTATGAGGTTAAATGACAAAAGCAGTAAAAATATAATAATTTCTTAAGTGGTATGCAAGATAAAAAGATATGATTTGTGACATCAAAACCATAAAATGGCAGGAGAGGAAAGTAAAATGTAGAGCTTTAGAATGTTGTTTAAACTTAGACTGTTACAAGTACTACGTTGGTAACAACTGAAGTTGGCATGTAATACTCATGGTAACCACAAAAAAAATGAGAAGGGAATCTAAGCATATCATTACAGAAAATCATCAAGTCACAAAGGAGGAGAGCAAGAGAAGGAAGGAACAAAAGAACTGCCAAAGAGTCACTAAATAATTAACAAAAATGGCAGTGAGTACATATCTGTCAGTAATCACTTTAAATCTAATTGTCTTTTGATTGGAGAATTTAGTACAGAGTTACTGAATGGATAAAAAAAAAAAAAACCATTATACTGCCTGCGGGAGACTCATTTCAGATGTGAGGACATACACAAACTGAAAGCAAAAGGGAAGGAAAGATAGTCCATCCAAATCGAAACCAAAAGAAAATTAGGGTTAACAGGCCATCTGTATATCATAAACAGACTTTAATGAGAGACAAAGAGCACTACGCAGTGATAAAGGGGTCAAACCAACAGGAGGATGTAACACTTTAAATATTTGTACATCTGGCATAGCATCACCTTTTGGCTCAGCAGTAAAGAATCTGCAGGTTCAATTCCTGGGTCAGGAAGATCCCCTGGAGAAATGGCACCCCACTCCAGTATTCTTGCCTGGAAAATCCCATGGACAGAGGAGCCTGGCGGGCCACAGTCCCTGGGCTCACAAAATAGTCAAATGCAACTGAGCACACGTGCGTGCCTGTGCATGGGAGCACCCGAACACGTAAGAAAACAGGCCTGAAAAGAGAAGTGGGCAGCAACACAGTAACAGCGGGGGACTTCAATACTCCACTCTCACCAATGGCTAGATCATCCCGACGGAAAACCAATAAGGAAAGAATGGCTCAAAGACACCTTTAGACAAATGGAAATACAGCACATGAAAATTTAGGTGATGTAGCCAAGGCAGTTCTAAGAGGAGAGCTCACAGCAATAAATGGTACCTCAGGAAACAAGAAAAGTCTCAAGCAACCTAACTTTATACCTCAAAAGGAACAAAGGAAACCCAGAGTTCGTAGAGAGAAATACATCACTAAGATCAGGGTGGAAATTAAAAACAGACTAATAGGTTTTTTTTTTTTAATCAATGAAATGAATAGCTAGTTCTTTGAAAAGATGAATTAACAAACATTTGGCCAGATTTGCCAAGAAAAGAGATGCCTCAAATAAAATCAGAAATGAAAGTGTAGATGTTACAACTGATTCCCCAGAAATACAAGAGATCATAAGAGAGTACCGTGGACAACCTAGAAGAAATGAATAAACTCCTAAAAACATACCACTCACCAGCACTGAAGCAGAAAGAAGTAGAAAACCTGAAAAGACTGATTTCCACTAGGTAGACTGAAATCAGTGTAATCAAAAACCTCCCAACATACAAAAGTCAAGGTAAATTGTGAAGGAAAGGCTTCTCAAAAGCTAGAGAACTCTGGCCTGTAGATCAGCTCCTGATAGAATGCCTGTTTATAGACTCTTATATAATGATTAACATTGGGGGAAAGGTCTCTAGTGGAGTTTCACAGGGCTCGTGTCTTATATCTATCCCAGTCAAAACATTTACCCATGACATGGAATAAGATATAGAGCATACATTCATTGGCATATGGAGCTGGAAGAGGCATTTACTCTCGTTATTCAAAAACTGAAGATTCCTGGGCTTTTGTTCCAGGGTGGTGCTAAGAAGGAACTCTTGAAATGTATCAGGAATTCAACGTCCACCTTGAAAAGAAGTTGCAGGGACTAAGACTGGGCTAGTGTGTCAGCTCTTGCCTCTCTGAGAAGTAAAGTCCAGCTTCCAGGACTTCCCTGGTGGTCCAGTGGCTCAGACTCCAAACTCCCAATGCAGGTTAAATCCCTGATCAGGGAACTGAAGATCTCACACCTCAACTAAAGATCTCGCATGTTGCAACAAAGACCCGGTGCAGACAAATAAATTCCTCATACAAGAAGACCTCGTTCTTGTACCACAGACCCTCTGGCATGCTGCATTCTGGGTGGGAGTTGGTACGGAAGTGTAGGGTGGGCTCCACAGCTCACTAATAACTGGATGGCCAGGATGGGTGTGGAGTGAAGGGCTGGGATCCTAGTGCTTTGGGATGCTCTTTGCAGCCTCCCTGCCCTCATGGCTACAATGCTGCACTCACGATAGGGCCATAAGATTGCAAAGAGGAACAAGAGGATGAGAAGGACCAAAACACGGGGAGATAGCGGTTGCCAAATGATGCCTGGCAATGCTTAATGGCAGTGGCTTTCAAGCGTGAATCACAGGCTATCTGGGGAAGTGGTTTCCTGTCTGGGTGAGGTGGTGTGCCTGCAGACAGCCCTCCGTGGGAGAGGAAAGAAAGTCCTCTCCAAGAGAGTGGAGGAGGCTAGCAGCAAGTCCATGACTTCATGGCAGTCCTGTAAACTCTCCTGCTTATCTTCCCTGCACGCTTGAAAAGGTGGGAACCTTATGTACCAAATCTCTCATACAGTAAGCAAAGTAATTTCAAGGCAAGCGCATTTCTTCCCTTTTTTTTTTTTTTTTTTTTTATCCATACCTGCTAGCGCACTGACCAAGAAGTAGGCTGTAGAGAAGAGTTTCTGGTTGTGGACCACATCCTCTGAGCCCGGACGCTCGTCCTGCACACTGCACCCCGCCNTTTTTTTTTTTTTTTTTTTTTGATCCATACCTGCTAGCGCACTGACCAAGAAGTAGGCTGTAGAGAAGAGTTTCTGGTTGTGGACCACATCCTCTGAGCCCGGACGCTCGTCCTGCACACTGCACCCCGCCAGCTGCAGGAAGGTCGTAAGGTTGTGCTTCTGTGACAGCTTCAGCTCCCCCAGAGCCACCAGTGAGGGTGACAGGCTGCTGACTATGTCATCACACTGTGGGATGAGGTGGGGGGGTTGGGGAGAGAGACAGATGTAGTAAAGCCAGAGGTGAAGCTGGGCACAACCCAGCCTCTGCCTTCACAACATACAATCCTCACAGTGAGCTGGAGCATTCATACATGGTAATTCACTTCCGTCATGTCTGACTCTTTGCGGCCCTATGGACTGTAGCCCACCAGGCTCCTCTGTTCATGGGCTTCTCCAAGTAGTAATACTGGAGTTGGTTGCCATGCCCTCCCCTCCAGGGGATCTTCCCAACCCAGGGCTCAAACCTGTGTCTCTTGTCTCCTGCACTGACAGGTGGCTTCCTTACCAGTGGTCCCCAAATATAGGTCCACCCAGAGCTCCGCAATAAGACCCTATTTGAAGTTCTTGCAGATGTAGTTAAGGTAAATCTCAAGATCACCCTAGATTGGAGTGGACCCTAAATCCAGTGGTGGGTGTCCATTAAGAGATGGAAAAGGAGACGGCCACATGAAGACAGCAGAGACTTGAGCGATGAGGCCACAAGCAAAGGGATGCCAGGAGCGCCCCAGAGCTGCAGCAGGCACACAAGGATTCTCTGCTAGAGTCTGTGGGAAGCAAAGCCCTGATGACACTTTGACTTTAGACTTGTGGCCTCCAGAACTGTAAGAAAATACATTGCCATTTGTGGTAACTTGTCACAGCAACACTAGGAAACTAATACACCCTTCTACTCTGCACCTCAGCTACCCTTCTACAGTTAGAAAACTAAGGGGGCTGGGACTCAGAGCAAAAGAAGCTTTAGGATTAAAAGGAGGTGAAGAAATTTCAAACACAATTTTACCCCAGCTCAAGGTCTGTTACTGCAAGAGACCTAGCCCAGAAAAACAGGCAGAGACACTGCCTCGAGGTATTTCCAGTCTTACCACTTGTTCCAGGACCACCAGTGATTCTTCATCCAACAGGACCGCCTGGAGGACATCATTCAGGGCTGTCTGTTGCTGCTTGGGCAACTCCATGAAGGGATGGAAATTCCTCTCTAAGAGCAGAGTGGCTGTGAACACACCAGAGCACATCAGGTCTCATTACTTACCCCAGAACTAGGGCCAGCAACTCAGGCTTTTCAGAGAGAACTGTCCTCTGTTGTTTCATAGACACTTCCAGTTGCACAGTCAATAGTGGAACTCAGAAATAAAGAGTGTTAAATACCACTCTGTGTGTTTTTCACTAACCAGACTACTAAAGGAAGAAAGAAGGAAGGAAGGAAAGGGAGAACCGGGAGACAAAAAAGGGAAGCCAAGTTTTGTCTCGGACTTTTTCCTGATGACTCACTAAACAGTAATTAAGTCTAATCAAGTTCCTGAAAGTCACTTGCAATTATTATTAAATTATCAAGTCTAAATTACCAAATATCAGTTAGGACTTTTACAAAGCTTCAGAGCCACACAAATTCCAAAATGCATTATTTTTCACATCTTTCCAATACAATGCAGATTTTGTATCCTTTAACATGAAATGCGTGCTTTTCAGTTCAGTTGCTCAGTCGTGTCCGACTCTGCAACCCCATGAACTGTAGCACGCCAGACCTCCCTGCCCATCACCAACTCCCGGAGTCCACCCAAACCCATGCACATCGAGTCGGTGATGCCATCCAGCCATCTCATCCTCTGTCGTCCCCTTCTCCTCCTGCCCCCAATCCCTCCCAGCATCAGTCTTTTCAAAGGAGTCAGCTCTCTGCATCAGGTGGCCAAAGTATTGGAGTTTCAGCTTCAGCATCAGTCCTTCCAATGAACACCTAGGACTGATTTCCTTTAGGATGGACTGGTTGGATCTCCTTGCAGTCCAAGGGACTCTCAACAGTCTTCTCCAACACCACAGTTCAAAAGCATCAATTCTTCTGTGCTCAGCTTTCTTTATGGTCCAACTCTCACATCCATACATGACCACTGGAAAAACCATAGCTTTGACTAGATGGACCTTTGTTGGCAAAGTAATGTCTCTGCTTTTTAATATGCTGTCTAGGTTGGTCATAACTTTCCTTCCAAAGAGTAAGCGTCTTTTTATTTCATGGCTGTAGTCACCATCTACAGTGATTCTGGAGCCCAGAAAAATAAAGTCTGCCACTATTTCCCCATCCATTTGCCATGAAGTGATGGGACCGGATGCCGTGATCTTCGTTTTCCGAATGTTGAGCTTTAAGCCAACTTTTTCACTCTCCTTTTTCACTTTCATCAAGAGACTTTTTAGTTCTTCACTTTCTGCCATAAGGGTGGTGTCAATGCATATCTGAGGTTATTGATATTTATGGAAATCTTGATTCCAGCTTTTGCTTCTTCCAGCCCAGCGTTTCTCATGATGTACTCTGCTTTTCAAAGGGCTGGCATAATTTTCATTAGGCAAACACAAGATAGCCACTTTCCCCATTCTTCTTTACCTGTCCTGGAGAATGGGTTAGAACCCCAGCTGGATCACTCAACACCCTCTTCGGGATGCCTGAGCCTCTCCCCTTAAAATCTTCCTTTTTTAAGATAGTCAGAAGCTTCTAGTAATTTAAGCCCAGTGGGAATTTGAAAACAAGATTTGATAACCCGAAGCTTCCATATACAGGGATGGATAGCAATACATAAATGCACCACCTCTGCTGATGTCAAATTCCAACAACAGTTATACTAAAAAACTGCCCTATAAACCTGTTTCGGTCCTCACCAGCCCCGGCCTGGATAGATATGCTGTTCTGGCTGCTCTAGAGTTTAAGGGCACAGAAGCGGGCCCCCACCCTGCTCCCGCCTAAACCACCCAGCCTCCCTACTCCACCCCAGGCTGACAGGGTAGACTAATGGGAAAGGAGATTGTAAGAAAGCTCATCCTGTCTTGTCACTTCCCTGCAGTGCATGCCGTTAAGGCTGCAGTGGTTCTAATCTTAAGTGGCAGCTGAAAATCACACCTGAATATCAGGAGGAGGCCTGCAGCCCTGGCATCAGATAGGAAAGCCTTAAGAGTGGGCCTTCACTGCCAATTCCCTCAATACTGACATTTTTGCTACAGAAACAAAAGCATCTATCTTCTGGTTTGGGACTCGCTGAAGCCCCATTGATGAGTCTCTCTTACCCTCCAAGCCAGAGATTCTTTGCTGCTCCTAGCTGTCTTTAGTAAAGTGGAAGTGAAAGTCGCTGTTACTTAATTATTCATTTCTCTTTTTCCTTGCCCATCTCCTTTTCTACCATATACTCTACTCCTACTAATTCCCACCCTACTTCCCCACAAAAACTTTTTAAAACACAAAGTGCTGTGGAGAGCAAAAGGAACTGCTGCAGGCACGTCACACGTCCTGCCCTCCTCGTCGCTGGATGCCTTGGCAACAAACAGCTTCATGCCACGTGGATATGGGCCTCCAAGAGAGCATTTTATTTTGCAGTGCTGACAAAGCATTGCTTATCTTGGCAATGAAGCCTGGAATAAATGAAACAGATGCAAAACTCGGGTTCTCTCTCCTTGCTGCTGACTAGCTCTTCTTGGTAGTCAGCAAGACTGCCATAGTTCAAATGAAAGAAAATGCTAGGTCCCTGACTCTTGCCCTCCTCAGCCTCCCACCGCTTCCTTAAAACAGACCATCCAAGAGCAGAGGTTCCCTAAGAGCTGACCAAGGTGGGTCCTGCTGAGAACCAGAACTGACTCAGGCACCATCTTCTCTGTTCTCAGGTGTTTTCCATGAATCTCTGAGGAATCAGCCTTCCTGAAGGGCACACCACTTCCTAGGGGCAGAGCGCTCAACTGCCCATTCCCTCACCATGCCCCATCCTGTGACAGTACCTTGTTTTAAAACACTCAGTGGCTTATCCTGGGCAGACCGCCCTTGCCCAGCATCCGGCACGTCCCAGAACGCAAATTCTCGGAAGGGCAGGGGGTCCAGCAAGATAGAGTTGCTTCTCGTTTCCTGCTCAAAGCCACCATGCTTCCCTTGTAGGAGGCAGAATTCTGTAATGGAGGAGAAAAGGAAAAGCCAGGCAGAAGGGTCAGCCTCACTGACACATCCCAGTCCCAGCTTTACCTAAGTCAAGAGGGCAGGGAGGCACATCCCTCCTCTTCTCCATAAACCCACTTCATACATGTTAAGCTGTTTGACCAAAGATCAGCCACTTCCTATAAATGCCAGAGAAATGGTCATTCCTAACATAAGGCTCTCTGAACAGGCAGGAAGCAATCTTCCAATCATCAGAAGTATTTCCTTAGCCTGAGTGGAACAAATCAACAAACAACCCACGATATATAAGTGAGGAAATTTGAATTTGATTGATAAATCTGATCTGACTGAATTGATATTACAGAATTATTGACAATATATTTAGGTGCACAAGTGGTTACATGGCTCTTGGAGAGTCACTTTTTCTTCATTAACAAGTAGCAAAGCTTTTACTGCAATTATATGAATGAAACTTATATAGAGTAGGAAAATCCAGACACAAAAGAATATATTCTACATGAATCCATATGAAGGAAAATTAGTCTTTTTAAAAGCCTTATCTTTCAGGGATGTTTCCATATGTATAAACAAAAATATATAATGCCTATGATTTGCTTCAAAACAATTTGAGTAGGGATGGAGGGAGGTGGGGAAGTTATAGATGAAACATGAATTGTCCAAGTTAATGAAGCTGGGTGGTAGGAACACAGGGTTCAGTATATTATTATCTGTACTTCTGAACATGTGTGTAATTTCCCAAAATGGAAAGTTTTTTAAAATAATAGAAATGCTCCCTAAATACTTTCACATTTGAGAGCCCAACTAGGGTAACTAAGTTGTAGGTAAAAATGCAATGGTGTGTTCTTGCTAAGCAAAAACAGTGTGTGAACTTAAGAATGATGATTCTTCTGACCCACCTCTTAGCGTAATGAAAATTAAAACAACAAATGAGACCCAATTAATCTTAAAAGCTTTTGCACAGCGAAGAAAATCATAAACAAAATGAAAAGACAACCCTCAGAATGGGAGAAAATATTTGCAAATGAAGTCACCAACAAAGAACCTCCAAAACATAGACAGCTCAACGCAGCTCAGTAACAACAACAAAATGACACAATCAAAAAATAGGCAGGAGATCTAAATAGACATTTATCCAAAGAAGACTTACAGATGGCCAGTAGGCACGTGAAAGATGTTCACCATCACTGATTATTAGAGATGCAAATCAAAACTATGAGATATCACCTCACACTGGTCCAAATCGTCATCATCAAAAAGTCTACAAATAAATGCAAAGGAGTGTGTGGAGAAAAGGGAATCCTTCTACACTGTTGGTGGGAATGTAAACTGGTTCAACCATTATGGAGGTTCCTTAAAAAAGTAAAAATAAATAAAACTACCATATTATTGAGCAGTCCCACTCCCGGGCACATAAGCAGGAGTAGATACAGGCACCCTCACACTATTTACAATAGTCAAGACATGGAAGCAACCTAAACGTCCATCAACTAAGGAACAGAAAAAGATGTGGTACTTATGCACAACGGAGTATTTCTCAGGCATTACAAATAAAATAATGCCATTTGCAGCAGCATGAATGGACCTCGAGATTGTCATACTGACAATGAAGTCAGACAAGTGAAGTCAGACAGAGAAAGACATATATGATAATTTGCTTATATGTAAAATCTTTTTAAAATGGTACAAATAAACTTATTTACAAAACATAGAGTTACAGATAGAGAAAACAATTTTATGGTTAATGGGAGAAAACAGTGGGGGGGATAAACTGGAAGATTGGGATTGGTATATAGTAATTACTATATATAAAACAGGTAACTAATAAGAACCTACTATATAGCACAGGGAACTCTACTTAATACTCTGTAATGACATATATTGGAAAGGAATCTAAAAAAAGAATGGATTTATGTATAATGGAATCACTTTGTTGTATACCTGAAACTTAACATGGTAAATCAACTACACTCAAATAAAAATTTTTAATGAATACATATACACATAAACACAGAGGAAAAATGTTTTTAAAAAAATCATATTCTCAGGGAGTGCAGGTCTCAGTAGATCATGGATGGGGCAGGAATCTGCTTATTAGAAAGCACCTTGTAAACCAAATGCACTTCAATAAAACATTTAAAAAATGTGCATTCTTTTTATGCTTCTATTCAATAATCTGTGTACAGGCGATGGAATGAGAATGTGGCTGAGCCTAGTACTTGCATGACATGTGGAAGGTGTGGGTATTAACACATTTTCAATTGGTGTGGGCACTAACAACATCCATAGGACAGTCGTCAAAGGACAAATGAAACAAGTTTTCACTTAATCTATACCCACGCTCCTGGGCATCCAGGATGCCCCTGGCTCTACCCTCTACACCAGGCATCAAGGTGGGCAAATGTGAACTGACCCCCACGTCATGCTCTCCAAGAACAAGGACCACAACCATTAACACAGCCTCAAATGCTGCCCAGAGCCCTGTGGGGGCAACTGTATTTTGGGGAGTCCACAGCCCCAACAGTCCTCTACCTTTACACATGCACAGCTCCTCCGAGGGCAGTACCAACCCCTTCACTCTTTGCAGCATCAGACATGTTGCACGGAGCCAGAGATTCAAAAGGACTACAACCTAGGCTTTGACAATGAGTGAGATACAAGTGGGAAAGGTGGCAGGGGTCACGGAAGCCAGACTGGCAGGTGTAGAGAAAGAACCACTGGATGGAGAAAGAGCTTCTTGGATGAAGCGGTGACTAAACAACCCCCTGAAGCCTGATAGGAATTAGCTGGGCCAAGAAGAAGGGACCACTCTCCAAACAAAGGTGCACAATAAGCAAGAGTGGAGAGTTCCCAGACGGTGGGTTAACTTTGGGGGTGCTGGAGATGAGCAGGAAGGCTGGACACAACATGGCTAGGAGTGCAGACTTTATCTTAGGACAGAGAGAGCCGCAGAAGGGCATTCAAGCAGGTGAGTGAAATGACCAAACATGTATTTTTAAATAATCACATTAGCGACACTGCTAAAATGGGGACGATTCGAAGCAGAGGAGCCAGTTATAAACCTGTGATGGGAACAGGGCAGGGGATGTTGATACCAGCCTCTGGACCTGCAGAGAAGCGCACAGACCCAGGAGGGTGGAAAGCACAGGTTCTCGTCCACAGGTGCCCAGTAAGTTCATGCTGACATTGCTATGTTTAAAATGCATAACCAACAAGGACCTACTATATAGCACAGAGAACTCTGCTCAATATTATGTGGCAGGCTGGGCGGGAAGAAAGTTTGGGGGAGAATGGATACATACACGTGTATGCCTGTGTCCCTTTGCTGTCCACCTGAAGCTAACACATTGTTAATTGGCTATACCCTAATACAAGATAAAAAGTAAAAAAAAAAAAAGTTCATGCTGAAAGGACACTGGTAAATGCTTAATTCGACAAAGCAAAGACTAAAATTCAAGATAAGAACATGATGTTTCTGATTGGCCACATAAGAGGGGAGCTGTTGGCAAAGAGAGGGGTTATGGCTGAAGGAACCCCTTGGCAAAGACGGGCCCACTGATGCCTCCCCCAGGGACACAGAGGGAGTAACCCCCTGGTAAAGTTTCAAAAGACAGGAGGGTTGTCAAATGTACTCACACCCTAAAGGTGGGAGGAGAGATCAGACAGCCTCTTTAAGGTCAGACCAGCGCCTGCAGGGCTGTTTATGAAACCAGATTAGAATGTTGGGCAGGAAGAGCAACAAAAAACACAGATGGGAAAAATAAGCAGAACTGGCTTAAAAATCAGTGAGTCGCACAGAACAAGAGCCTGACCCACACGCTGCACAGGCAGGGCAGGCGGCGGGAGAGGCCGGGGCATGAGCAGCGAGCCTGAGGAACCCCGAGAACTCCCCAGGGCACCTCTGCTCGGCAGCACAAAGAGGAGTTTATTTTCAAGACAGAGGAAGCAAGCCAAGATGAAAGGCTTGAAAGTGGAAATGCAAACAGGAGAGCTTCCCCAGGCAAACTGTCTTTCCAACCCCATCTGAGAAAAGAAAAACCCCCTGTCGGGCGGCCACCAACAGGGCCGAGCATGGACACCTCCTCAGAGAAACAGGGAGGGGCTCCCGAGGGTCCCCAAACCAAAGGGTTCTCAGAACCCTCATGGGCATCCTCCGTGAAGGCCAAGCTTCCAAAAGCCCTGACAAAAGTGACGCCCCCACCACCAGTCCATCTGCACAGATAACCAAGGCCTCAGGGCCAGGGCTGGAGTCACACAAGCCCCTGTGGGCCCCTGTGGTGACACAGCATATCACACGCTGGTAACAAAAGCTGAAAAGTGAAAGTGAAGTCACTCAGTCCTGTCCAACTCCCTGGGACCCCGTGGACTATACAGTCCATGGAAT
Organism: Neotragus pygmaeus; assembly: GCA_006410875.1. Lineage (NCBI taxonomy): Eukaryota > Metazoa > Chordata > Mammalia > Artiodactyla > Bovidae > Neotragus > Neotragus pygmaeus. Next base: position 1,284,318 of record SJYV01020496.1, read on the forward strand.
TCTCTAGGCCAGAATACTGAAATGGGTAGCCTTTCCCTTCTCCAGAGGATCTTCCCAACTCAGGGATTGAACCCAGGTCTCCCACACTGCAGGCAGATTCTTTACCAGCTGAACCACAAGGGAAGCCCAAGAATACTGGGGTGGGTAGCCTATCTCTTCTCCAGCGAATCTTCCCGACCCAAGAATGGAACTGGGGTCTCCTGCAGTGCAGGCGGATTCTTTACCAACTGAGCTATGAGGGAAGCCCTGTAACAAAAGCCGAAAGGAGACCTTAATCTAATGAGGCAGTGTGTTAAGTGGACAGAGTCCTTCAAAAAGAAAGAACAGAATAATAATCTTATCTGGGATGACGCAATTTTGGAACCATGAACCTAAAGGATGTTGATCACAATTCTTGGTATTCCTGGTACCCTGTGCATCCCCGACCAACCCCTGGACCAGCTTCCTACAACTGGCAGCTTCACTTTTCGTCACCTCCCTGAAACACAAAGTACTCCGTGTGTGAAAGAAAGAGGGAGGCTCAGTGACAGCGCCCCCGTGCGCCTCACGGGCCCACCTGTCTACCGTCCCACCAGGACGGTCAGCGATCTGAGAGCCTGTGGTGGCTGAACCGCGACTCCGCAAGTGGCCGAGCGAGGGCTGAAGCCTGAGTCCGGGAAGAACCCCTCATCCCCGGCCTGGTCCCCCCACCTGACAGAAAACAATCGGGGGAGGGCAGGAGGCGGCCGTGGATGTGCATGGCCCGTCCGAGCACAGCCTCACAGCGCTCTCACCACGGAAAACAGAGTGGACAAGGATGGCGAGAGGCGTGCAGGGAGGCTCCGCACAGACGCAGCGGCGGCGGCCGCCCCCGCCTCCACCCACACTCACGCCGCGCTCCCCACCACCGTGTCTGAAGCAAACCACAGTTTCTTTTCACTGTAAATCTCTAAAAACTAAGACGACTCTTCATAAACAAAGCTTCAATAATATGACCATACCTTAAAAAGTTAATTATTTATGATGTTACATATGTTCACTTCTGTCCTCAAGAAGCAGTCAGTTTTGGGCTCCCACAACCTCTTGGACAGAGTGTTAAGGGAAGAGCCCTGAGCACCTAAGAGCATCAGTCACACCAGCTACTAAAGCCTTATTTTCTTCAAGTGACACAGTGAACTTCCAGCTTTGGACACACTGGTGATCAGACAGAAAGGTCAAATACAGCTTTGGGGGCTTCATGCTGGGGGAGGGGAGGTAAGATAATTAGGATGATGACAGTATTATAATAGCTAAGGTGAGTACTTAATAAGCCACCAATGTTCCAGGCACTTCACACGCCTCATCTAACTTGCTCTTCACAGCAGCCCTGTGGGGAATGTCTTTCCTCTCCCAGACATAGGAAGCCGAAGCTCACCAGGCTTCAGCTAGCTGCCTGAGACCTCACAGGACCCCATGGCACTCGGGCTGATGGCCCAGTCTACCCCAACACAGAGCTCACGTTCTTCCCTCTGTGCCCTGCATGTGAAACACACGCCCCATGCGGACAGCCCGCACCAATGCCCTCCGACCACGGCCTGCCATCTCACTTGCCGTGGGACATCCCCTGACTCTTCTGATACCTCTTCTGCTCATCCCCAGAGCAGCAGGGGATCCTCTACAAGATGAGCCTCAGGGTAAAATGCGGTGTCCCTCCTCGATGACTCAACCCACTCCAGAGCCCCGAGCTGAGGCACACTCACCGAACTGGCCGTCTGCCCTCACGTACAGCTCGATGACGCCATAGGCAATGGTGGTGGGAGCTGGGATCTCCAGCACCACGTTGCTGTCCTTGATGATGTTCCCATCCTCCATCGCTGACACCTGCAGGAAGGGTGCATGCTCCCACCTGTGCGCTCAGGCTCCCCCAGGATTCTCCTGCCTCCCATGTAGCCAGCCTAGGCCCTGTGCCCAAGAAGGGCCGGGAAAATGCCCACAGAACTGGGGGGAAAGGAGAACCAGCCAGCAGGGGTCAGGATTTAATCCTTATCGGCCTCATAATGTCCTACAGATATCTAAAGTCAGTGGCCAACCTGTAGCACAAAGGCAAGAATCCAGAGTTTGGGAGAGAGTGAAGTTAGGTCTATGGTGCTGAGTAAAGAAGATAATAAATGAGTCAACTTCCCATTTCTCTCATGGAGGCTTATGGAAACAACTTTGAAATCCTAAGAAAATCATCAATGGTAAGAGTCTGACTAGGAGAACCTAGCTGAGAGCAAGATCCCCTGAGCACGTCCTCCCAGACCAGGTATGTGACACACTGTGCCATCAGATAAAACTGGGGAAAGGCTGGAAGGAAGGGGCGCGAGGAGAGAAGCGTGGCCAGGAAATGCCGAGTCAGCAGCAAAGCTCTCTCCTCAGACCCTGTCACAGATCTGACTCTTGCCCACCATGGCCTGGGGAGGATGAGAAGCGGCTCAGATGCTGGAGATCCTGATCCTGGTCAGAGTGTGATGACTACCAACCTCCGGACACTGGGCTCCAGGCCTTTGGTGGGGGTCACTGGGGACAGAAATACTGGCAGGGCCAGCTAAAGCCCTCTCCCATCAGACCTCATCACTCTGTCCCGCCTGCCCACCCCGGGAGAGTCCAGCTCCAGACCTGAATCGCCATCTCCTTCTAAATATAACATTACTGGGTCCTCTGGTATAATTTGAAAGTTACCCCAAGAAGTAATCTTCTAAGAGCAGAATATTAGGCACTATGGAGGGGAGGCAGTGTGGGGTGAGAGCCTCCTGTTCAGTCCCACTGAAGCTCAGGGATCAGCTTGGTAGGACTGTAACTTAATCCAGAAACATGTTTATGTATATTAAAGACACATGTGCTGATCTTTACCTTTCCTAACTCAATCCACTGGGGATTTAAGGCAGCTAATCTCAAAATCGTCATTTCTGAGAACCTTGATTCTTAGGGGCTCTAGGAGTTATCTGTGCATTGGCCTGGCCAGTGCTCATTTGATCCATTTTTTGAAGGGGGAATGCACCTGATTCACCCCGGCATGCCAATCTAAGCATCCCATTGTCCTGGTCTTGGGTCTGCTTCAGGAATGGGCACAGCCCGAGATGGTCCAGTGCCTGCCTGCCTGCCCTGAAGCACTCTTTCCACTAGGGATGGGGTGGGAGGAAAGCCAGGAGCTGCCACCCCACAAGCTTATATGAGAGGGACTCCACCTTCAGGGAAGGCAGCTCACCAGCTTCTCAAGTCCTGGNTGAGATGGCTGGACGGCATCATGGACTCGATGGACGTGAGTCTGAGTGAACTCCGGGAGTTGGTGATGGACAGGGAGGCCTGGCGTGCTGCGATTCATGGGGTCGCAAAGAGTCAGACATGACTGAGCGACTGAATTGAACTGAACTGATGAGAGAGAGACAAGCTATGTGTCATGTATGCCTTATTGTTAACAGGCTACTCTATGGTGTGAGTAAGTTCACAACTCTCTGCTGAGAATGGTTTTGACAGCAGACACAACACTCCAAGATCTTCAGAAGAGAAGGGAATATTCCTGGCAAATGTGAGGAAAAGACAAAAAACAGAGAGGCTACATGGGCCAAAGATCAATTTTGTCCATCTCAGTGTCTTCTTTTTTAAAACCTTTGTCAGCTTTGGGAAGGAAATATCTTTGATGGAAGCAAAGATACTTTAGTGAAAAGTGAAAAGGGACCTTAATATGAACAGAAGCACTTGGACAGATAGGGGACAGGGTTGGGGGGATGACCAACCTTCCTGAGTGTCTCTATTCTACCCTGTCTGCATCAGGAAACTATTGTGATCTGTCCTGAGAAATGGGTTTAACCTAGTTCTCAGCACACGTCACTAACACTTTCTGCTTAACTTGCCTCCGGCGCAGAAGAGCTACGTGATCTGGTTACAGTTTAACATATGCCAATGGCTAAGTGATTTCTCTAATTTCTTTAGGGAAAAACAATCCCATGGTAAAAATCAGACCCTAGGAATCCAACCTAATGCTAACACTAGGAAGATATTTATTGCATTCAACAGCTGGTATGGCAGTCTGTAAGATTTCTTTTCTGAGGAGGAGGATAGGGCCAGGAATGTTAAGCCTCGCGATTTTATCATTCCACATCCCCGATTCCAGCACTGACACAGCTACGCAGATATGAAAATCCCGAAAGATGCTTGTCCTTAACAGTGGTTGATTCCAGGAGAGGAAAAGAAAATGTAGTCAATGATTGTATTCTTTTTTTTTTTTTTTTTTTTTGAGATCAAAATCAGTAGAAGCTCGGTATTTCCCAGTATCATAGCTGCTGAGAAACTCAGCACAATATTCATTTGTGAGCCTTAATGTAGAATCACAGAAGGATTGGTATATATCACTTAAATCCCAGACAACAGTTCCCTTTATGGAAGTAACTTTGCAAAGTTTCTAAATTCTGCCTCCTCAGTGACTTCTGCAATGATCCTTAAAAGGCTGTTGACAAACAGGAAATAATACAGAATTATACCTCACGGTCTCCTGAGGCATCACATCTATGTTAAATGGGTACTCATTCTGTTTTCCAGAGATGGAAATCTAGCTTTCATGGTCAGGCACTACTGTCTTTCCTTGAAGCTGCACTGTCCAACACGAGAGCCATTAGTCACAGGTCTCTAGTACTGAATTCTTAAAATGCAGCTAATCTGAACTGAGATGTGCTATAAATGCAAACACACAACAGACTCAGAAGCTTTACCAAGAAATACAACCTATCTCATTATTAGTGTTTTAAACTGATTACATGTTAAAACAATATTTTGGACATATTGGGTTAAGTAAGACATATTACTAAAATTATACTTTGTTTCTATCTTTTTAATTTGGCCACTAGATCATGTAAAATTGCACATGTGCCTTGCATTCTATTTCTACCAGTAAGGCTCAACTCTTGCTGCATTAGGATTACTCAGAGCTCTTAAATACTCCCAGACTCCAGGCTCTCACACCTGAGAAGTTCAATCAGAATATCTGGGGTTGGGGCTCAGCACTGGAACTTTGGTTGGTTTTCGCTTTTTGAAAGCTCCCAAGGTGCAGCAGCAGCAAGGTGACACTAACATACAGCTAACTTGGAGAACTACTGCTCTACATTCTGGAATTCCATGATTCCAAGATTCTAATGACAACTCATTAAGAGTTAAAAGTTCAGAGTTGTTTTTTCCTTATTCTGTATCATCAGCTTTGTCTGTTCTGATCTATTTCTTCCTAAAGAAACAATGAAATGTTTTTTGAGTCATACAAGTTAGAACTCTTGTTTGTTTTATTTTTTAATGAAGTTCACATGAATCCAACACATTGCCAGGGCTCAAAAAAAATGCACTGAACTTGAAAATTTAAGCTTGATGAGTAACACGTAATCTTTCCTGGGGCTGCTTCTGACACTGGCCTTTTCTTCTTGGAAGCACCTGCTTTGTCCCTGCTAGTAACAAGAAATGCATTCACAGTGCTTCTATACTTGACTGTGCCTATGAATCATCTGGGTATCTGGTTCATATGCAGATACTGATTCAGCATAGCTAGTGGGTAGCTAGGAGGTAATTCCTGCATTTCTATCAAGTGTCCAGTCCAGGTGAGCAACAGGGCTTAGGGAATTAGCTAAAACTCACCTGGGTGGGGCTCAGGCACAGCTGCCCAGCCACACACAGAAAGGTCGGCAACACGCTTACTCTGCTTTCTATAATGTGTACAAACTGCTCAATGACCTCTCCTCTGGTTTGTCCACTGAAGCATCGTTGCATGAGCACCTATTTCCTGTCTCTCTGAAGGTGAGCATCCTGAGAGTGGGACAGTATCTTTATCACAACTCCACTGAACTATCTTTCTTCCCATCATCAGGGCTGAAGAAGGAGCCTGTGGGTTGGAGAAGGGGCTCTAAGTGGGACTAATCCCATGTTTCTCTAGACCCCCTTGCATCTGCTGACAGCACTCAAAACTCAGTCCAGGGTGTTCCCTAGGACTAATTGTACCTTGCTTTTTAGACTTGTCTGTATCACTGGCCACAAGAAGTCCAGGCTCCCAGGTCACCCCACTTCTCTTATTCTTGATTTCCCATCAGGCTCTTCACCTCCCTCATGCCATATCCACCTTCCAGTCACAAGATCCTCAAACCACAAGAGCCCTGCAGGGTGCACTGTGCCCTCTGGATTCACAGTCCTTTAGCAATTCTCTTATATTCTCAGCCTCCTCTCTGAATGTTTCTTCCACCTGGGGCCCTTCCCAAGAGCACTGCTCCCCTGCCACACTCCCAGATGGCAGCAATGTTTCCCCTTCTTCTTCTGGGCCTAGAGATGGAGTGCATGTCCTCCTTGACCCCTCAACTGCCTCCACACCATTCTCCCTTGCTAAAACCCTGAGCTTTTTCTCTCAAGTAGTCACCCATCACTTGCTACCACTCCCCGACTGCACCTGCTCATTTTGGATTCCTTTAGCTTCTGGCTTACAGTCACTCTCTCCTGCACTGTTTCTCCCCCTTTTCTTGTTGATTTCATGCACAGATAAGAGTGGACATAAATGGAATATCCAGCATGTTCTCTTAGGCACTTGAAGGCTCTCCTCCAATAACTGTGTTTGACATCTCCCTCAACCACTCACTCCCATGAACAAACCCTCCTGGATCAATATAATTTCAGCATCTCTGATTTAGCCAGGGTAGGATCAATGCTTTATAAATATCACAAAATCTAACAAAATAGGCATGCTCTGAGCTTATCTCGAACTCAAGGCATATCACATATTGAGGTTGGTTGAGAGCCTTCCATGTGGTGATTCAGGGACCCTTTGACGTGAGGTGCAGTCCTTTCCCAGGTCTGAGGTTCTTTTGCTGTATTCTCTGCAGACAGCTGGTAGACAGAAAAGAGGGAGGATATAGGATTGCAGAAGATAACTTCTTATGGGCCAGGCCTAGAAACATGGAACCCTTCTACCCACATTTCATTTTCCATAACCAGTCACTGGCCATATTAACTCTAAGGAGAAATAAAAAAGTGTAGTCCAGCCATGTTTGGAGTTGAACAATGACCACACCATCCACATTCCCACTTTCATCCATCCCAGTGTTGGACCCCGTACCTCTTAGCTTTCCAGTTCACCTTGTGCCTCAACTACAAGCCTTCAGTCACTGGGAGCACTGATCCAGTGATCCTACTATCTTTTGCTATCCCTCACTCTCTTCTTTTTTGCCCATTGAAATCACCTGGCCAGTCATCATGACTCCTTGCCCCTCTAGCGTCATCCCTTGGCAAAACTGCAACCCTGGTTAAAGACAGCAAACTGCCTACACCTGAACAACTAAACATGGCTAGGGGAGAACTCACAACTACACTCACTGATCTCATTTCAACTTCATGGTGATGAACATCAGTGAGCTCTTTCCCCTGCCAGGCAACTGCGTGTGTTTCCTATTGTCTGAGACAACCAAGTAATACCTTATCCACTCTCCTCATGCCTTTGAGATCTTCTCCGCCACTTTCAGGTGGTGGTTTTTCTTCCTGTTTCACTGAGAAAGTTTAAGCCAACAGAAAAGAAATCCACTCAGTCCACTACCTACCCTCTGACAACAATATGTGTCCTGCCTCCACCTACCCCAAGACCATTGTCACCCATCTAATGCCACCCCTCACCCTGCCCCCCATATTCTAGATCAGTGGTCCCCAGCCTTTTTGGCACCAGGGACCAGTTTTTCCACAGATGGGGTTCAGGGGATTGGAGAGAGGAGGTTTGGTGATGATTCAAGCACATTGCATTTATTGTGTACTTTTTCTTATTACATCAGCTCCATCTCAGATCATCAGGCATTAGATCCTGGAGGCTGGGGACTCCTGCCCTAGATCCATCCCTTCCCACCCATTCAAGAACATGGCTCCACCAACTCTTGTCTCTCCAGTACCAAGAACTCCTCTTATTCAATTATTCTCATCATCACATAAAAATGCTATAATCACTCCCATTTCAAAAACAAACCAAAAACCCTCTTTTGTTCACCATCTCCTACTAGCTCCTTCCCTTCCCTCTACTCTGTTTCCAATTCCTCTCCTCCCCTCCTCTTTTAAGGGCTTCTCTTGTGGCTCAGCTGATAATGAATCTGCCTGCAACGTGGGAGACATGGGTTCGATCCCTGGGTTGGGAAGATCCCCTGGAGAAGGGAAAGGCTACTCACTCCAGCATTCTGGCCTGGAGAATTCCATGGACTGTATAGTCCATAGAGTTGCAAAGAGTCAGACAACAGAGCGACTTTCACTTTCACTCCTGTCTTAAAATCATCCATACTGACTCTTACCCCCTACATCACAGACTGTTGTCAGAGTAACAGATAGCCTCCCCTTGACTTAACTTACCAGTCACTTCTCAACCTGTTATTGAAATACAAGTGCCTGATGCTCAGCAAGGCCAAAAGACACCAAAACGGCAGAGTTTGTAACAGAAAAAGGTTTATCACAGGGCCATGCAGGGAGATGAGTGGCTTATGCCTTAAAAACCCCAAACTCTCCAAAAACTTTCAGCAAAGCCCTCTTATAGGAAAGGTGAGGGATGGGCGTGGTTAGTTGTGGCAAACTTCTTGGTGTCAAATCCTTTGTTCTTGAGGTCAGGTCATGATCAGGTATCCATGTTCCTGTAAACCTCTACCAAATGAATGTTATTCTCTGATCTGACAAAAAAGGGAAAGGTCCTCAGGCACAACTTTCACCTTCCAGGGTCCTGGACGTGGCTACTGCTACTGCTGCTGCTAAGTTACTGCAGCCGTGTCCGACTCTGTGCTACCCCATAGACAGCAGCCCACCAGGCTCTGCCATCCCTGGGATTCTCCAGGCAAGAACACTGGAGTGGGTTGCCATTTCCTTCTCCAATGCGTGAAAGTGAAAAGTGAAAGTGAAGTCGTGTCCGAGTCTTCGCGACCCCACGGAGTGCAGCCTAATAGGCTCCTCCGTCCATGGGACTGTCCAGGCAAGAGTACTGGAGTGGGGTGCCATTGCCTTCTCCGTAAGAGGAGCCATATCTCAATTGGCGGCTTCCTCGGGGTCAGATGCCGCAGACTGCACTTTATACAGATGGCCGCTGCTATTAGGTCACAGAGGCAGAGATGGAGGAGAGGTTTACGGCTGCCTCAAAGCCTGGGCCTGGCCAGTGGGTGGCCTTGGTGAGGGCTCTGAAGTCTTGCAAGACACAGACAGCCCCCAGACTCTTCCCTGGACATGCCACATCCACACCCAGCTCACCTGCTGGCCCAAGGAGGGCCCCAGGGAGAAGGTCAGGATCTGCTTCTTACTTCACTCTCCACCTGAGGACACCACTCCACCAACCACTGACTAAATACCCTCACTAACAATGGCTTTTTGACAGTTGTTACTTGTGGGCGGGGCCCACTGCAGAACCAACCAACGGCTGAGCAGGACCACTAATGGTTGCTCATTGACAGTTGGTTGCTTGTGGGTGGGGCCCACTGCAGTGCTGACCAATAGCTGAGTGGGACCTGTTGCCTAGTAACAGGGTGTGGCGTAATGGCGCACCGCAGGGTAGGCTGCTAATGCAGTGTAGGGCAGTCTGTTACAAGGCCTCCTCTAACCTGACCTTCTGGCAATGTTTGGTGTGGTTTCTCTCACTCTCTTCCCTCCCTGCTCTCTTCCCTGGGCTTCTAGGGCACTGCACTCTCCTGATTTCCCTTTCACTTTGCTGGAGGTTCCTCATCAGCCTCCTTTGCTGGTTCCTCCAGACATCTTGGGGAGCCTGGGGGCTCAGGCCTTGCACTTCTCCTGCTCTCCATCTGCACAGCCGATGAGCTCACACAGTCCTTGGCCTTCAGCACCATCTCTACCTTGATGGATCTCACGTGTGCCCTTCATCCCAGATGCTTCTCCTAATTCCAGACCCTTAGGTCAACCCATGTCCTATCCATGGACACCGAATCCAGTGTCCTCCAATTGAGGGTCAGATGCCAATGACCAAAAGCCGACTTAAGTATTTTTTTTCCCAGATGTCTTCACCCATGGTCCCCTGCTTAAAAGCAACTGTGTCCTTTTGCTTAGGCAAAATCGAAAAAACAAAACATGCAGTGTCGGCAATTCCACTCTTTCTTTTATACCCACTTCAACCTGTCAGGAAATGTTGCTGAATTTTTCCCCAAAATATATCCGCTTCTCACCATTTCCACTGCCACTGCCTTAGTCCAACCCTCTGAGAGCCTTCCATAATTCCTACAGGAGCCTCCTCACTATCTCTTTTGTAGCCCTGCCTTCTACAATCTATTCTCAATGCTGCTGCAGAGGGATCCTGTTATAGTACAAATCCAAGCCTCCCCCCTCCCCTGGTTCCTAACCCCTCAGTGTTGTTTTATCTCACTTAATGTAAATGCCAAAGTCCTGAAATATCCTTTAAGATCTGACATTGCTGCTACTAAGTCACTTCAGTCGTGTCCGACTCTGTGCAACCCCATAGACGGCAGCCCACCAGGTTCCCCCATCCCTGGGATTCTCCAGGCAAGAACACTGGAATGGGTTACCATTTCCTTCTCCAAAGATCTGATATTATCTGGCCATTTTCTCTTCGAACTCATCCCCCATTACCCAACTTCTCTCACTTCACAGAGACGATCCTGTTTTCTTTGCTGTTCCTCAGACATACTCTGGTAGCCTCAAGACATTGGCACTAACTGTTCCTTCTGCTTGGAATATTTTTACTCCAGGTACCCGCACAGTAAAACTTCTGCTCCTTCTTCAAGTACTCACTCAATGAATCTTCTTAAACAAGGGTCCCTGACCTCTGGGATCTAATGCCTGATGATCTGAGGTGGAACAGACATAATAATAATGGAAATAAAGTTCATAATAAGTGTTATATGCTTGAATCATCCCCAAATCATCACCCAGCCCCCTAACCCCTGGTCCTTGGAAAAATTGTCTTCCCTGAAATCAGTCCCTGGTGCCAGAAAGGCTGGGGACTGCTGTTAGCTATCTTTTATAAAATACTCTTTAACATTATGTCACATCCTAACATTTTATAATTTGCTTACTATGTTCAGTTTTTTATTGCCTCTCTCTCTCTATTAGAATCCAAGAGGGTAGGGATTTTTTAATCTGCTTTTTTATCTTTTTTCACTCATACATCCCAACACTGTAGAGCTATGCTCAATAAATATTTGTTGAATGAAATCATATCTCCATGGTCCTTAGTCCATGTCATGTGCCTCGTAGGCACTCAGTAAATTTTCATTGCACAGGTAAATTAAACCACACTACATCCTTTATCTTAAAATGGGTCTGCTCTATTTGGCAATGTCTAAATCTCTCTAGCAGAAAATCATTCTTCTTAAATATACAAAACCTGGAAAAGCATGTGTAAGAGTTATTTCCTGCAGACAAAGTACTGGCAGTACCATCTTCCATACCTTCTCTTTCACTGTTCCAGACATTTAAAGCTGACTAATTAGCGGCAGGACCTTAGTCTTGTAACTTTCAGCTAGCATTTGCCAGAATCAATGTCCAACAGGAATGCTGTCAGCCTTTACTTGTTTTTCATGCCTCTGCTTCCCCATACATCCCATGACTGAGTCCACTTATGCCTACACCTAATACCAAAGGGGAAAGAAAAAAAAAAAGAAGAAAAGGATGAGAAAGAGTTGGAGGTGATGGCAGTAGAGGAATAGGTGGATGTAGAAACTACCATTTCTTGTTGGCTTACTACACCAATCCAATGTTATTCAAGTCAGCCTGACTTTTGCAGTCATCTGTACACTTACTAAATCACAGACGCTTGGAACATACTCCAGAATTACCAAGTCAGAATTGCCAACAGCCAGTCCCAGGGGTGTGTGCCTTGTTAAAACTCCCTCCATAGCCAGGTGTGAGCAAAACTGGATAAGGCATTTCATATTATTTCATCTTCAAAACAGCCACAGAAGGTAGGTATTTTAATCTGCAATTTACAGACAACAAAGCCAAGTCTCAGAGCAGTTAAAACCTTGCTCCAAAGTCAAGCCTTTCTAAGCTCTACTCTGCAAGTACAGGCCACCCCATGTTCTATAGCACCCTGTCAAGGGCAGGCTGTGCTGACATCTCTGATGGAACCTAGTCGTCAGCCCCTCAGGAACCTCATAAATGCCTGTCAGTGCCAGTGTCTTAAGGACTGCCCCCTTGGCACCCATTAGGCCCAGACTTCCTGCTCACCATCCGCAGGTCCTGGTCCTTGGCTTTGGCCGCAGCCCTAGTTCCTAAGCCCTGTCTTCCAGTCCAACTCTGATTAAGCCATGGGGTGTTCCCCCTCACTATACTAAAACCACATGTTTCCTTGAGGTTGTGAGCACCTCTGCTTTAGATTCCCCATTTCCTTGCTCTACCTCCTCAATGAGATTCTGATCCTTCACCTTGTAGAAACACCCAGCTCCAAGTCTGAGGCTATATCTATTATCTACTTGTTTATCCATTCATTCACAAAGTATTTACTGAGCACCCACTAAGAATCAGAAGCTAGGAAGCTCAACCATCCTAGTTCCTTCCTGAAAGTTATGGCAGAAACAATGTGAAAGTCAACTCACATTCCCACTTCCATTCTTTTTTAAGATGTTTTTAATGTGGGTGGACCATTTTTAAACTTAAAAAATTTTTTTTTACTTTTGGCTGAGCTGGGTCTTCGTTGATGTGTGGGATTTTTCTCTAGTTGCCACATACAGGGGTTACTCTAGTTGTGGTACACAGGCTTCCCATTGCAGTGGCTTCTCATGTTTTGGAGCACAGTCTTTAGGGCAAAGCGGCTTCAGCGGTTGTGGCTCCTGGGCTCTAGAACATAGGCTCAATAGTTGTGGTGCATGGGCTTGGTTTCTCCATGGCATGTGGGATCTTCTCAGATCAGGGATCCAACCTGTGTCTCCTGCATTGGCAAGTGGATTCTTTACCACTGAACCACCAGGAAAGCACCCCATCCGCAAACTCCCATTATTATACCTAGATCTTGTTATGTACTGTAATGGCCATTTCTTTATCCATGTATACAGCAATAGAACACATGGTAAGCGCTTTGAAGGAAAACAGAAAGATTGGACAAGCAGGAGACAGAGACATTTACCCATAAGAGGCTGGTCCAGAAAGGCTTTGCTGTAATGAACTCAGCTACACTGTGCCCATAGATGGGAAGGTGCCAGGTATGAGAACAATGACAGGAAGAACATAGAGGGAGAGGGGACAGAATGAATGGATCTTCTGGGCAGGGAGGCACTCCGAGGGGCAGCAGCAAGACAGTTGGCAGATGTAGGGCTGGAGTCAACATGTGGCTTTCTGAAGAAAGAACAAGTGCAATATACACATTTTGCCAAGAGAAACATTTAGACTAACTGACTCGTACAAAGCCATGAACACTGAAATGGGGAAGCAGGGCATGTGACACTGAGCTAAGGATCCTGGACATATGATTTCATTCAACAAATATTTATTGAGCATGGCTCTAGAGGGGCTTCCCGGATGGCTCAATGGGTAAAGAATCTCCCTACAATGCAGGAGACACAAAAGACATGGGTTCGATCCCTGGGTTGGGAAGATTCCCTGGAGGATGGCAACCCACTCCAGTATTCTTGCCTGGAGAATCCCATGGACAGAGGAGGCTGGTGGGTTCCAGTCCATGCGGTTGCGAAGAGTCGGCCACAACTGAGTGACTAAGCACATGCATGAATACACACAAACACAATAGCTCAGTCGAAAAGATAAAAAAAAAGCAGATAAAAATTCCTCCCCTCTTGGAGCTAACATTCTGGGAACGAGAGACAATAAAAAAGTAAACATAGTAAGTAAATTATAAAATGTTAGAGTGTGATAAAATGAAGCAGAAATAAAGCATGGACCACTTCAGATTCCTTGTGAAAAACAACAACAACAACAACTTGAACAGCTCTTTCTAAATCATGTTCTACAAGTTCTCTCACTCAAGACCTTTCAAGTCTATTACATGCCTATGGGGTGTCATATACCATCCTAGACACTGAAGAGCCAGGGGCAAATAAGAAAAGTCTCTTTCCCTTCTCTCTCACCATTAAATAGATTCCGACTCTACCCAGTTAGGTTCTCTCCTTCCCTGACNTTCAAGTCTATTACACGCCTATGGGGTGTCATATACCATCCTAGACACTGAAGAGCCAGGGGCAAATAAGAAAAGTCTCTTTCCCTTCTCTCTCACCATTAAATAGATTCCGACTCTACCCAGTTAGGTTCTCTCCTTCCCTGACTTTCCAGGTTCCTCCTTGGGAGTCTTAAAACACAGAATAGGGGTCAAAGGGATGGAAGAACAAAGAGGCACAAACTAGGGCTAGAGGACAACGTCCCCACCCCCACGTCACCGGGTTTTTTAAGAGAGTGCTGCAGCGTGTGAGGAAAACTAAGAGGAAAATAAGGAGAGTTTTAAGAAACAGGAAGAAATAGCATGGCTAACAGGTACTGAGCTCTTAATATGTGCCTGCAATATTCTAAACATTCACATGTACCATTGCATTTAAACTTCATGATTTATAAACTACAATGCACTCATTTTACAGATGAGAAAATCTAGACTCAAAGAAGCTGAGTAACTTGCCCAGGGTTACCTAGCCACTAAGCAGCCAAGCTAGGATGTGGACCCTGTCAGGATGGCCCCCACACTCACGCTTTTTTACCATTATGCTATTTCTTGACACGCACGGCTCTTGATTGTCAAAGTTCTTTATGGCATTCATGAAATGTAAATTATTTAAAAATTGCTGTTCTTCTTTTCTTTCCAATTTTGCTATAAAACTGATTCAGAAGACTAAGCAAAGTGGGTGGGTAGTTTAATGAACTGGAACAAGGTAAACATCTTAGCAACCACCATCTAGGTCAAGAAAAAGCCATCACTGCTTTTTTACCAGCCACCACCTAAGTCCCTCCATGTGTTCCATCCTGGTCAATGTATCTTCCTTCTCAAGGGTAACTGCTACTCTGACTTTTAAAATGATCATACCATATTTGTGTTTAATTGTAGTTTTACCACCTAAGTACTGGGTACAACAGTACACATTACCCATTTGTAAATTTGACATGTCTGTTAAGTCTATTACATTCTACAGTTTCTCTCTCTCTCCTTTTTCTTACAGTTTCTTTGGGAACCTGCCCTGTAGAACTCCCACCATCGGGGCTCTGCTGACTGTACACTCATAGGGCAGTTTGCCATGCTCCTCTGTCTTCTCTAGTTCCTGCAAATGGACAGCTGGATCCAGACACTTGGTCAGTCCTAGGTTTGATCTCTTGGCAGGACTGTAGGTGCTGATTTGTTCTTTCACCAAGAGCATGTGGTATGTGTGTTTCTCTCTTTTTGTGATGATAGCAGCTGTTGGTGCTTAATGCCAAGACCTAATTATCCAAAGGGGGTTGCAAAGGGTGATATTCTAGTTCTATCATTTCTTTTCTACTTATTAATCCACTCATTGAAACACTTTTATAAATATAAATTTTCTGGATCTTCCCTGGTAGTCCAGTGGCTAAGGCTCTGTGCTCCCAATGCAGGGGACCTAGGTTTAAAAACCTGGTCAGAAAACCCACATGCTACAAGTGAGAGTTCACATGCTGCAACTAAGATGTAGCACAACCAAATAATAAATAAATATATATATATATACACATTTTCCCTCACCTCCTATTTGGGTACCCCATGATACCATTCATATAGGAAAAACAGAATAAATTACTCTTTCTCTTCATCGACCAATGTTCACAAAAACAACTAGTTCCCTGTCATCTTCTGAAAGAGGTCAATTTTTAAAAATACCATTATGAGGTCACAGCTTTCAACTTATTTGATGGACTTCAAGTAATTATAATTATTCTTTTCAAAGCTCATATTTTTGCCCTTTGGCTAATAGAAACCTTTTCAAGTTGGCTCTGGGGTGTTTCTGGTAGGGCTCTGGTGGTACATGACAGCTCCATGGCTATCTAGTATGACTAGATGTTCCAGATGCATCTCCTACATTTTCTATCCCAAACCCAGAAACAGACATTTGTCTAGATTCCTTTAGTGGAAATGATATTTCAAGACTACAAATCTGAGCACTAAGGATTCACGGAATCCAAGTCTGTGTGCCCAATACACGTGGCTTTACACAGGGAAGCATGCTGAAATGTCAGAGTTTGGAGCAGAAAAGGGTTTATCGAAGGGTCAAGCAAGGAAAATGGGTGGCTCATGCTCAAAAGCCTGAACTCTCTGATGGTTTTCAGGGAAGAGTTTTTATAGCCTAAATTTTGAGGGAGGGCTGCAGGATCTGTGACCTCCCTTTGATTGGTTGATAGGGCAGGGTTCCAGGAATCCTGTGCTTAGGCTGAAGTTACCATCCTCCACCTGGAGGAGAGGGGTTGGGGAGGGGCTTAGTTACGGCAGAAGAACTCAGAGATGTATTGTTACACATATCCCCTGAGGAAGAGGCAGGACCCTGCTTCACTTGCACTTTTGCTTCTTGACTCCTCTGCTGTTATTTCTGCATTCCCTCTCTCTCCTAATTAGTAACTGTTTGAACCTGCCCTTCAGAACTCAGGGAAGGTCTATAGCTTTTTTCCTAAAAACATGATATGGTGGACACAGAGAGACTTTTGTACCTGGAGGGCCCCATAGGGTCCTGCTTCGTTTCAGGGATAATCATAGCTACTGGGTTGGTCATTGTTTCTAAGGCTTTTCCATGGGCAAGGCTAGGAAATATGCGCACGTACACAATGCACGCACATTTTTTGTTTGTAGGTTACAGTCAATAAAAAGAGGTTTTTATTAAAATGAACATTTTGTCCCTCATTTTGGTTCCTAGCTGCCTAGCATAGCCCACCGAGGAGCTATTGGCACAAAGTTCATTTAGTATCTTGAAGTCTTAGTGGAGAAAGAAAGCAATTCTTCAGTTTGAGTCTATGGATCCAATTCCCATTTCAATGTTGTTCATTTTCTCTGTCATATATTAGTTCAAAAACATCTCTTCTTGTCCATACCATTTTACAGTCTATTTATATTTCCCAAATGCCAAAGTTTCAGTAAATAATCCTCTTGGGGGACTGTCTGAGATACAAGCTGTTGCAGAGAAGAAGAGGAAAGAATGGCCTGTGGGCCAGCCCACCTGAACTTTCCTTTCTGTCTGTGACTTTGCTAGCTGCAAGTCCAGACTAAGAATGAGCTACACAGGTTGCTAACACAACAGAAACACACCTTCTTACAAGGATATTAGCTAGCATAAGGCCCTGAATCCTAATTTTTAGCTTAAATGCTAGGCTATAAAAGGAGAATTACAGGAAGCTTTGGAGGGACACTAGATTAAGGAAGGATTTAGTCTATACTGAAAGGCATAAAAATAGGATGGCAAGTGCAAGAGTCAAGGGCAGATACTCAGTGTCTCTCACCCTTCCCAATGGAAATAGAGAAAAACATTTGCTATAATATCTGTGTGGTCTTGAAGACAGATCCAATATGTCAAGCATGACATGGCATAATACATATGAAAGGACTCTGCATGTTGCAATACACTGTGCAAATGAGCTAACAATACTATTATTAAATATTATTTAATTAAATTCAGAATTTCTTCTCTTAAAATTATCTTGACCAACTCTATGTGCCCCGACATGCCATTTTCAAATGAAAGACAAAGGAACGTGAAAGCATCAGGCTGGCTGCCTCTGAGTGCCTGCAGGGAGGCCAATAACATGACTCTGGGATCATCATTATCTTCATAAAAAGAAAGTCTAGAGGTTGAAAAGGGGCCAGCCTCCTGGCTTCCCACTGACAAAAAGCACAAAGACAAAACTCTTCTTATGCCCACAGGTCCTCACATGCCTTTCATTGTTTACCAGAACTCAGGCCACAGGCATTTTGATAGAGGTGCCATGTCTCAGGAAAGTTCTAGAAAGTGTGCAGCCCTGAGGCAGGATGTTGGGGCCTGGACAGAATGAAGGGAAGGCAAGAACATGTGTGATGTTTCAGGGAGACTGAAAATGAATGAGCGTTTTTGGGAGATAGAGGGAAGGAATGCAGATGTTCTGTGGGCCCCTGATTATGCAGCTTCATGTGTGGGAATCCCAGCAACTCTGGAGTTAAAAGAGAGTTAAATACCTCATTGAAGAGATGATACTTCTCTAGAGGGGACAGAATGATGGAGCACCAGCAAAATAAGTGGGGAATGCTATAATTATAGATTAAGTTGGAAAAATATCTTTAAAGAAGCTTCAAAAATCATTTTCTCTAGATCTGTATCTCTCTTATCTGTGGATGGTACAGCCTCTTTCCCACAAGCAGAGATCTAGTCTTTATTTTAACAGCTGCTACCCTTTGCGCTCATATAAGGAGTTTTTACTGAATTTGTTCTAGTGCTATTAAGAAAGAACAAAGGTGCCGCCCAAGCAAAGAAAATATAATTATTCCATTATACAGTTTACTTTGCCTTCCTCTGCTGTGAGAGGAATAACAAATGAAACAGTTAAACTAAAAATTCTGACTCATGAAACAGAGCCCCTTCCTTTCCTAAATGGAATGTTATGATTGGAGACAAACAAATAAATGCCTGAAGTTTTAAATATGCATTTCAGAGATAGGTTACAGCCTCTTCTCTCTCTTTCTCTCATCAGTTCAATTCAATGCTCCAGGAACATACAAATTCCTTCTTTAGAAAAGAACAGAAACGTCACTAATTGTATGAAGAGTGTCCCTGTCCTGGCAGCAGTACAACCAGAGCCTTTAATTCCCAGAGAATGGGAATCTTCACACCAACTCAGAAGAGCCACTGCTCTTTGAAGAAGCATAAGCATAAATGGGGCTTCCCGGGTGGCACCGGTACTAAAGAATGTGCCTGCCAATGCAGAAGACATAAGAGATATGAGTTTGATCTCTGAGTCTGGAAGATCCCTTGGAGGAAGGCACGGCAACCCACTCCAGTATTCTTGCCTGGAGAATCCCATGGACAGAGGAGCCTGGCGGGCTACAGTGCGTGGGTCATAGGCAGTCAGGCCCAACTGAAGCAACTTGGCACAAGCATAAATGCCTCCAGGCCTCATGACCCTGTCTTCTTAGCCTGGATTTAGAACTCAAATCCAGCCTCTGCTCACCTTTTTACTGTCCCTGCTACCTCCACTTCTGGCTCCCTGCTCTCTCTTCCGGTTCCAAATTTGCCATTNGGGTCATAGGCAGTCAGGCCCAACTGAAGCAACTTGGCACAAGCATAAATGCCTCCAGGCCTCATGACCCTGTCTTCTCAGCCTGGATTTGGAACTCAAATCCAGCCTCTGCTCACCTTTTTACTGTCCCTGCTACCTCCACTTCTGGCTCCCTGCTCTCTCTTCCGGTTCCAAATTTGCCATTAATTCCTTGGTGCCCATGTCAGCCATCAACAGGAGCCACTGTCTCCCTTTCTGACTCTTGACTCTTTCTGACCTTTCTCAAGTGTCAAACTCCATCAGCTCTTTGCTGACTATTTTTGCCTCCTGACAGTGAGAGCTCTGCCTGCCCAGAGCAAGCAGGGCTCATACATTGCAATTCTAACAGGAATTAATGTGCTGGGGGGTAGCAGCTATTCTGTTTGGAGGGTCCTGTTTTTTAAGCTACCTCACAGCTATCCTACCATGGGCTCCTGGAGTATAAGAGGATTTAAGGACACAGAGAAGCATGCCTCAGCTCAAAGGAAGGAATATGTTAAAGGACAATGGAAGTCTGCTCCAGGGAGGGAAGCATGGAAAGGGCTCATGTAACCTCAGGAAGATTTCTTCAATGTATTACAGCAAGAGAAGTTTATCCTCTCAGAGTTAAAAAAGCATCTAACCAGAATCACTGAGAATAATTGTAATAAGTTCAGGGAAGCAACATTTAAATAAAATGGGCAGCCTCAAACTTTGATTATAGAACAAGGTATGTGAAATTAGAGTCTAAATAATCCTATATACACATCAGAAAGAGGAAACAGTGTAAGAAAGAAAGAAAGTATATTATTTTTGTTTTCTTTGGGTTTTTTAACTGATGTATAATTGATTTACAACATGTTAGTTTCTGGTGTACAACAAAGTAATTCAACTTTTTTTTCAGATTATTTTCCATTATAGGTTATTAGAAGATATTGAATATAATTCCCTGTGCTATATAGCAAGTCCTTCTTACTTCTCTATTTTATGTATTGTTGTTGTTATTCAGTTGACCAGTCATGTCCGACTGTTTGTGACCCCATGGACTGCAGCATGCCAGGCCTCCCTGTCCCTCACTACATCCCCGAGTTCGTCCAAGTTCATGTCCATTGCATCAGTGATGCCATCCAGTCATCCCATCCTTTGACGCCATCCTCACCTACGTTGTGAGAGCTAGAACGTAAAGAAGGCAGAGCACCAAAGAATTTTATGTATGTGCCTAGTTGTTCAGTCTTGTCCAGTTCTTTGTGACCCTGTGGACTGTAGCCCACCTGTCCATGGGAATTCTCCAGGCAAGAATACTGGAGTGGGTTGCCATGCCCTCTTCCAGGGGATCTTCCCAACCCAGGGATCGAACCCAGGTCTCCCGCATTGCAGGCAGATTATTTCCCAACTGAGCCACCAGGGAAGCTCAGNTTTTCACTCTCCTCTTTTGCTTTCATTAAGAGGCTTTTTAGTTCCTCTTCACTTTCTGCCATAAAGGTGGTGTTATCTGCATTATCTGAGATTATTGATATTTCTCCCGGCAATCTTGATTCCAGCTTGTGCTTCTTCCAGCCCAGCATTTTTCATGAAAGATGGTACTGATGAAATTATTTGCAAGACAACAAAGGAGACACAGACACTAAGAACAGACTTATGGACCCAGTGCCGGGGGAGAGAGGAGGGGGTGGGATGTATACAGAGAGCTATATGGAAACATACATTATCATATGTAAATAGATTGCCAATGGGAATTTGATGTTTGACTCTGGGAACTCAAACCAGGGCTTTGTAACAACCAAGAGGGGTGGAATCGGAGAAGGTGATAGCACCCCACTCCAGTTCTGTTGCCTGGAAAATCCCACAGACAGAGGAGCCTGGTAGGCTGCGGTCCATGGGGTCGCGAAGAGTCGGACACGACTGAGCGACTTCCCTTTCACTTTTCACTTTCATGCACTGGAGAAGGAAATGGCAACCCACTCCAGTGTTCTTGCCTGGAGAATCCCAGGGATGGGGGAGCCTGATGGGCTGCCATCTGGTGGGCTGTCGCACAGAGTTGGACATGACTGAAGTGACTTAGCAGCAGCAGAAGGGTGGGATGGGGCAAGGGGTGGGAGGGAGGTTCAAGAGGGAGGGGACATGTGTATACCAACAATCATTCCTGTTGATGTGTAGCAGAAACAAACATAATACTGTAAAGCAATTAAAAATAATTTTTTTAAAAACACACGATCATCTCAATAGATGCAGAAAAAGCTTCTGACAAAATTCAAACCCATTTATGATTTTAAAAGACCCTCCGGAAAGTGGGCATAGAGGGAACCTAATTCAAAATAATAAAGAACATATAGGACAAACCCACAGTTACCATCATTCTCAATGTTGCAACACTGAAGGCATTTCCTCCAAGATCAAGAACAAGACAAGGATGTCTACTCTCACCACTTTTACTCAGAATAGTTCCGGAAGTCCTAGCAATCAGAAGAAAAGTAAATAACAGGAATCCAAGTTGGAAAAGAAGTAAAACTCACTGTCTGCAGGTGACATAATACTATGCACAGAAAATCCTAAAACACTACCAGAAAACCAGTAGAGCCCATCACTGAACTTGGTAAAGTTGCAGGATACAAAATTCATACATCGAAATCTGCCGCATTTCTATCACTAACACCAAAAGGTCAGAAAAAGAAATTAAGGAAACAAACACATTGACCATCACATCAACAAGAATAAAATTCATAGGAATAAACCTACCTACGGACACAAGACTTGTACTCAAAAAACTAAGAGATTCTGATGAAAGAAATCGAACTATGACACAAACAGATGGAAAGATATACGATGTTCCTGGATTGGAAGAAACAGTATTTTCAAAACGACTACAATATCGAAGGCTATCTACATATTCAATGCAATCCTATCAAATTACCAATGGCATTTTTCACAGAACTAGAACAAAATTTTTTAAAATCTGAATGGAGACTCAAAAGATCCCAAATGGCCAAAGCAATCTTAAGAAAGAAAAACAGAGCCAGAGGAATCTGGCTCCCTGACTTCAGACTTTACTACAAAGCCACAGTCATCAAAACACTATAGTACTAGCACATAAAACAGAAATGCAGATCTATGGAACAGCATACAAAAGTCCAGAGATAAACATACACATCTATAGTCAACTAATCTATGACAAAAAGGCAAGAACATTCAATGAAGAAATAGCCTCTTCAGTAAGTGGTGCTGGGAAAACTGCACAGCTACACATAAAAAATGAAACTAGAACATACCCTAACACTATACACAAAAATAAACTCACCTAAATGTCAGGCCAAATACTATAAAACTTAGATGACAACATAGGCAGAATACTCTCTGGCATAAATCGCAGCAATATCTTTTGAAATATCATTGCAATTGCACTCAGGACAGCTATCACAGTAACTTTAGAGGTCCTGTGTAGGCCATAATAAGTAGTAGTATTTAATTCCCTGTAGCGCAAACAGTAAAGAAGCTGCCTGCAATGCAGGAGACCTGGGTTCCATCCCTGGGTCGGGAAGATCCTCTGGAAAAGGGAATGGCAATCCACTCCAGTATTCTCGCCTGGAGAACCCCATGGACAGAGGAGCCTGGCGGGCTACACAGCCCATGGCGTCCCAAAGAGTCGGACATGACTGAGCGACTAACACTGCCACTACACTTGTGTGCAAAACTTCTGGAATTTGTATTCAGATATAAAAAGACTATCTGGATATAATTTTTAAAGTCTTTAAATAATTATGAAGGTTTATCACTGCCATACACATTGCTTGCATGATATATTAATTTCATATAGTTTACAAGTTGGGATGCTTAATAAAGAACCAAACTTCTAATTAGTATGTATTCATGGAAAAATGTAATTTTTTTTTTAACCAAAATTTGCTTTACAATACACCAAAGAGTGAGAGTGGGATGTGACTGTACAGTTATAGCCACCCTTCCTTAAACACAAAACAGTCAGGAAAGCACAGTATGGCACTGTCTCTGTAAACCAGCTGGAACCAAGGCTCTGAATGCAAGAAGGAACTGATGTGTGCACTCAAGTCCACTCACTTCTACATTTAGTCCACAGAAAGCTCTTAAAGAACCTCTAGTCCGGCTAGTCCACCTACAGTTGGAGAAACTGAGGCCAGGACCAGAAGTGACCCTGACTTCAGGGACTGCAGAAGTTATTTACCAGGAGTAAACTTCTTCAAACACTAGGAGATTAGTGGCAGAGAGGGAATGGGTGTGGCAATTATACTTAAAGCATCCATAAAGAGCAGCTGACAATAGACGACAAGGAGGAAAGACTAATGAGTTTATCATAGAATAAATAATACTCGGTCTTAAGAATAAAACATGAAGCTGAGTCATTATGGAAAGATGTTAGACTGTTTTCCATCAAAAATGTTTTACAATAAACTAGAGTTCTCATTCAAAGGGGTCATCTCCAACAACTCTGGAAGGTAAGTCCTATGGTCCTAGGGACAGTCTTTATGTCCAGCAATGCTGGGTAATTGTTATATAAGCATGTACCTGGGGTTTTTTTTAATGCTAGATGAAGCTTGTTTTTGAGATGTGCACACATTTCACAGACAATAAAACAAATACTCTGAATTCCGAGGACTAAAATAACTTGTACACAGATGACAACTTATCTAAATGACCTGAAATAAAAATGACTGCAAATGAACTCTCAAGAACATACAGTACTTAAGCATTACTAATCACCACTCCCAAGGCCGTGCATGTATCAAACAGCCAGTCTTATCAACATGATGATGCTGTGGGAGTCCAAAGACAGGCAGACTACGTAGATAAGAATTTATTATTCCAACATGAAGTAACAAGAATGTTATGTTGACATGATCTCCATCCTATGGTCAAGTCCTCATCTTTCCTCCCCTTGTAGCTCAACTTTACCTCTTAGCATCAGAACAAGGAAGAGGTGACTCTGTGATAAGACACGTTTTCCATCTCTAGACTTTAAATGTATTCTCAGTGTTGCCCCTTCCCTTCTCCCTTCCACACAGGCCGTTGCTTCCCCATCACCTGTACAAAGAATATCTAAACTCTCCCAAGATGATCTCATGCCTTCGTGCGGGCACCTCCAGGTAGGTGGACCAGCTGTTCATCTGTGCTTGCTCAGGCTGTTCACAGGTGCCTGGAACACTGCACCCTCTAGGTACCCTCACTGGGGACCTGGGTTCATGCCTCTGCCTTTACATCTCCTGTTATAATTTTAACTACTTTTATCTCAGTCAACTCCTTTGCTTCAGAGTCACTTCAAGAATGATATAGAGGAAAGAACAGGAGTTTTGGAGTCAGAAAATCCTGGGATGAATCCCAGCTGCAGCACCCGAACTGAGCTCTGGAACTGAGAACAAGTCACTTCTCCTCCCTGAGCCTTAGATCCTCAGGCCCAAAAGGAGACGGCTGTGCAGAGGAAAGGAGATGATGCCCATAAAGTACCCAGCACACAGTAGCTAGTCAGCAGATACTTCCCCCTCCCTCTCTCCCTGTCTCCCCACTTACAACTTCTGGTCTCAGTCTCTTTTTCTGAGACTATTTTCTCCCATCTCTACTCACTGACTTCTTCCCATATGCTTCCTATTGGCATAATCTTCTACACCTGAATCATGATGAGCGAGAACCCTATATTGGGAAATGTGATTATAAGCATGCCAAACTGCGGATCTTCAAACAGAAATAACAAGACTGCAAAATAGAAACACTATAGAGCGGGATTTCCCTGTTGGTCCAGTGGTTAACACCTCACCTTCCAGTACAAAGGGTGCAGGTTTGATCCCTGGTCGGGGAGCTAAGAAACCAGGACATAAACAACATAAGCAATATTGTAACAAATTCAATAAAGACCTAATTTTTTAAAAAAACAAACACTATAGAGGGCTGACCAAAGACAGGGACCACCAGCTCTTCTGCCCCTCTTGCCCCTTATTTGCCAGACTTAGCAAATAAAAATATAAGACCCCAAGTTTAATTTCATTTTCAGATAAACAGAAAATATTTTTCTAGTATGCCCCCAGTAGGTATTGTAGTAGAGAAGGAAAATGTCTCTTTACCAAAGAAGAAAATCAGTAGAGAAAAGATAATTAAGGTCATGACTATCAGAGAAAAGAGGTTGCTGTCCCTTCCACCTCATGTCACCAGAGAGAGCTTAAAGTTCTTTGAGAAAGGGAATTCCTGCCCCTGAGTCCTAACTTAGTGGAGTCCTGGAGTTCTAGAAAGAAAGTGCCATGAGGCAACAGTCAAATAACAACCACTGTCCTTCAACTCCATTAAACATCAGAGCTTAATGGAAAGGTGGATAGGTTTTGAAGACCTCAGTTGCTCAAGCATCCTCATTATCTGTACAAATTCTGCCCACCAAATGATTGATACACGAGTTTTATGCTAATTTTTATTGATTTTTAAACAGTATTTTATTCAATGAGCAAACATGTTTCATATAATCCTAAAAACACTGGAAAAGAGATAAGCTACCTCTACACGAGTTTTTTAAACATATTTGGGTTGGCATTTTCTGTTTTAAAAAGGGTGATAAACTACACAAGAAGATGCACATATGTTTCTGTACAAATGGGTATATCATCTCCCATCGGGATTACTATAATAACCTCTCAATTAGAAATATCATCTCTTATCAGGACTGTTGCAATAACCTCTCAGTAGGACTCCTGGTGTTCGCCCATTCAGTCTCTCTTCAGCTGCCAGAATGATCCTTCTAAAACATTCGTTAGATCCTGTCACTTCTCTTCTCAAAGTCTTCCAGTGTCTTCCTACCTCACCCAGGAAAAGAAAAGTGAAAGTCACTCGGTCTCGACCAACTCTTTGCAACCCTGCGGACTGTCACCCGCCAGGTCCTCTGTCCGTGGAATTCTCTAGGCCAGAACACTGGAGCGGGTAGCTGTTCCTTTCTCCATGGGACTTGCCAACCCAGGGACAAATCCCAGGTCTCCCGCATTGCAGGCAATTCTTTACCGCTGAGCCACAAGGGAAGTTCCAAGTGAGAGTTAAGTTTTTTCAGTGGCCTGCAAGGTCCTACCGGGCCGCTCTGACATCACCTGCTCCTGCCCAGATTCCTCAGCTCCAGCCATACCACTTCTGCCTACAACTTTCTTGCCCAAGACACTTTTACACTCACTCTCATCCCCAACTTCAAGTCTTTTCTCTGATGCCAATTTCCCCAAGATGCCTTCTTTGGCCACTTTTTCAAGTCATAACCCCCATTCCTGGCATCCTCTATCTTCTTTCTCTGCTAAATTTTTCTCCATTCTGGTGAGCCCCATCAATGTACTATATATATCACTTAGTTACATGTTGTCTCTCTCTCTCCCCAGAATATAGGGCAGAAATTCTGGTGTTTTGTTCACTTCAGAATCCCCAAGATGTAGAACAGTATGTAGTAGGCATTCATTCAGCAGTTACTTGAGGAATGTTGAAGAAACACAAGGTAAAAATAATAATGTATTATCATTTTGAAACAGATGTGAGAGTTGGACCATAAAGAAGTTTCATTGCTGAAAAACTGATACTGTTGAATTGTGGTACTGGAAAAGACTCTTGAGAGTCTCTTGGACAGCAAGGAGATCAAACCAGTCAATCCTAAAAGAAATCAACCCTGAATATTCACTGGAAGGACTGATGCTAAAGCTGAAACTCCAAAACTTTGGCCCCTGATGCGAAAAGACAACTCACTGGAAAAGACCCTGATGATGGGACAGNAGCAAGGAGATCAAACCAGTCAATCCTAAAAGAAATCAACCCTGAATATTCACTGGAAGGACTGATGCTAAAGCTGAAGCTCCAAAACTTTGGCCCCTGATGCGAAAAGACAACTCACTGGAAAAGACCCTGATGATGGGACAGATTGAAGGCAAAAGGAAAAGAGGGTGGCAGAGGATGAGATGGTTGCGTGGCATCATCAATTCAACAGACATGAACTTGGGCAAACTCTAGGAGACAGCAACGGACAGGTAGGCCTGGCGTGCTGCAGTCCATGGGGTTGTAAACAGTCAGGCACAAATTAGTGACTAAATAACAACAAATCATTTTGAAAAAGGAGGGAAGAGAGCAGGGCACAACCTTTGAAAAAAATGACATAGCCAGAGGACACAACATAAATTGATGAGAACCAGTGGGTCCAAAATGGTGGACAAGCTGACTTCCACTAGACCTTGAGCCTCAGTGTACACTCATTCTAACACATCACGCTGGCAAAATGACATCCACAGGCACCATGATGGTCCCAAGGCCAACCAAAGACCAGAAAGAGGGCTGTGGCCTAGCTCTTAGAAATCTCTGCCACTTCCCCAGAGCAGCTGGAATAATCTCCCACTCACTAGCCCATGAAATTACGCAGCTCATAAAGGCTGACCACACCGTATTCTGACACAGCTTTTGCCTGAGATGGCCCACACTCTGTCTGTGGAGTGTATTTCTCTCCAAACTCACTTCTTACCTATCACTTTCTCTCACTGAATTCTTTGTGATAAGACACCAAGAACCTGACCTTCACTAAGTCCTAAAAACAGGTGTGTGATCTCAGTTAGAACATTATGGGTTTGAGCTGGGTTCAAGTTCCAATCTGAGTTGCAGGTTTCAGTTTTACTGGAATAAATTGTATTTACTGAAATCTAAACAATGTGGAATTGTCTTCAAAACCAGCTCGTCCCCTGAAGTACCTCACCTGCTTTCTTCTTTCCCTGATCAGAAAATCATAAAGAGCCAGAGAGAGGAGTGTGATTTTCCCACTTCTGATATTAATATTATGAAATGTAGAACAGAGCATTCTCACTGTTGGTATTTTATAAATCATGTGATTTTTTTTAAAGTACACATTTGCCTGAAGTAACATCCTTTTAAAGTGCTTCCCAAGTGTCCCCTCTCGGGCTAAGAACAGTGAAAGCCCAGACCAACAGATGAACTGCTCATCACATTTCAGCGATGGCCATTCAGTACTGTTTGCTGATACAAATGACCTTTTTTTCGGCCACACAGCATATGGGATCTTAGTTCCCCTACGCCCCCTGCATTGGATGCCTGGAGTCTTAGCCACTGGACCACCAGAGAAGTCCCCACGGTATGACCTATAAATGAGAGACATGGGACTTCCCTGGTGGTCTGCCTGCCAATGCAGGGGGCATGGGTTTGATCGCTGGTCCAGGAAGATTCCATATGTCACAGGGCAACTAAGCCCATGCTCCACCACTACTGAGCCGACGCACCTAGAGCTCATGTTCCACAAGAGAAGCCACCGCAACGAGAGCCCAGCACACCGCAACTAGAGAGTCGCCCCCGCTCACCGCAACTGGAGAAAGCCCACGCACAGCAAGGAAGATCCAGCACAGTCAAAAGTAAATAAATCACTTTTTAAAAATGTAAACGGGAGGCGTGTCAAAGTCAGGATGCCGAGCAGAGTTCCCATTACCTCTCCTGGGCATCTCCGATGAGCTGCTGCAAGTCCACCTCCTGCTTCCTCAGGCTTCCAAAGGAGGACTGACTCTCCACGAGGCCTTTGCCGCCAACATTCAGCTTGACCTTCCCCAGGGCTGTCTCCAGGGTCCCACTCACATGGTTTTCAAACTTGCCCTCGTACTTCACAAAGTCCGACTCCACGACCACTGCAGTGAATAAGACATGCAGAGGAATCTGATGACAAAGTGGCCAGCTCTGTGCCTCAGCTCACCTAGTTTTCCAATCCTGTGGAAACCCGGGGGAAACACGAGGTCTGCACTCAGAACGGAGAGCCAGCAGCCACGCTGTACGGACAAAAGAACCTGGACGCTCACTGAGAGTTTAGTGTGTTCTGGTGGCCAAGGACTCTTCTGAGTACTTTTTTGTTTTCTCATCTTTCAAGTCCAATATACACACATATAGACATGTGCACCAAAAGTATCTTTAGAGTCCCACGAATAATTTTAAAGTAAACATCTGTTTAACTGCTACCCAGGTAAGTAAATAGGATGTTTTAAATGTGTGCTTTGAGGATGAAGGGACTGGATGAGGATGACACCTAAGCAAAAAAAAAACAGCAGCCTGGCATTCTGCTCACCCACCCACCCAGGGCGTGGCCTGCCTGACCCAGGATCTGGCAGATCAGCTGCCTGAACCTGTCCCTGGGCATTTTCCCTTCCCCCTCGTGGCCTTGAAGAACACTCCCCTGGCTTTCATTACCATCTCCATTCAAACAGTTCTCCCCATATTTAGCTGTTTATATCTGACCTCTACCCAGTCATTCGATTCTATCAAGCAATTCCTTATCTCCGTGTTCCTGATAAAGTCAGTGAGCATGCCCTTCCTCCCTGCTTCTATCCTGGAGTACGCAAGCTCCAGACTCTCCATTCTTCCTTCCTGGCGTCCCAGACAATAAAGAATGATGCCAGCACTTAGCTGGTGTACCAGCTTCAATTAGCTCCCCTAGGAATTGCCATGTTCCTCATCAGGTCATACCAGACTGCCTTTAGGATCTGCCTTTTTTTTTTTTTAATCTGAACACCAAGGTAAACATGTCTGAGGATCTTAGCCTTCTCACGCCTCTATATGTCTCCTGTCCTTATTTTTAATTGAACCAAACAACAGAGGATGAAACGGCAGGATGGCATCACCGACTCGATGGACACGAGTTTGAGTGAACTCCGGGAGTTGGTGATGGACAGGGAGGCCTGGCATGCTGCAATTCATGGGTTCACAAGGAGTGGGACACGACTGAGCGACTGAACTGAACTGACTGAAATACTACCATAAGAACAGTCTCAGTCACCATCATTCAAAGAAGGCTCACTGAGGGTCTCAGGAACTTGACACTGGCCCTTTTCATTTCCCTGCCCCAAGGCTCTCCCGGGCTCCTGGTGATACTTCATAATGGATTCAAATCTACTGGGACTCTGAAAGGCTTCTTTAAACCCAGTCACCACCCCCAACATCTATACTTCTATCACTCCAGTCAAGTAAACCCATTCCTCAGCCAGGGTTAATGAGAATTAATCACCACTCATTATCTGTGAAATTTACAAAGTAAATGACTATCTCCACCAAAAATAATAAGAAATTTACGAGAATACCCCCAAATTAAAGCCTCTTCCTATTTACATCTTGAGAATACAAACATTCTGAGAATTGATTTGGAAAGCAGCATAGAGCAGCTGTTAAGAGCTCAAGATTTGATCACTACTCTAATATTCCTAGTTGGGAGACCTGGGTATCATCCATTTCCCTGAACCACAGGTTTGTCATATGCAAATTGGAGATAATTAATAATACCTACCTGATGGATTCTGCTGGAAGCTGGTGTCTCTAAACCATGTAACACAGAGCCTGGCACACAACAAGTGCTCAATTTATCCACTGGGTTTAGGCCAGAGCAACAACATTTCCCAATAAACAGGACTGTCCTGGGTTGTACAAAGTGCTACACAGATAGAAACTCTACCTTCAGCTCCCAGTTCTGGTCTCCATCAGGCTTATTACCACTCCTGGAAACTCTGACCCCAGGACTGGACCCCACAGCAGCCGGGGATAATCAGGACTGTCTGTGTATTCCAAAATGCCATGAGAGACACAGACACGTTCTGAAATAGATGTCATCTGTGCACATGTCTGCATGGAGTCACCCACTGCTGCAGGTGGAAAGGAAAAGTAAGGAAGCCAACAGGCTGTCACTGGGACAATCAAATCACTATCCTCTAACCTCCACACCCCGGAACACAACACAACACTCCAGCATTATTGCCAGGGGCAAGGATGACAAAGCTAAGGCATTTCAAACCTGCTCAGTAGACAAAGAGGGCACCTCTCATCACAGCCCTAACGCTCACAGGACACAGACGCGAGGTGAGCTCCGGCCTCAGCTGATGAACATACGTGGGACTTGCTCATCTCAGGGACTGCCACTGGCCTGCCCCATCTAACAGGAGTTCTCTGGACACCACGAAGAGGCCAGCAGCACAGAGTGGTGAATTCCAATTACTCAGCGGTTCATGGGCTGCTCCGTGATTTTTTTTTCTCTTGCCTTTCCTCATAGCTAGTTGTTATACCATTCAATAAATGTTCTACCCAATATCCAGGGGGAAAACATGACATAAATCATTATCAATTCACCTGCCCATTGCTTGACAGCTCTGATAATGGGACTGGCTGAAGAAAGTACTGGCTAGAATGCTGGTCTGGAAGAAAGTTTAGAGATTATTTGTCAACTCAAATTATCTCCTCTGTCACTATTACCCTTCAAAGAGAAATGCAATTATAAAATTAAAGAACTCTAAAGCTAAAAGAAGCCTTGAACATCATTTAGTCCAGTAATTAAAAGCTGATGGTACTTGCATACATCACTATATTTCATAAAGTTGGGTAGGAATGAGAACCAAAAGTCCTTGGAAAGCTCCCAACTTCTGGTCCAGTAATTGTATATTTAAGAATCTGTGCTACCCCAATGTTAACAGCAGCATTATTTACAATTGCCAAGATATGGAAGCAACATAGGTGTCCATCAATAGAAGAATATATAAGGAATATGTGGCATATATATACATACACATACATACACAATGGAATAAAACTCAACCATAAAAAAAGAATGAAATTTTGCCATTTGCAACAACATGGGTGGAGTTGAAGGGTATTTTGCCAAGTGAAATAAATGAGAGAAAGATAAACACTGTATGTTATCACTTATAGGTGGAATCTAAAAAATAAAACAAACAGTGAATGTAATAAAAAAGAAACAGATTCACAGATACAAACTAATGGTTACCAAACGGGAGAGAGAAGCAGGGAAGGATAAAATGGGGGTAGAGAATTAAGAGGTAAAACTGCTATGTATAAAATAAATAAGCTACAATAATATATTATACAGCATAGGGAATATAGCCAATATTTTATAATAACTATAAATGGAATGTAATTTATAAAAATTTTGAATCATTACATTATACACCTGAAACTATATCTCTAAATCAACTATATCTCAAGAAAAACAAAAATTTTAATAAAAAAAGAATCTATGCTAAAACAATTGTTTAAAGGAAAAACAAAAATATTCATTGCAACCCTATATACAAAGCACTAAGCTGGACTGGTTAAGCAAATTAGGGTGCATACACACTGCTTATTGAAAACAGTACTAAGAAATATTTAAACCATACTAAGAAATCTAAATACATAAGGCTGAATAAAAAAATAAATGAGGAGTATATTAAAATTACATGTAGTATGCTTCCAATGTTATTTTTCAAAAATTAGAGGCACAGATAAAAAAGATACAATATAATGAAAATGAACACTTGATGGCGGAATTTTTATTGACTTGTTTTCTTGCTTTTCTATATTTTATAAATACTTCCCTGTAATAATGAGGAGTATTTCTGATGTCTGATATTTCAAGCTCACTATCTCCTTTCCTTTCTGTTACACATCCGGGCAATCGGGTGAGAAACTTCAGGTACTCTCTCCATTGGCACCAGCAGCAAACTGAACCTTGCGAGCCCCACCCACACAGAGCCCTCTCCATACCTCCTCTTCACTAAGGACAGCTAAGCCCATCTTTCCCCTCTTCTCTCTAGTTATTTTTGGACAAGCCTTGGGAATCTACATGTTCTCCCCAGAAAAGCTTCGTTATGTGACTAATAAAATCTTTCACACTCTCCTGATGGATACAGGGCATCATCAACCTCAATATTAAACCAAATTGGGAGTGGTCGAACTTCAGTCCACTTATACTGAGGAGCCCCAACACCTACAAGTGGGCATGTTGTAATTTTATACCAAAAATTGCAATACTGGAACTCCTCTGGTAGAAAGAACAGTGGGTAGGAATCTGCCTGCCAATATTGAAAACATGTGTTTTATTCCTGGTCTGAGAAGATTCCACACACCTCAGAGCAACTAAGCCTGTATGCCACAACTACAGAAGCTTGTGCACCCTAGAGCCCACGCTCTGCAACGAGAAGCCACTGCAGTGAGATACCCATGCACTGCAAGAAAAGACCCCGCACAGCCAAAAACGGAACAAAAGATAAAAAGAAAACAGATCGGATTTGTCTTTAAAACAGTAAGCAAAGAATCAGGAGAACTGATTATAAGGTATGGCTTTATAGTCACTCAAGACGGCATGTGGCTTCCCCAGTGGCTCATTGGTAAAGAATCTGCCTGCAATGCAGGAGACGTGGGTTCAGTCCCTGGGTGGGGAAGATCCCCTGGAGAAGGAAATGACAGCCCACTCCAGTACTTTTGTCTGGAGAATCCCATGGACAGAGGAGCCCGGTGGGCTTCAGTCCATGGAGTCACAAAGAGTCAGACATGACTGAGTGACTAAACAACAACAACAAAATAAGACAACGTGTGTCTAAAAGA
Organism: Neotragus pygmaeus; assembly: GCA_006410875.1. NCBI lineage: Eukaryota > Metazoa > Chordata > Mammalia > Artiodactyla > Bovidae > Neotragus > Neotragus pygmaeus. The sequence continues at coordinate 1,317,813 of SJYV01020496.1, forward strand.
AGAATCATCTCCCGATCTGGAACTAATTGTAAATATAACCAAAGAAATATACCTGGGCTCAGAAACTGGTCTTCTGTGAGTACATCTCCAAGAGTGACAGATAAAAACTGGTACTTGGGTCTCTGCCAGCACCAGTATCTCTTTTTTTTGGTCACCAGACTTAGAAGTTGTAATTTATCTGAATCATTCAAGTTTGATACTGCGATCAGGTTACCTCCAGCATCAACTTCCTTAAGAAAATTCCGTGTTGCTTTGGCAAACATTTTGAGAACTCCAGATTACCTGAAAAAAAAAAATTATATATATATATATATATATATAGGAAGTTATTATTTCATAACGTTTTCCTGAAATTACCTTATTTTTTCCTAGTATCAATCAGTATTCTTGAAAGAATATCTTCTCCTTAGAGAAGACTCTAGCCTGAGTTCAGTAGATGTCTAAAAAATAAAAAATTGAAATACTAAAAGAGGATATGAGTATAAATCAGGATAGGCTAGGTTATGCCTCTAAATCTCAGTGGCTTATCATCAGAAAGGTATATTTAGTGCTCACACTACACTTCCAGTACAGGAGGCATTGCTCCTTGCAGTCATTCAGGAATTCAGGCTAAAGGGGCAGACCCCCTCTTGAACATCATCAGTCATCAGCCAACAGGAAGTAAGGTTCTGGAAAAGTCTCACATCAGGAATTAAATGCTCTAGCCCCAAACTGACACATATCACATTCACTCACAATTCGTGAGAACTAGGCACACGGCCTCAGCCAATCATAATGGTCACGAAATACCAAGTATTTGGAAGGCAGAGACCCGGGAATATCTGTTGAACAGCATACTGACTACCCAAATTTGCATCTTACTTATGACTACTTCTTTGAAGGATTGAATGTGCTTTTTCTTTACATTGTGTGATTTCCCTTATCCATAAATGCCTAGTGACTAGCTATTACCTTTAAACCCAGAAATGAAAAGCCCAGTCACTCTTCAGCTGGAGGGGAAAAAAAGAAAGACACACTGGAAAATATAAATGTACTGTATTCACTGGAAGATGTCTACACTTTTCAATAAACTGTTAGAACAACTGTCTAAACATCTGGGAAAAAAAAATAAAGTCAGATCCCTAGCATGCCATGTGTGCATGCTAAGCCACTTCAGTCACATCCGACTCTGCGACCTCCCAGACTGTAGCCCACCAGGCTTCTCTGTCCATGGGATTCTCCATGCAATAATATTAGAATGGGTTGCCATTTCCTCCCCCAGGGGATCTTCCAAATCCAGGGATCAAACCTGAGTCTCTTGTATCTCCTGTGTTGGCAGGAGGGTTCTTTACCAACCAGCACCACCTGGGAAGACCCATCTCATGCCACACACAAGAGCAAATTCTCAGTGGATTAGAGGGTTTTTAAGGAAAAGTGAAACCATAAAAGTAAAAAGACAAACAAATATTTGTACAATTGTAGGACGAGAAAGGCCTTTAGAAAGGCAAATATTAAACTGAGAAAATGCTTATAATATAAAAAACTAGAATACTTAACATATAAAAAAAACTTTTGCAAAGTACATCAAGGATTAAAAAACGGTAGGAGACACATGGACAAAAGTTATAAACTATTCACAACATATAAACTGCACATAGTTGTATATATGCAAAATACATATATGTGCACACATACACAACCATTATTATTCAAAAAATGCACAAATTGAAATAACTATCCACAAAGGTTAAAATGTCTAATGCACAAGAAAGGTTAAAATGTCTAGTGCACAAGAACTGTGTTTTATTTATACTTGTACGCTATCTGGAAGTCACATAGAAAACACAATTATAGAATTTAAGAGCTGAGATAATCTCAGATATTTAATTACTAATAGTTCAACCCACCTTCTTTACCATGGGTCTTCTCAAGAACATTAAAACTTTTTGTTTTACCATCATTAATTCTTCTCTAAAGTACCTTCTCTTAGATTATTTTATAGCCATCTAACCCTGTTCTTTTATCAGAGAACTCATTTATCAAAATATTTATTGAATCAGTCATTAATTATTCTTAAGCATGCTAAAGCTGAAACTCCAGTACTTTGGCCACCTCATGCGAAGAGTTGACTGACTGGAAAAGACTCTAATGCTGGGAGGGATTGGGGACAGGAGGAGAAGGGGATGACAGAGGATGAGGATGGCATCACCAACTCGATGGACATGAGTTTGAGTGAATTCCGGGAGTTGGTGATGGACAGGGAGGCCTGGCGTGCTGCAATTCATGGGGTCACAAAGAGTCAGACACAACTGAACAACTGAACTGAACTGATGTACTAAACCCAGGTACTGTGTTTAACCACAGGATACAGACACAAAAGGCAGCCTCTCACCTTAATGAGCTACTAGTTTGGTGACCAGAAGGAGAAATAAACAGCTAAGTTTTATGCTAGATATTGACAGAGATTGCTACATGGAATGAACTAAGAAAAAGTCATCTCAATCAAGCTGGAGAGAAACAGAGTGTCGCAGAAGTTATCCTGAAGCAGACAGCATCACAGCTGCATTTTGTGGGCTAGGTAGAAATGAGACTAAGTCAGCAAAGGAGTACTGAGAGGAGGCTCTAGCAGACGAGCAATTATAAAGGCTCAGCCCTTGCAGGAAGTGGTGGACAGGTGGAGAGGATTTTCTAAGATTTGGGACCAGCAGGGTCGTAATGATCAAGAGACATGGGTTTGTGTAGCTATGCCCATCGCCACTCCTTTGACAGACCTAGCGTTGCTCTGTAAGCTCTGGGATTAGTTCCTGCAGTGGACTGCCAGGTTCTAGAGCAGGGAGGGGCAAAAGACAAGGATGAGGAAGACTCAGTCTTGGTCCTGAAGGCCTGTACCTCCCCTGCTGAGGGCCAGGGCAGCAGGAGCCACTAGAGGGGTTATATAGGGAGCAGTGTGATCAGAGTAGTCACTTAGACAGATCTTCTGAAAATGAAACAGGAGATCAGCTTGAAGGAACTACGTTAATGCCGTAAGGACAGAAAAGATGCTGGTTTGGTGGTTTCCCCAGAACTCTGGTTGGATGTGAGGTTTCTGATGAAAGAAAGGAGACTCCTCAGCATGGCCTGCAGACAGCACAGACCCGGCTTGGCTGATGGAGATGCCAGTTATCAAGAGAGGGATCTGAGAAGCAGCAGATTGGTGGGGAGAGTAAGGCAGTACTACCACTGAGAGTGCATCTAGCATAAGACGCAGTTTATTTCGTCAAACACAAGGAAAGAACATTTAACAAAATATGGTCTCCTCAGTGACCTGACTTTCCTGGTGGCTTAGACGGTAAAGAATCTTGCCTGCAGTGCAGGAGACCCGTGTTTGATCTTTGGGTTGAACACTAGAATTCTCCAATGGAGAATTCCACGGACAGAGGAGCCCAGCAGGCTACAGTCTATGGGGTTGCCAAGAGTCGGACATGACTGCGCGACTAGCACTCACTTTCAGGCACCTGGGGGATTCACCCTGCTTTGCGCCAAAAGAAGAGCAGCAGCAGAACCTGTCTCAGTTCAGCAGGAGTGTCAGGATCTCCATTTTTATGGTTTCCATTCTTTCCTGGGGCAACTGGGAAGGGAGTTCACTACCTCGCCTTCAGATTAAACAAGTCTCTGAAGAACATACATCAGGCCTGCTATTAAAAAAAATAGTAACAAAACCCATCTGCTACAGGCAGCAAAGTCTTAGTAATGATACCACTCCTCCCTAGAGGGATTAGAAGATAAAGAAGGGGAACTCCTAAATTAATTTTTAATTTTTTTTCAATCTAGATCAAACATAGCCTGTTGACAAGGTAGGTTGTTTGTAGAAGAGTTAACAGAAGTGACTACTGCTTCGGAGGTTTTTATTAGACTCAGATTTATTTAATCAAAGAACTGAGAACATTTACCTTGTGAAGCTAAAGTTAGAGGGTTTGGGGTTTTGTTTTAATTACTATATTTGAATACACAATACATTTACATGGCTCGAGAATCTAAACTATGGGAAAAGATACACACTGAGAAATCCCATCCCTACCCAGGTCCCATCTACCTTTTCACCCCTCTCGCCTTCAAGTACACCACCTTCATATTTCTTTATACAAATATAAAAGGGATGTACACACTGTTCTGCATTTTGCTTTCTGTCATGTGGCAATGTATCAGAGATCTCTCCATGGTGAGTACCCTCTGCATAATACAGTTCATAATACCCCTTCCCATAGATGTACCATTGCTTATTTAACCTGTCCCATATTGCTGATCACTTGGGTTACGTCTAAACTTTTATTACTACAAAAATGCCATGCTAAATACTGAATGTATGTCCCCTTCCTACATGGGCAAGAGAAGGGGTTCCCAACCTTTAGGCCATGAACGAGTACCTCCTGTCAGATCAGTGGCAGTACTACATTAAAAATAAAATGAACTATAAATGTAATGCACTTGAATCATCAGGAAACCATGCTCCCACCCCCAGTCCATGGAAAAATTGTCTGCCACAAAATCAGTCCCTGGTGCCAAAAAGGTCAGGGACCACTGGGCAAGAGTATCTGAAGAGAGATTTCAAGAAGAATTGCTAGACCTATGGGTAAAGACATTGATAATTTATAGGTTGTACCATTTTTCAGTTTTACCAATAAGGTATGAAAGTATCAATCTCAGCAATAAGAGTAGGCTGTCAATCTTTCGTATTTTTGCTAGTCATACGTGAGAAATAGTATCTCAGTATAGTTTTAAGTCATGTTATTTTAAAATAACATATAATTTAAGAGGATTCCCTGGTGGCTCAGATAGTAAAAAAAATCTTCCTGCAATTCAGGAGACCCAGGTTCAATCCCTGAGTCAGGAAGATCCTCTGGAGAAGGGAATGGTAACCCACTCCAATATTCTCACCTGGAGAATTCCACGGACAGAGGAATCTGGCCGGCTATAGTCCATGGGTCGCAGAGTTGTACACAACTATGAGCAACTAACACACATTTAAATATAAGTGAATTCAAGCATCTTTTGTTCGCAGCCTGTTTATATATCTTTTCCTTAACTGTTTGTGTCCTTAGCCTATTTTCTATTGCTTTTTCTTTATTCCTAGAAGCTTTCAATAAATCAGAGAGATGAACCAAGATATAAGCTAAAAATTTAACACAATACAGTTTATCATGTGGCATTGGGAGCCAATAAGTTGCTGTCTGATTCTCAAACAACTAAAGTAACTGCCCTGCCTGGAAAGATTAAATAATATGCCCAGAGTCCACTAAAAGATCTAGAACTCAAGCTGCCTCACACAGACAAATACAGGCAGCCTCAACTAGAAGCCAGACATCAGATTCAAATTTCCAGAATGCTCCAATCCGAAAGAAGATAAAAATAACCTCCCTAGAGGTCAAGGTCAAAAGGCTCATGGCCTAAAACTCCACTGCACTTTACAACTGTACCAAAGAGCCTGGGCTCCCTCACTTGGGCCTGAAGAATTCCATTAGCAAACATCTCATCAGCCTCTGTGACTCGCCAACTTCAATCACATTAGAACTCAAAGAGTCAAAGTCAAGGCAGTAAGGACATGAAAGCTCAGCTGAGACTCCTAGACAAGAGACATTAAAGGACAAGACCAAAAAGGCAAGAGAACGACACAAAGTCGAAAAAGCACACGGCCAACTGGGACCAAAGAATCTAAAAAATAGTTGCCAAGGTGGCGCCGGCATTAGAAGATACTACAATCACTCGTGACCATCCTCAAGACTGATTCAGTGTGATGGAACGATCACATCTTTGAGTTGCAAAAAACCTACCTCTTCCCAACTAAGGATTCTTCTCTGCAGCTCCAGTTGATCAATGGGCCTCTGCTTGAGGTTCTAAGAAAGAAACCTCAACATCCACTAGATAAAGAGGGGGTAACTATATGCTGACTACCTGCTATGTGCCAGGTACTGGCTAACTCCTTTCTATATATTTCCTCATTGAATCTCCACGACAACCCTCAGGAGGTATTGTCTGAGTTTTACAGAAGTTGAATCTAAAGTGCAAAGATGCTATTTGCTCAAGAACACAAGAAACAAAGCAGCAACCCTGACATCCAGGAACTGGCTTGGTATAATCAGCTAGCCCTGGGGTTGAAGGCACTGGCCCAGCATTCTCCTGGCTGGCATGAACAATGTCACAGGACAGCAACATCAGGCAAGGCCACTCAGTGGTCATGATACATCAAGACCAAAGCAAGACCTTTTATAGTCTTATCTGACCACAGTCAAAATGTGAACACTGTCCAAACCACAAAAATGACCAAACACTCCCATTTCCCCCACCAACCCTGACACACAAGTAACTGTGGTTTTCAGTCAACAGTTCTAGCCTCACTCCTTTCAGACATGATTTACGAGGATACTCCAGAGAATTTGCCATACTTTCTGGTGGCATCCAATCCAGAGTAAAGTCCTATTTCCTTAAACTCTTCCCCAAATTGCCTAGAAGCTCAAACCCTACAACTCCTTTCTGACACCCAGTTATGGAGAAGCCCAGGGTTGCCCATGGAGCAAAGTCTCCCTCATTCAGCAAGTAACGACCCAACCCCTTCAACTCCACCTACTGTTCCCAGACGTCTTTGACTAGAAGGCAGTGAACCTCAAGTAGAGAATTAGTGCTGAGCCCAGATTCCAATTGAGGTCCACCTGTCTCCCAAGCCTGAGTCCTGGACCACCTGCTCTGCTGACACCCTAGTTAGCTTTATCTTTTTTTTTTTTTAATTTGAACTGCATATGATTCATTTTGTAGAGTAAGAAAATGTGCTCAAAAGGGTAACTTCAGTTATGGTGGAAGCAAAAACCATGGCTATAAAACATGCTATTTCCTCACTATCTAGGAAAACAAGACACTGCTATTAGTACTATTGTCTCTTAACAACCAGCACATTTCGAAATGTTTTTAGTTTTCTAAACAACAAAGTGAAATTGAGTCTATTAACTTTAAACAGAGGTGTCATTCTTCTGTATCTTCCAATGCTTACAGCCCAGTGCCTTCATTTCTATAGTAAGGCAAATTAAAGACAAGGAACTCTAGCATTTCTTTCTAAAATAAAAATATTAAAAAAAAAAAAAACGGTGGTCACAGGGCAGGCATGAGCTTGTAAAAGGAGGGTGAGGCAGCAAAGGTTTGGGGGAAGTAGAATAAGTAACAGGAGACTGATTAAGTAAAGAACCCATTGGTTCCCCTTGCGGGTTCAAAAAGAGCAAAAACAAAAGCACTTCTGGAAAACAGGAGCTGCTGAGGGCTTGGGTAAGTATTTCTCAGATCTAATTGTCTGGCCTCATCTTTTCCCGGCTGTTTTCGTTTATGAAAAGAGCTCATTGGTGGTGGCTTTGGAAAAAGATTAATTTACTCTACATTTCTTTAACTGTTCTCTCCGACCCCGCGGCACTTTTCATTCCACTCCAACTAGATTATCTATTTGCCTCTTAAAGGCATCCATCGATCCCAACGCAACCTTCCTTCTCACCAGTCCTCTGAACGGAGTAGAATCTCAGTGAGAGGGTTTTTCCGAACCCGCTAGAACCCACGCCGTTCTAAGACCCCCCTCTGGTCCTTCCTGGTCAGGTACAGATGCGAAGCGGTCCCGGGTCCGCACGTGGAGGCCCCGTGAGCGCGGTGATGTCATCCCATCCAGGCCCAGAACTACCGGGCGGGGCCTGGCCTCCTCCTCCTCCGTAACCTCGGGGCCCAGGATCCCCGACGCCAGGGATGGGGACTCTGTCCAGGCCGGAGAGAGAATTCCACGCCGGCCCCGCCTTCCTTCCCCGCACATACGCGCCCCGGCCGCGGCCATCCAGAGCCCAGCCAGGAGAAACCGGAAGACAAAGAAGGAATGGGGAGGGCGCGCAAAGAAGAGGGGCAGTGGGTACCGGNGGGCAGCCCTCAGCAGGGCACGGAGACACGCGGGGCTTCCCCTTGGGCTCCCATATGCCCTGGGCATATCCTGAGTTACCCCAGCTCCTTATCAGTAAAACTGTCCCTGACTATTCCAGTTAAAAGTACAGCCAGTCCACCACCCTACAGGAACACGCCCTAGTTCCTCGCATGCTTTTAGGATTTCATACTTACTTCAAGCATTGTCTTTCCCTAGAATGCCAGCTCCATAAGTGCGAGGAGTGGGCGTGAGGGGAGATTTTGTCTGTTTTGTTCACTATACCCCGCACCTAGCACGGTGCCTGATGGATGACAGTAATTGAGTTAATTAATGCATCCTCTTGTTCATTTCTCCAACTAGACTGCGAGGTCTCACTCATCTTTGCATTGCTTGGCACAGGGTAGATGAACAATTAAGTAATGGTTGTTGGACGAATGAATGAATAGACATGGTCAAGAGAATGGTACCCTTTTTATCCTCTGCCTGGCCACACTGATTAGAGAGTTTGGAAGAAAATGAATCATTGTCTTGGTCCTGTCAAGAGACTTTGTATCCATGCTGTTGTTTCTCTGTCCTCATAAAATTACGCTGGCTTGTTATAGAGATTATTGTCTCCTGACCTTGGCCATTAACCTCAAGAACATCCTTGTAAACTGTATGTTAATTAAGTTCCCACCAAGAAGCCCAGTCCTCTGCCTAGATAAGTAACCACCTGTAATTCAGAGTATAGGAGCTTTTTGTGCAAGGGTTACTCAATGTCTTCAAATTCTTCCCTTTCTTTTTTGTCCTGTCCACTGCCTTTCATGTAAATGCTTGAGGAAGATAGTATAAGATCAGCAGCTAGTATTTATATAGCACTTTCCAATTACTGTCACCAAGCATGGTTTTAAGTACCTCACATGCATTGACTGATTCATTTACTCCTTACAGCAACTAGTTGGAAGTCCAAGTTACAAATGAGTACATCGAGGCAAAGAATGGGAAGCCCATCCTGCTGAAAAATGATCCTTTGGGGCCAGCTCCCATATCCTTTGCTGTAGCTCCTCTCAGCAGTAGGGAAATGATAGTATCTGATGCACATTTCCTGAGTTGGTTTACAGATGCTGAAAACCACCACCAAATGGAAGAAATTAACTACCTGATGACCATGACCAGACCTACTAGCTACTAAGGATTGATAATGTTAACCGCTGTGATGACACCCTGTTAGCTCACCATCAACCTATCAGAGAACTATGCACAAGCTGATCACATACCCTGGGACACCCCTCCCTCACCTGGACTTTAAAAATGCTTTGCTGAAGTTTTTTGTTGAACTCAGGGAGTTTGGCTGCTTGGGTCCCCTGAAATAAATACTGCACTTTCCTTCATACAACCCAATGTCAGTAGATTGGTTTCACTGCACACGAGTGAAGGAACTCAAGTTTGGTTCAATAACAACACTATCTGAGCTTTAAAACCACTGGACAGTGCAGACTCTTCAGAAAATAATAAACACATGAGTCAGTCCACCAAGGAGTGTTTGAACATGTAAGTCCTGGGAGAGGGGGATGAATTGTGTTTAAGAAAGTACCCCCCTCCCCCATGAATACTTATCCTGTCCCAGATGGTTGGGATTAGCCCAAACTGAGAGTCTCAACTTTTCTGTTGTATTTTTTTTGAACAGTTGTGTTTATTAATATTATTATTAAAGTATTTGAAGATTTCAGACAGACAAATGCAAGATAGGATTTTTAGCCCAACTAGGGAAAAAATAAATAGAAAGAAAACATCCAGCCCCAATCTTCTCACCCCGTTGTAGATACATCCCATTAAGAAAATGAAGCTATAACAGAATTTTGCAGGAGATAAATTGGGGTAGTCATAGTGATGGAAAGTGTTTGCTTTTAATAAGATTCACTTTATAAGCTGTGTTTCAAGTTTCAGAACTTCTGAAATACATCCATGGGGTGTTGTGTATTTCCTACTCTTTTCCCCAGATACTTACTGAATAAGCAACGTGTAAAGGTGGGCAAAAATCAATAAAATGTTTTACTGGGGTATATTTCATAAATAAACATGCTAACAAACCACCTCTGCCTTAGTTACTTCCAAGTTCTTTGAGAGCTATATTTGGAGAGACCTGCACTCTTTTAGATAAATAGCCTCTATGGAGGAGAAAGAACACACACAGGCTTTGAACCAGTTAGAGTTGGTCAAATCCAGCCTACCACTTACCAACTGAGTGATCTTAAGCAAATTTTAAATTTCACATTTACAAATTACCTGTAGTGTTATCATGAGATTTAACAAAACGTATGAAAAGCACTCGGCACATAGTAGGTCCTAAATAAAAGTTCATTCCCCTTCCTTTATTAATTACTTTTCAGTTAGTGTCACTTTTAAATTGAGCACAGCATGGAACTCTGCTCATTGTTATGTAGATGGGAGGCGAGTTTGGGGGCGAAGGGATACCTATGTATATATGTATGTCTGAGTCCCTTCACTCTTCACCTGAAACTCACAATGTTGTTAATTAACTATTTCTTGTTGTACAGTCACTTAGTCAGGTCCAACTCTCTGTGACCCCATGAACTGCAGCATACCAGGTTTTGCTGTCCTTCACTATCTCCCAGAATTTGCTCAAACTCATATCTATTGAGTTGGTGATGCCATCAAACAATCTCATCCTCTGTTACCCCCTACTCCTCCTGCTTCAGTGTTTCATAACATCAGGGTCTTATCCAACGAGTCTGCTCTTCACATCAGGTACCCAATACAAAATTAAAAGTTAATAAATAAATAAATTGAGCCTAAAATTTTTACCTACATATAATTTTGTCTTTTACCATATTGACTGCTTTCCAGAGGAACTTAGCTTCTAACATAAAATAAAATTTGGCATACATTGATATATATTTTTTTAAACCAATTTAGCTTATTTCCCTGAGTCACCAAAGTGTGCGTGTGTGTGTGTGTGTGTGTGTTTTGGACTGGAGACTACATTGCCAATGCATATTACCAATCACTATTCTAATATAAAAAGTTTAAGGAAGGTTAACTATGACCCAGAATTAACAGCCCATTTCTCTCAGTGCCCCAAACCATCTTCTTCAATTGGAAGGTACAGAAACAGACAACAACTAAAATTTACTTGGTGGTTAGCAAATGATCAACCAAAATTGCCCAAATTTAAAGTCTCAATGCAGTGCAAAGAAATAGAGGAAAACAATAGAATAGGAAAGACTACTTCAAAAAAATTAGAGACACCAAGGGAACATTTCATGCAAAATGGGCAAAATAAACCACAGAAATGGTATGGATCTAACAGAAGCAGGAGATATTAAGAAGAGATGGTGAGAATACACAGAAGAACTGTACAAAAAAGATCTTCATGACCCAGATAATCAAAATAGTGTGATCACTCACCTAGAGCCAGACATCCTGGAATGCGAAGTCAAGTGGGCCTTTGGAAGCATCACTACAAACAAAGCTAGTGGAGGTGATGGAATTCCAATGGCGCTATTTCAAATCCTAAAAGATGATGCTATGAAAGTGCTGCACTCAATATGCCAGCAAATTTGGAAAACTCAGCAGTGGCCACAAGACTGGAAAAGGTCAGTTTTCATTCCAATCCCTAAGAAAGGCAATGCCAAAAAATGCTCAAACTACTGCACAATTGCACTCATCTCACATGCTAGTACAGTAATTCTCAAAATTCTTCAAGCCAGGCTTCAACAGTACATGAACCATGAACTTCCAGATGTTCAAGCTGGTTTTGGAAAAGTCAGTGGAACCAGAGATCAAATTGCTAACATCTGTTGGATCATGGAAAAAGCAAGAGAGTTCCAGAAAAGCATCTATCTCTGCTTTATTAACTATGCCAAAGTCTTTGACTGTGTGGATCACAATAAACTGTGGAAAATTCTGAAAGAGATGGGAATACCAGACCACCTGACCTGCCTCTTGAGAAATGTGTATGCAGGTCAGGAAGCAACTATTAGAACTGGACATGGAACAACCNACTGAACTGAACTGAGAGGATAGTTAAAACCAGATTTAGGATAGCAGTTCCATCAAGGGAAGGAAAAAATAAAATTGGAGAAGGGTACCCAGGAGACTTCAACAGTATTCATAATATTTTAACCAAATTCTGGCCTGTGTTGGTTACGTTATTCTTTATTCTTTTAACATTGCTATGTGGGAATTCTTTCTGGATCAAGAAAACAATGTAAAAAAAAATAAACCTGCTTTCCAAAGTAAGGTGCTGCTCACCATACCTAAAGTAAACTTGATTAGATATGAAAAGATTAAAGTTGAAGAGTTCTGAACAGTGGGCTGAAGAGAGGGCATCTCTTTGAAGCATGTTGTCTGTGTGCTGAAGTTGGCTCTGAGGGCCAACAGGATGCTCTCATGGTTCTTCTCAAGTCTGCTCAACTTGGGAATGACTTGAGTGAAACCTTAGGTGGAGGATTGCAGGAATGATGGAGAAGTTGCCAGATTCTGATCTAGACCAGAGCAAAAGAAGACAACCAGGGGATTAAGCTATGTGAGATGATGGAGATCATGGCTTCTAGAATACTATTCCTTGGTGGGAATAGTCTACCTTGTGTTTATCCATTCATTAGTTCATGAACTTTGGTCATTTTTCCCATCAAATACTGATTCTTAACTATCTATTTCTCTACACTGCATTTTACTAAAATGAAGGGAAATGGAAGATGACAGATACAGCATGTTTAATAAAATATCTTAAAACACATTTTGATATCATACAAATGTTAACCTTGAAGGATATCTTAAATGTTTTCTAGGCTATAATTTTTGCATTTTCAAATATACCACATTTTATATATATGCCATGTGCTCAGTTATGTTGGACTGTTTGCAACCTCATGGACTGTAGCCCACCAGACTGCTCTGTCCATAGAATTTTCCAGGCAAGAATAATGGAGTTGGTTGCCATTTCCTCCTTCAGGGGATCTTCCCAACCCAAGGATTCAACTCACATCTCCTGTGTCTATGCATTGCAAGTGGATTCTTTGCTTCCTGAGCCATCATAGAAGCCCCATTTTATATATAGGAATAACTTACAAAGTGAGATAAAGTAATTCGTTTTGAGGGAGGATGGTTTGAAACTTGTCGCTTAGCTGAAGCTGAGTTTCTAAATTTGAATAAACTGAATTCCTGGAATCAAAAGGTAAAGTCTCCTGAAAGAGGCTGGTAATTTAGCCCATGAAAAATCCTAAATAGTGGAAAATAATAATTCCCCAAATTTTTGCCACAATGAATCTTCTGCCTTGAGAATGGAATCCCCTTATAGAGCTAAAGAGATAGAGCTTTTACTAAAAATGATGCTGTAAACTATTTAATACAGTTTATATTAGCAATTTTTTCTATTTCAGATTAACAATAGCTGTTTGAAAATCTTTCTTTTTTTTTTTTTTCTTTTAGAGTCAAGGTCAAGGTCTTAGTATTCAAATGTCACACTTCTCTTCCTAAAAATAAATGGTGCATTTGGGTATTCACTGTTATATTCCTGTCGTTTTCTTGGCCTCATTACCGGGCTAGAAATTGTTGGGGGATTTTTTTTTTTAACAAAGTACCAGCTGAAATAGGCACCCATTCACTCAACGTCAGAGGTCACCAGAGCATCATTCTAAGTGACCCTCTTCACCTCCTTCAGTAAATATTTCCTCAACTGTGGGCTTGTAGGGAGAATCCCCTGTCACACTGAATCATAATCAAATCCTGTTCGAAATCCCAGGAATATCATTATTTTGTGAAAGTCCCCAGATGCCGCATTTTAACGAGGATCTACAGCTCTTGAAACAGCTTCACAGGCTTTTTTTCACCCATCATGTGACCTTTTCCCCATCATTCTCCAGCCAGATACACAAGCAAGTCATGGCCCAGGAATGTGACAACCTTAGTCACTTCAGAGATCTTTTTCTTACGCTTTTAAAAAATGCAAGCAACTCACAGTCTGCAGTTCTAATCAATAGCTTCCGGCTGCCAAGCAAATGCAGACAGTGAGATACTCCCTGACCCCCAGTGGGTTTGTCCCTCTATTCATCATCTAATCATTTTCATGCACCGTCAACATGGTGACTGCAAAGCCATATTCCTCAACCTCAGAAGGAGCAATTTGGGGAAATAGCCAAGTGCTATTCAGCCCAATTATCAAGGAAGCTTTGTTCAAACTGCAGAAGAGAGGAAGAAACTAAAGCATGAAGAAGGACGCATGATAAAACAGAAGGACTTTTGTATTGTTTCCATATGACTTTCCCATCAACTCAGCTTTCTTTTTTTTAAATTGACTGTTATTCATTTGGTTGCATCGAGTCTTGGCTGCAGCATGTGGGATCTTCGATCTTGGTTATGGCTTGGTGCTGCATGTGAATTCTTAGTTGTAGCCTGTGGGTTCTAGTTCCTTGACCAGGGATGGAAACCAGGCTCCCTGCATTGGGAATACAGAGTCTTGGCCACTGGATCACTGGGGAAGTCCCAACTCTGCTTTCTTAAATGATGAGAAATGTTACTTCATGGAGGAAAAAATGTGTTTTCTTCAAATTAGCCCATGCTCCTATATGACTCCTAGTTCTTTTTATTTTAACTAGTAATGCAAAATTTGATTTGTTTTCCATACTGTTAATAGTTGCTCCCAAAATTCAGGTAAATAATTTTTTTAATTCGAGATAATTTCTAGAGTAATGTAATACCATTTAAATGACCACAAAATCATTCTTGCTCATAAAATATCTGTATCTAGGTAACTGAAAGTGTCATCTGTCAACTACATGTGTTACAGACCTATTTATGTCTGCCGTCACAGGTAATTATTTATAGAACTCTCCTTTCACACTCAGAAATGTCCAAGGATAGGGAATAAGTTGTTTCATCATCCTAATAATGAAATTCTTTCAGGATCTTTGCTTTCTTGGTATTTTAATCTATCATTTGATTTAAGGTGCCTTTTAGAATCTGTTTGGCTGAGATAAGAGGTACATTTTCTGACCCTATGCCAATGACTTTGGGGTTTGTGGGTGGAAGGAAGCAGGAGGAAGCCTGGGATGCTGGCACTATGTGGACATCACCATTTAAGTGTGAAGTTCACACGTGGGATTAAGTGTTGGGATGCTTCAGACTACCAGGCTTATGGGGCTGGAAACATATCCCATTTAGTTATATGTAATGGCCAATGGGGCTTTCCAGGTGGTGCAGTGGTAAAGAATCCACCTTCCAATGCAGAAGATACTGATTTGATCCCTGGGTTGGGAAGATTCCCCTGAAGGAGGAAATGCCTACCCATTCCAGTATTCTTGCATGGGAAGTCCCATGGACAGAGGAGTCTGGTAGATTACACAGTTTATGGGGTGGCAAGGAATCAGACATGACTGAGCATGCTCCATTTGCTCCACTTGCAAAGTAATTAATAGCTCTGAGGATTCCACATTTCTTTTGTCCTATCTGCTTTGCCACAGGGAGAAAGAAGATGCTTATTTATTATATCTGAAGCTCGTTTCAAAGCAGTCAAGCTTCCCCCTAAAAGGCCAGTGCCCTCCATTTAGGTCAATCCTCAGAGAGAACAAACTCCTTCAAAGACCCCAGGTAGAACTTGGTTTCATAAACCCTGTTACCAAACTCAGGTCCACCTACTTGCTGCTTGAAAGCTAACACTCAAAAGGCAAGCGTTGGTAGGAAAGGAAAGATTGCTTTATTCAGGAGGCCAACAGGGGAGAAGGTGGGGAGAAGGTGGACTTGCATCCAAAAGCCAAGTCCCAACTGTCCATTAGGGCCAAGAGCTTTTAAAGGGGAGTTTCAGGGGCGTGCAAGGGGAGGCAGGGGGGTACATGCAGAAAGAGCACAGTAGCTCTGACGGTCATCTTGAAACTGATCATGTGGTGGTCTGATCCAGTATCATCATGATTGTCTTAAGCACAGTTAATTTTCAGTTTGAGGGTCCGTTTGTTCCCATCCCCTTGAGGCCAGTCCTCAGAATTGTGTCAGCTCATGTCATGGTTACAGTCTGGTCATCATTTAGTTAACTTCTTCCACCTGGTGGGAATTTCAGTGTCTCTAAGACAGCTCACGGGAGATGGCTCAGATTATTATCTATATTTCTTGAGGAGGAAGAGCCTTGACTTTGTTTAATGGCTAAACTATTATTATTTTGTCTTGTTTGACTCTTTTCCTTTGCTTCTGCATTTTCTCATTTCTCTGATTAAATTTATTCTTTGGTTAGCTTTTTTACAGACAAGAGGCAGGCAGAGGACAGCAGTTGGGGGTGGGGGGGGTGGGTGTGGAGGGACGAGTCTGTGCAGGGAAGACCCATAGGTTTCTGCTTGGTTACAATCCAGCTATTTACTCCAAGGGTCCAAAAGTGCCCTGGGCAAATGACACCAGCTTCACTTCCTTACTGGGCCCTGAGAACCATGATCTAAGGTTCTAGCTGGCTGTTCTCCCTGGTACCATAAATGGCCGTTGTAGCACTTCTTATACTCTATAAAAATTGGTGTGTTATGTGTCTGTTTAAGCTCTGTCTCTCTATGCTATGGGGGCCGGAATTACTTTGACCATTTCTCTTTGTTGATTATTTTTCACTTTATGTTCAAGGGGTCATTTGTCATCAAATCACCCAGTGCCGGGTACAGAGTAATTGCCCATCAAGATAGGTGACCACAAGTTTTCCCTCCACTTATTCACACTCCCTTGCAAATGACTTTTTCATTGCTCCCATGGAAAGTGGTTCTGTTTGCTCATATTTTTGCATCTGGATTTGGCGTTGGGGATTTCTCTGACTGATCGTAAATAAGTAAATAATGCTTAAACAGAGAACTAAAGACCATTTGCTTTTTAAAGCTTTCCTTCAGGGACTTTCTCAGTGGCCTAGTGGTAAAGAATCCGCCCTGCAGTGCAGTTGACGTGAGTTCCATCCCAGGTTGGGGAACTAAGATTCCACATGCTGTGGAGCAACTATGCCTGCGAGCCACAACTACTGAGCCTGCATGCCACAACTAGAGAGTCCTTGTGCTTCATCAAAAAGATCCTGCACGACACAACGAATATCTAATATGTTGGGTCTTGCAACTAAGACCCAACATAGCCAAATAAAGAAATAAATATTTTTTAAAAGCTTGCCCTCTCTTGCTCTGAAACCCCTGTTGACTCACACCCCTCCCCTCTTCAGACAAGTCTCGCTGAGCCTATGAATGAGAAACCACATGGCCTGTGGTCTCCATCACGTCTCCTGCCAGGCACAGAGTGAGGGAAGCCACAGGATCCTGGTGTCAGGTAAGCCCATCTCAGCTGAGGCCAGACTAGATCTCCAACCTGGAGAATCATGTGTAAACAGATAGTTCTATTTAAAGTTACATTGATTGTTCACAGTTTGTCATGCAGGAAAAGCTAATTGGCATACCCAATAAATATTTATGGAATGAAAGAATGAATCAAAGCCTGAGAACTTACAAAACACCAGACATCTATGTATGTATATATATTTATTTTTATGCATGGAAAGCATTGTGAATATTTACATATTTATTCCGTTCTGAAACACATGAAGGAAGTACAAAATTCCCCTTTGTATTCGTCAGGGTTCTTCAGAGGAGCAGTCCCAACAGGAAATATATTGACATATGGAGATTTATTGGGTTTCCCTTATGGCAGAAAGTGAAGAGGAGCTAAAAAGCCTCTTGATGAAAGTGAAAGAGGAGAGCGAAAAAGTTGGCTTAAAGTTCAACATTCAGAAAACGAAGATCATGGCATCTGGTCCCATCACTTCATGGGAAATAGATGGAGAAACAGTGGAAACAGTGTCAGACTTTATTTTGAGGGGCTCCAGAATCACTGCAGATGGTGACTGAAGCNTGGCTTAAAACTCAACATTCAGAAAACTAACATCATGGCATCTGGTCCCATCAGTTCGTGGCAAATAGATGGGGAAACAGTGGCTGACTTTATTTAGGGGCTCCAAAATCACTGCAGATGGTGACTGCAGCCATGAAATTAAAAGACGCTTGCTCCTTGGAAGGAAAGTTATGACCAACCTAGACAGGATATTAAAAAGCAGAGATGTTACTTTGCCAACAAAGGTCCATCTAGTCAAGGCTATGGTTTTTCCAGCGGTCAAGTATCGATGTCAGAGTTGGACTGTGAAGAAAGCTGAGCACCGAAGAATTAATGCTTTTGAACTGTGGCGTTGGAGAAGACTCTTGAGAGTCCCTTGGACTGCAAGGAGATCCAACCAGTCCATCCTAAAGGAGATCAGTCCTGAGCGTTCGTTTAAGGACTGATGCTGAAACTGAAATTACAATACTTTGGTCATCTGATGTGAATAACTGACTCATTTGAAAAGACCCTGATGTTGGGAATGATTGAAGGTGGGAGAAGAAAGGAACAACAGAGGATAAGATGGTTGGATGTCATCACTGACTCAACTGACATGAGTTTGAGTAAACTCCAGGAGTTGGTGATGGACAGGGAGGCCTGGCGTGCTGCAATCATGGGGTCGCAAAGAGTCAAACACATCTCAGCGACTGAACTGAACTGAAGCAAGTATTATTGGACAAATATGGAAATAAAACAATTTGCTGTTCAGTTGTTATTTATCACACTATAAATTACCCTAAAACTTAGTGGGCTGAAACAACAATCGTCTTATCACATCTCATGATTTTCAGGTCAGGGCTTATCTCAGTGATTTTTCAGTACCATGTTACATTGGCTAGGATCATTCAGCAGAATTTAGCTAGAGAATAGCCTCGTCTGAAAGTCCAGGATGGATGACTTCACCCACATGTCTATTGCCTTGGCAGGAAGGTCTAGAAGATAGTCTCAACCACACCCCTTACATGTGGCCTCTTAATCATGGTGATCTTGGGGCAGTCAGACTTCTTATGTGAAGGCTTTGGGGCTCCCAAAACCAAGTATTCCAAGAAACAAAGCAGGAGATATAAGTCCTATGATTTGGTCCCTGAAAACCTAGAATGTAACTTCCACAGCATTCTAGTATTGAAACAAGCCTAGATTCAAAGACAGGGGAATTATACTCTACCTCTCAGTGGGAGAAAGGGCAAAGAGTTTCCAGACACCTTTATTCTACTAGTTTTTATGAAAGAGAATACCATTAAATACAGTTTTTTAAAAATCCTATGTTTTCTGTTCATGTAGAAACACATATCAGCAGCAGCATAAAGGAGATTTGCAATGAAGACTGGTAGGCATCCACAAGAGGTCAGGTTTCTAGAAACATACAGGAATACCACAATTTATAGCCAAACACATTCTTCTCATTCCATTGCCATTATTCTTAAAGATTATGCAGCATCCAAGTTTGCTATACCCAGCATAGAGAAAGGCAAAGTCCATGCATCCAACATCTTGTTAATTTAACAAATATTTATTAAGGATCAGGGCTTCCCTGATAGCTCAGTTGGCAAAGAATCTGCCTGCAATGCAGGAGACCCTGGTTTGATTCCTGGGTTGGGAAGATCCACTGGAGAAGGGATCTTCTATCCACTCCATTATTCCTGGGCTTCCTTTGTGGCTCAGCTGGTAAAGAATCCACCTGTAATGTGGGAGACCTGGGTTCAATTCCTCGGTTGGGAAGATCCTCTGGAGAAGGGAAAGGCTACCCACTCCCAGTATTCTGGCCTTGAGAATTTCATGGACTGTATAATTCCATGGGGTTGCAAAGAGTCGGACACTACTGAGCAACTTTCACTTCACTATTAAGGATCTACTCCCAATGGCTCAGCAGTAAAGAACCAACCCGCCAATACATGAGACATGGGTTAGATCCCTGGGTCGGTAAGATCCCTGGAGAAGGAAATGGCAGCCCACTCCAGTATTCTTGCCTAGAGCATCCCATGGTCAGAGGAGCCTGGCAGGCTACAGTCCCTGGGGCTGATAAGAGTTGGACAGGACTGAAGAGCACGTATACATGCATGTACCAAGCACTATATGAGATACTGAAGATATACTGGAGAGCGAGGGAAATATGGTCCATGACTTCATAGAGCTTGAGAGTCTATCTGGGAAGGCAGACAGACAATAAGGAGGAAGTTTGGGACGTTCCATGATCAGATGCCACGGGATGGCTTGGCTGGAGCATGTAGCATGGTAGAGGAGGAAAGCTAGCCCAGTCAAGGAAAAGGCAACTAGTCAGAGTAAGCTAACTGCTCAAACCCTGAATGATAATGGCTCAAACACCATAGCGGTTCATTTTTTCTCAGTGAACAATCTAAGGTAGTTCAAGAGTGTGTGAAGCAGGGATATAGAAGGGTACCTGCTGTTCCTTCAGGAAGCAGCCTGGTGGAGGCTCCGCTATTCGCAGCTCAGGGCTGCCAGGCGTGTTGGGCATGGGCAGTTTCAGCAGGCTGAGAAGGAAATACCCTAGAGACTCTCTCATGGGAGACTTTCATGGACCTGGCACTTTGCCTGTGTACCCACCTCTGCCCAGAAATCAACCACATGGCCCCCCTCATTGCAAGGGAGGCAGAAAGATGTAGATCTTGTGCCGAGGAAGAAAAGGGAAATGGGCTTCTGAGAGCAGCAGCAGGCTCAGCTTCAAAATGCTTTTAGAGGACAAATAGGTATAGGACGAGCTCAAAGATTTTATAAGGTGAAGGTGAAGTTGCTCAGTCGTGTCCGACTCTTTGCGACCCCGTGGACTGTAACCTACTAGGCTTCTCCGTTCATGGGATTCTCCAGGCAAGAATACTGGAGTGGACTGTCATTTCCTTCTCCACAAAGATTTTATATAGAATCTCAATTAGGGCAACCCAAACNTCTGACACTGTTTCCCCATCTATTGCCCATGAAGTGATGGGATCGGATGCCATGATCTTCATTTTCTGAATGATGAGCTTTAAGCCAACTTTTTCACTCTCCTCTTTCACTTTCATCAAGAGGTTTTTTAGGTCCTCTTCACTTTCTGCCATAAGGGTGGTGTCATCTGCATATCTGAGGTTATTGATATTTCTCCCGGCAATCTTGATTCCAGCTTGTGTTTCTTCCAGTCCAGTGTTTCTCATGATGTACTCTGCATATAGGTTAAAGAAATATTTATTTGCTTATCTGTTTAGCAATTGGTTAATTAAATCAAACTTTCTTGACTATTTTAATTTAGAAAGATCAATGACACTTTTTAAAAAATAATCTTTTAAGTTTATATTTTATAATTTTTAATTAATGTGATGAGTGGTTGCATGTTTAATGTGTACCCTTTAAGCATTTCTAGACAGTATAATTATGCTTTGCTAAAACAATAAACCAAGTTATCCTTTGCATGATCTAGAGGATTATTGTGAAAGTATAGATAAATTAAAAAAAATTGACCCTTAGAGGTCAGTGTAACTGCAATTAGAAGGATGTACCTTATTTTCAGAGCAAAATGTTAGAGAAATTTTTTTCAAACCATGATGTAGTGTGTCCGTTGAGCTGATCTTGACATAGATTCTCTAATCTCTGTCTCTTCTTTTGAGATAGATGGAATAGTTTAACATAAGATAGACAGGAGAGGACAGGTAGAATGTGATAGGATAGACTAAACTGGGATAAAATAGAATAAAACTAGAGTAGAAGGTATCATAATAATGACAGCTAGTATTATTTTGTGAAAGAGTCATTTAAGTTGTGTATTCATGGCTTATACATCAGAAGGAATTCTGTCCCAGGAAGTAGGAACTAGGGCAAATTTCAGTGTGTAGGAGGATGTTTACAAGGGAATGCCTTTGGGGGAGCAGTGTAAAAGGCACTTGGCAAAGAGAAGAAATATACACGGTAGTCAGAAAGGTCAAGATGTAAAGCAATTTCAGTAGAAACTTAGGTTGGCCTTGCACAGAGAGATGAAGATATGAAGTCCTTAGTGAGCTATATTGAGTATACTGTGTCTTTAACCCTTCTCCCTGTGTTAATCAGCCATTGGATGCAATCTACTTAGGGACTCTTGGGGGGAAGTGACTGTTTTCATCTGAAGTGGTTTCTGAATATTAGTTTTACTATATTTGAAGATTATCTGCCAACACCACACCACATCATTCATGAAGGGAGACTGTAGTGGCATATTACAGAATCTAACAAATCTTGTAACAGTTTGAAAATATTCACCTTTTGGATTAACACATGCAGTGTTCCCTCCCAATTCATGTCCACTTGTGATCTCAGAATATGAATTTATTTAGAAACAGAGTCTTTGCAGATGTAATAAAGGTAAAGGTTGAGATTAAATTATACTGGCTAATTGTGAGTCCTAAATCCAATGAGAGTAGCTTTATGAAAGACAAAAAAGGACACACAGAGACAGAAGGAAGGAAGCCATGTGATGATGGGGACAGAGATTAGAGTTAAGTAGTCACAAGATAAGGAAATGCCTGCAAAGATCAGAATTTAGAAGAGGAAAAGAAAATTTTTTATCTATAGCATTCTGAGAGCTTGAGTTTGGACTTCTGGTCTCTTGATTACAGAGAGGACAAATTTCGGTTGTTTTAAGCCCCCAAGTTTGTGGCTAATTTGGTATGGCAGCAATAGTAAACTAACAAACATATATATATATATGTATATAATTTTTTGGTTTCCCTATTCCTAAACCCTAGCTAATTATCCATAACTCTAAAACCGAAATTTTTGTGTAATCTTTTGAATATGGTCATAAAAAAGTAACATTTCTCACTTTTAAACTAAATAGGTTAAATTTAAAAATCTCATATAATTTATATATTTTAATTTTAAAGGCATGTTTATTAAGAAAATACAAACTAGTAGCTGTAAATTAATATTTTGACCTTGATCTTCAGACAAATGAATTAAATTTTACATAAAGGAAACTATTGAGCACAAATCCTTGGCAGAGACAAACCTTCATTCTCATACCATAAATTCTCAACAACAGCAGCACAATAAATTATTTCTAGAGTGTTCTTCACATACCACTACTTAAATGTTTGTTGAATGAAAGAAGGACGGGAAGAAGGAAACAAGTAAGTAAAAAATGAAGGAAAGAATAAAAGCTAAAAAGAAGAAAGGATGTGTTTTACAGTCCATTAAAATTTGTTGTTGTTCAGTAGCCAGTACTCTTGCCTGGAAAATCCCATGGACAGAGGAGCCTGGTAGGCTGCAGTCCATGGGGTCGCTAAGAGTCGGACATGACTGAGCGACTTCACTTTCACTCTTCACTTTCATGCATTGGAGAAGGAAATGGCAACCCACTCCAGTATTCTTGCCTTGAGAATCCCAGGGACAGGGGAGCCTGATGGCCTGCCATCTATGGGGCCGCACAGAGTTGGACATGACTGAAACTTAGCAGCAGCAGCAGCAGCTCAGGAGTGTCCGACTTTTTGCAACCCCACGGACTGCAGCATGCCAGGTTTCCTTGTCCTTCACCATTTCTGGGGGCTTGCTCAAACAAATGTATATTCAGTCAGTGATGCATCCAACCATCTCTTCCTCTGTTATCCCCTTCTCCTTCTGCCTTTAATCTGCCTCAGTGTCAGGGTCTTTTCTAATGAGTTGGCTCTTGGCATCAGGTGGTCAAAGTACTGGAGTTTCAGCTTCAGCATCAGTCCTTCTAATGAACATCCAGGACTGATTTCCTTTAGGATGGACTAGTTGGATCTCCTTACAGTCCAAGGGACTCTCAAGAGTCTTCTCCAACACCACAATTCAAAAGCATCAATTCTTTGGTGCTCAGCTTTCTTTATAGTCCAACTCTCACATCTATACATACTAGAAAAACCATAGCTTTGACTATATGGATCTTTGTCAGCAAAAAGAAGAAAGGACATATTTTACAATCTATAAAAATACTTAGTGCATTTCACCCTTATAGGAAAATGATACTGGGAGCCGGGCAAATAAAAGATGTAAAACATATGGAGAGATTCTGCAGAGACCTTTTCCTGATTCTTTACCTTCTTAATTTTATCTCACTAGTGGGTCACAAAGAGATATCAGGGAAGGTAATCAATGTTTTTGTTGTTCCTGGGTAGACAATGCCCTCAGTAGGAAATTATTTCTGAAAAGGGAAAATATATATATTGCAGATTGAAATTGAAACATTTAATTAATAATAATATAGTTGTACAGACATTCATAATATCTTTAGTGACTTTACTGCCATACACACATGAAATAGCCTATGTAAAAATTTAGCACAATCTATCTGCTCAGGTGGCACCTACTCAGTATGCTTTATTGCATTTTTCATGCCATTTCATTTCATATTTTGGAAGATGCTAGGGTGTGATTTTCTGCCTTTACACTGTATTTCACTGAACTAACTCATGTGACTTTAACATGACTGAAGTCACAGCAACTAAGGCTCTGCAGATAACACAAATTTTTGTTTGCATGTAAGAAATTTGCTCCTCTGGGACAAAATCACAGATTCACAAATGCTCAGAGCACTCCAGCTTCTCCCAGGAGGTCTGGCTTACACCTCCAGAAGACATTTCTTGTAGTGAAGGTTTTTTTAAAGAATGCTTTTAATCTTTGCTTTTGCTCACAATGCAGCTCTAAGCTCCAACTTTTCTCTTCCTATTGTAGACACTGCCCGGCTGACCACAGTCAGGTAAGCAATACTCCTATGAGTGTTTGAATAATTCTAAATCCTATTATCTAAGAAGGTAATAGGGAAAATCAAACTGTTGTCATTGTCTAAGTGGACTGTTGTCTCATGGTAGGCAACAGGAAAATCTACATTCTCTGATAGCCAGATCACACTCACCAATTCGTATAATTCTTTTTTTTTTTTTTTTTTGAGTTTAAACTACTTCCTCAACTCCTTGTTTTAACTACATATTTATGTACTAAAGAATACTTGATACGAGTACTTCTCTTCATTCTTCTTTTAGGGAAGGCAATACAGAGGCTATGAATGCTGGTGAGATTCATATGATTTTGCACTTGCACACACACACACACACACACACACACAACCAGGATGCAGAAACTACTCCATGTCAGTAATCAGAAACTATAGGAAGATGTGGCTTTTGTGGATTAAACCAAAACAGTTATCAAAATACCAAGAGTCTAGCACTGTGATTTCCACTGGGAATGAACAACTTGCCTTCTTACCCCTACCAAATGAATCAGAGACTTTGAATATTCATCTGAAGTTGTTCTTCCTAAAACACTTTGCCAAGTCCAGGAATCTTTTCAGTTGACAGAGATATTTTCCTCTACAAAGCAGTGTAAGTATGGCTGACTATTCCACCATTTTGTCAGGTTCATTGTGGTGATATATTTCTTCCTTTTATAGCTGAAGTTATAGTGTTCCTCTTCAGAAAGTTACTGAATTTCTACCAGAGTATAATATCCATGACTCCATGAGAGTAGATAAGTGGTCTATTTTGTTTACTGCTGTATTCCCAGAACTTAGAACAGCATCTGGCATATAATAGGAATTTAATACATGTATATCAGATGAATAACTTGTTAGGACTAAAGGGTACTTATACAAAATCTGCTCTAAACTTTGGTGAATCGATACTTATGCTAAAATACACACTTGACTCACCCTTTAGAACAGACTATAGAACATTCACAATGCAATCTGAATAAAAGAAATGCTCTCATATTAATCGTTTTATCCATGATTCAAAAAGTAGTTATTTTTTTCATGGTTCTTATTTGCTGAGCAATGTCTATGGTGCTATGATGCTTGAAATTGAAATATTAAACTTGCTCTGTGCAGTATGTAACCTATATTTCAGTTGCAAATACAAGAATGGAAATTTAAAAATCTGATATAAATAAATACTTTTAAGTAAGTGTCTAATATAAGGCATACATGTAAGTAAACATTACTCACTCTAGTTGTGCCTGAGTCTTTGCGACCCCATAGGCTATAGCTTGCCAGGCTCCTCTATCCATGAGATTCTTCAGGCAAGAATACTGGAGTAGGTTGCCATTTCCTTCTCCAGGGGACCAGTTCAACCCAGGGATTAAACCTAGGTCTCCTGTATTGCAAGCAGACTCTTTACCATGTGAGCCACCAGGGAAGTCCAATGTAAGACACAAATCAGTACAATAGATGTGGGTGGAAAATTCTAGATTTTCTGTCAAGAAAGGATTTATCCTGGCTGCTGGGAATGTGGATCAGGGGAAAACCTCCAGCTGTTGGCTCCTTCAGCCTACCCGAGGATTTGCCTCAACTGCAGAGAGACACCTCACTGGAGGTTACTCTATGGCTTTGACAGCCCATATCTAGTAGACTGGATGAGTTAAGCATATACATATTTGGCAATTTGGCACAGCAAAAATGAGCCCCACTCCAGATGTACACAGGAGGTTGACCAAAGTTTATTAAGCCTGTGTTGCAATTCAATTTCTTATCTTGTCTAATTTTTCTTCTTTCCCCATCCTACTACAAGTTTGGATCCCTAACAAATATTAATCTCCATCTCAATGTCTCCTGAGAGAAAACATAACCTGTGACCTTTAGAATAGCTCAAGGATATAATAAGAGGTAAATAAACAAGCAAAACAAAAAACAAAAAACAAAAAACCTGTGAGAATGAAAGGCCANCGGGAGTTGGTGATGGACAGGGAGACCTGGCATGCTGTGATTCATGGGGTCTCAAAGAGTCAGACACGATTGAGCAACTGAACTGAACTGAACTGAAGAAAAAAATAAACCTTTTAAAATCCTATGCCTGTTTTAAAGGATATTTAAGAAAACATGGAGAAACATGATAGAGTGGATAAGGGTGGTATTTTATCTTTAACAATTATTACTGATACAACTTCTTAGCTGAATTTTAATTGGAGAGGGAGAGAGGGAATTGAATACACATTGGCTATTTGATGAGGTCCTTAAAAATGCTAATTGCAATGGGAAAAAACGATTTGGCAAGGAAAAATTATCTTGGCATCTGATTCGATCTTGATTGTTTGCTAGAAGCGCCAGTACAATAAATTTGTCAGTCTGAATGATGAGAAAACAGCTTCAGAAGTTCAGCCCCTGACACCCTCTGGGCATCTTTGACACCATGAATGATTTTACTTTCTTTCAAACTGTTGGTAGAAGTGGATTTTATTTTCTACTAGCATACTTTGAAATCTTCAAGCTTCTTTCCGCACTCCCCCCACCACCCCCTGCAACCCCAGATTACCTGTCATCTCCCTGCAAGGTTGGGTTTCTCTGAGGCATCTAGACAGCCAGTAGGAAATAGATACACAGGGACTTCAGAATTCAGGTAGGCTTGCTTTCTGAGGGTAAATCCATCTTCCTCTGCTAATGTTCTCATGTTAAAAATAATAAAAACATCAATGCTATGATGGTTAATTTTATGTGTCCACTCGACTGGGTTAAGGGATGCCCAGATATCTGGTAAAACATTGTCCTGGGTGTGTGAGGATTTTCTGGAAATAGATTAGCATTTGAACCTGTAGACTGAGAAAGGAAGATCACCCTCCCTAGTGTGGTAGGGCATCATCCAGTCTCTTGAGGTCCTGAACAGAACATGAAGATAGAGGAAGGGGAATTTACTCTCACTGCCTGAGTTGGGACGTCCATCTTCTTCTGCCCTTGGATAGTGATACTCCTGGTTCTCCAACCTTCAGACTCAGACTGAACTGTACCACTGACCTCCCTGGTTTTCCAGATCATAGATGGCAAAGCTTGGGACCCTCAGCCTCCATAAATCATGTGAGCCAATTTCTATAATAAATCTCCTTGTACAAAGATATAATCAGTGTATCTGTATATAGCACCAAACAAAACCAATAGGCTATATCTCTATATATCTATATAGATATAGAGAAAAATGGTCCCAGAAAATTTTATATATCTATCCAGATATATCTCTATATGATAGATATATTATATAACCCCGACTAATACACACACCAAAAACCAACCAAATGAGCAAATTCCAGTGTTACTTAGGTAGTTGATTAAGTGGACAGTTTCATGATTTGGAGTTGGCACATCACTAAGTTTGGGTCCCATCTTTGCCTCCTACTTGGTCTTACTTTAGAACTATTCCTCTAAGCCTCAGTTTTCTCATCTGGAAAGTGGTGATGATAACACCTAACTCACATGGTGACTGTGATTCATTTGGCACCCAGCAGATACTTCAAAACGGTAACTATCCGTTTTAGGTTCCTTGGAATTCCATTTCATTTTCAAACATCACTGACTGCCTGCTATGTGCCTGAATAAAGGCATTCGCTGACCTGGCTCACAACTACTAGAGGAATGATCTGTGAAAAAACTTAAAAAGAACCCCGTGATTTTGACTTGGGTGGGAAGGTTATCAGGAAATGTGTTCTGGAAAGACTAGCCTTTGATAAGACCTTGCGGCAAAGGATTCAGGAAAGTCCAGACATCTTTGAAATCTCTCTAGGTTACATTTCTCGTCACTTTCTCTTCACCAAAGGAGTCCTACCCACACAGGGCAATACCAAACATTCCCTCAGCTATGAAGTAAGCCTCACATTCTAGAATCAGAAGTAGTTTGACATGTAAATATTCCTAAAGATATTCATATGGAAATGAGACAAACAAAAAACAAGCATGTTAAAACATAAATGTTGATATCCTTTTTGGATAGCAGTGTTTCATCAGGATTTTGAAAGATGATGGAAGGTTTATAAATAGGAAACCACTATTTCACAACTTTGCTACTTTTAGTTTAGTTAGAACAGTAGATACCAGCTTCTGATATCTATAATTGCTACCTTTTTTGACCGCTTACTTTGTGTCCAGCATGGTCCTTTATAAGCATTATTTCATCCACTCTTTGTACAACTCTACAAAGTATTATTATCCCTATTTTCCAGATGGTAAAAAATAAATCCTCAAGAGGCAGCATACAAGTCTTGCACAATTGATACTAATAAACTCAAGTCTCAGTCCAAGCTTTAACTTTTGATTACTGCCTGACAAGTGAATTTTGGGAGGAAGTCAAACATTTAAACACAATCCTAAAAGTTCAGCTTTTCATCTTCAGGTAAATTAGTACTCACTCACTCACAACAGGTTGTTATTTCTTCTGTTCTGAAATAGTGATTCCTAAAACAACCTCTGCAACACAATGATTTCTATTACTCTGCTATTAAAATATATTATTTTTATGCCCTCTAGAAATCTCTTTTTCTAAGAAAGTGAGGAAATTTTCTTTGGCTGGATTTTCGAGGGAGGAGGAAATTGTAGGGACTTCCTTTTGTTTCTACTAAAGCTTTTGTCATTTCTTCTAAAATTGCCACAAAACAGTCATTATAAGGATATGAAATCTGAGATAAAATTACATTTGAAATATTTTCTTATTCGTAAAATATACAAGAACCTTAAACATTTTCTCAGATCACAAGTTAGAGGGTGATTTCCTCTTTTATGTCTTGTCTGATAATTCTCCACTGTTAAAGAGTCAAGAAAAAAATGCTTTTGATGGCTCTTGGGCATGTTTATATGATACTTTATTACATGCCATCTGCTTTTGCTTTATTAATGTTTTATTAAGGACCATCTGGCTGTTACTACAGATCATATAGAGTCTCCAATGAGTCAGTTCTCACCTATTAATAAATTATTAAGTGTCATCATCAGCATAAGAGAGATGAAACCGCCAGCTAGTGGAAAGCCTAGGAAAACAGGACACCCATGTCCCAAGGCTGTCCCCAGCTGGTGTTGACAGAACGGTCCCTCTACCTCTCTGAGCCCCACGTGTTTCACCTGGCAATCGAAGGTTGCACTTAGTCTCTGAGACGACTTCAAACTTTAAATTCTGGGTCAGAAGCTCAAATGCAGTGCTGTAGGCCAAAAATCCCAGAAGCATGGGGGAGGGATTCTGCATTTGAAGACATGTAAACTTCCTGGCTATAACCTGGGGCCTAACAAAGAATTGTTAAGATTTAGGACAGGTGAGAGAGGGGCCATCATATCCTGAGCCAGGTGAAGCAGTAGGTAAAGTTTGGGGCAGGAGTGGGGACCTGAGACAGGAAAAACGGGCTGAGAGCAGACTCGGAAGGGCTTTTCTAACAATGAGAAATTGTCAATGACATCTTTTCTCCACATCACTTTCTTCCCTTCTTGGCCTCAACAATCTTTAGTCCTTGGGAGCCAGTCATTCAAGTAGGTCTAGTCAAACAGAGTGGTCTCTTCAGTGCTTTAAACATTACCCTTAAAGCAAGAGTTTCCCAAACGGTGCAGCATGCAGTGACAAGTGGAGCTAAAAATTGAAGCTTTCACCCCTGGAGGTGTGAGTCACTTACTGGCTGATTCTTTTAGGAATACTTTTATTTTTTTATTTTTTTTATTGGCATATAGTTGATCCCTGGATGGGGAACATCCCCTGGTATAGGAAATGGCAACCTGCCCCAGTATTCTTGAAGGAGAATTCCATGGGTAGCCGAGCCTGGTGGGCTCTAGTCCATGGGGTCGCAAAGAGTCAGAGATGACTGAGCAACTGAGCACACTCGCACAGTTGATTTTCAGTGTTGTGTTGGTTTCTGCTGTATGCAAAGTGAATCGGTTATACATGAATACTTATATTTTCTATGTGTGATACGATATGACAAAGACTGGGAGTGCTACTCTAAGCAAATTAATTTGCTTAGATAATGTTATTTATCAGCAGTTCAAACATAAACAGCATTTATATTACATTGTTTTTATATACTAATATACATAAAAGATATGTTTATGATATTAAATTATATATTATTGAATAATATATGATGATATAATATAATGAATAATATATATTAAATTCATATTGCTATAGCCTGAATGTGTCACCCCAACATTCACATGTTGACATCTAATCTCCAGGTATGACAGTATACGGAGGTGGGGCCACTGGAAGGTGATTAGGTACTGAGGACAGAGCCCTCCTGAATGGAGTTGGTGCCCTTTTAAAAGTGGTCTCAGAGAATTCCCTTCCCCTTCTGCCACCTGAAGACACGGCAAAAAGAAGTCCACCATCTATGAATCAGGAATTGGGTTCTCACCGAATCGTCTAAGATGGGATGCTAACCCTTAATCCCTGACTTAGAAGAGGACTCAAACCTGCTATCTGAATTGAAACCAGTCACCTGGTGTCAGGACTTGTTGAAGCTCAGGTTCTTTTGTCTTGATGCAGAAACAGTTCAATGTGGAGCTAAGTGATAGGCAAAGAGTGGATTTATGAGTGTAAGACACTTGTGAGAGATGTAAGCAAGCAGATAAGGAAGCAGAGCCCTGAGAACTGTTGCCAAAATCTTGGCTCCCACCAACGCCAAATAGAAATACAGAGACAGAGTTTGGAGGAAATAGAAAAGAGTACCTACATGATTTTTGCTAGGCAAAAGGGAAACACAGCAGGCTAGCATCTCAAGAACTGTGTCCCCATCTCTTAGGAATAGAGAGAGGTTTTATATCCTCATGAAGGCATTGCATTGTTTTTCTCTTGTAGAGTTTCAAAATAATCACAGCTGGCATCAGGCAACTCAGCAACCAGGTGTGGTAACCCTAAAGTTATCAGCCCATAACCTTTTTTCTGAATTGCAGAATGCTACAAGAGAGTATAGTGGGGAGAAGAATGCCAGGTGCAGAGTATAATCTTTGGAGTCAGAGAGTAATTAGTGTTTTTGAAGCTTTGTGAAGGACAAATCTACCTACAAATGTTTGTTTTAGGTTGGTGCAAAAGTAATAGCAGTTTTTGCATTCTTGAAATTTGCTGTTTGATATTGAAATACATTCTTAATAAATGTGGTTATGTTATACACCATTTTAATGTGTATTTCTTGCTTTGTGGTTTTTTGCTAAAGGCTTATTACTTGCTGATTATTTTATATTTATTGTAGACTATAGATATGATGTTAGACTAAAAGCAAATTTGAGCAATTTTCTCATTCAAGTTCAAAATGTGTGGTAAAGCAGCAGAGACAGTTCACAACATCAACAACACACTTGGCCCTGGAACTGCTAAGGAAGGTACAGTGCAGTGGTGGGTCAAGAAGTTTTGCAAAGGAGATGCGAGCCTTGAAGATGAGGAGCTTAGTGGCCAGCCACTGGAAGTTGACAATGAACAACTGAGTGGATCAAAGCTGATTCTGTTACAACTACACAGAAGTTGCAAAAGAGCTCAACAATAAACATTCTACAGTCGTTTGGCATCTGAAGCTAATTGAAAAGGTGAAAAAGCTCAGAAAGTGGGTGCCTCATGAGCTGACTGAAAATCAAAAAAACAATCATTTTGATGTGCTGTCTTCATCTATGCAGCAGTGAACCATTTCTCAGATTGTGACATGCGACAAAAAGTGGATTTAATACAACACTTGGCAATGACCAGCTCAGTGTTTGGACCGAGAAGAAGCTCCAACTGCTACTGCTGCTGCTAAGTCACTTCAGTCATGTCCAACTCTGTGTGACCCCATATACAGCAGCCCACAAAAGCACTTCCCAAAGCCAAACTTGCACCCCCAAAAAGGTCGTGGCCATTGTTTGGTGGTCTGCTGCCTGTCTGATCCACTACAGCTTTCTGAATCCTGGCAAAACCAATACATCTGAGAAGCTGTTCAGTTTCTAAGTCATTTCCAACTCTTTGTGACCACATGGACTGAGGCATGCTAGGCTTCCCTGTCCTTCACTATCTTCCAGAGTTTACTCAGATTTATGACCACTGAGTCAGTGGTGCTGTCTAACCATCTCATCCTCTACTGCCCTCTTCTTTTTCCCTCAATCTTTCCCAGCATCAGAGTCTTTTCCAATGAATCAGCTGTTCACATACAGTAGCCACAATATTGGGGTTTCAGCTTCAACATCAGTCCTTCCAATGAATGTACAGGGTTGATTTCTGTTAGGATTGACCGGCATGATCTCCTTGCAGTCCAATGGACTCTCAGAGTCTTCAATACCACAACTCAAAAGCATCAATTCTTCAGTGCTCAGCCTTCTTTGTGGTCCAACTCTCTATATATGGACAGTCATGTCCATACATCTGTACATGACTACTGGAANATAGGAAGATGTGGCTTTTGTGGATTAAACCAAAACAGTTATCAAAATACCAAGAGTCTAGCACTGTGATTTCCACTGGGAATGAACAACTTGCCTTCTTACCCCTACCAAATGAATCAGAGACTTTGAATATTCATCTGAAGTTGTTCTTCCTAAAACACTTTGCCAAGTCCAGGAATCTTTTCAGTTGACAGAGATATTTTCCTCTACAAAGCAGTGTAAGTATGGCTGACTATTCCACCATTTTGTCAGGTTCATTGTGGTGATATATTTCTTCCTTTTATAGCTGAAGTTATAGTGTTCCTCTTCAGAAAGTTACTGAATTTCTACCAGAGTATAATATCCATGACTCCATGAGAGTAGATAAGTGGTCTATTTTGTTTACTGCTGTATTCCCAGAACTTAGAACAGCATCTGGCATATAATAGGAATTTAATACATGTATATCAGATGAATAACTTGTTAGGACTAAAGGGTACTTATACAAAATCTGCTCTAAACTTTGGTGAATCGATACTTATGCTAAAATACACACTTGACTCACCCTTTAGAACAGACTATAGAACATTCACAATGCAATCTGAATAAAAGAAATGCTCTCATATTAATCGTTTTATCCATGATTCAAAAAGTAGTTATTTTTTTCATGGTTCTTATTTGCTGAGCAATGTCTATGGTGCTATGATGCTTGAAATTGAAATATTAAACTTGCTCTGTGCAGTATGTAACCTATATTTCAGTTGCAAATACAAGAATGGAAATTTAAAAATCTGATATAAATAAATACTTTTAAGTAAGTGTCTAATATAAGGCATACATGTAAGTAAACATTACTCACTCTAGTTGTGCCTGAGTCTTTGCGACCCCATAGGCTATAGCTTGCCAGGCTCCTCTATCCATGAGATTCTTCAGGCAAGAATACTGGAGTAGGTTGCCATTTCCTTCTCCAGGGGACCAGTTCAACCCAGGGATTAAACCTAGGTCTCCTGTATTGCAAGCAGACTCTTTACCATGTGAGCCACCAGGGAAGTCCAATGTAAGACACAAATCAGTACAATAGATGTGGGTGGAAAATTCTAGATTTTCTGTCAAGAAAGGATTTATCCTGGCTGCTGGGAATGTGGATCAGGGGAAAACCTCCAGCTGTTGGCTCCTTCAGCCTACCCGAGGATTTGCCTCAACTGCAGAGAGACACCTCACTGGAGGTTACTCTATGGCTTTGACAGCCCATATCTAGTAGACTGGATGAGTTAAGCATATACATATTTGGCAATTTGGCACAGCAAAAATGAGCCCCACTCCAGATGTACACAGGAGGTTGACCAAAGTTTATTAAGCCTGTGTTGCAATTCAATTTCTTATCTTGTCTAATTTTTCTTCTTTCCCCATCCTACTACAAGTTTGGATCCCTAACAAATATTAATCTCCATCTCAATGTCTCCTGAGAGAAAACATAACCTGTGACCTTTAGAATAGCTCAAGGATATAATAAGAGGTAAATAAACAAGCAAAACAAAAAACAAAAAACAAAAAACCTGTGAGAATGAAAGGCCAGTAAATTTGGAGGGAGCATCACTGGGGAAGAGACATTCATAAAATAATAATAAAACCTATACTACTGAAATAAGATTCTGTGCCTTCAGTTCAGTCAGTCAGTTCAGTTCAATCACTCAGTCATGTCTGACTCTTTGCGACCCCATGAGTTGCAGAACGACAAGCCTCCCTGTCTATCATCAACTCCCGAAGTTCACTCAGACTTGCCCCCATTGAGTCCGTGATGCCATCTAGCCATCTCATCCTTAGTCGTCCCATTCTTCTCTCATCCTTAGTCGTCCCATTCTTCTTTCATCCCAATCCTTCCCAGCATCAAAATCTTTTCCAACAAGTCAACTCTTCGCATGAGGTGGCCAAAATACTGGAGTTTCAGCTTTAGCATCTTTTTTTCCAAAGAAATCCCAGGGTTGATCTCCTTCAGAATGGACTGGTTGGATCTCCTTGCAGTCCAAGGGACTCTCAAGAGTCTTCTCCACACTTCAAAAGCATCAATTCTTTGGTGCTCAGCCTTCTTCACAGTCCAACTTTCACATCCATACATGACCACAGGAAAAACCATAGCCCTGACTAGATGGACCTTAGTCAGCAAAGTAATGTCTCTGCTTTTGAATATACTATCTAGGTTGGTCATAACTTTTCTTCCAAGGAGTAAGTGTCTTCTAATTTCATGGCTGCAATCACCGTCTGCAGTGATTTTGGAGCCCCCCAAATAAAGTCTGACACTGTTTCTACTCTTTCTCCATCTATTTCCCATGGAGTGATGGGACCAGATGCCATGATGTTCGTTTTCTGAATGTTGAGCTTTAAGCCAACTTTTTCACTCTCTCTCCTCTTTTATTTTCATCAAGAAGCTTTTTAGTTCCTCTTCACTTTCTGCCATAAGGATGGTGTCATCTGCCTATCTGAGGTTATTGATATTTCTCCCGGCAATCTTGATTCCAGCTTGTGTTTCTTCCAGTCCAGCGTTTCTCATGATGTAACTGTTGCTTCCTGACCAACATACAAGTCTCAAGAGGTAGGTCAGATGGTCTGGTATTCCCATTCTTTAAGAATTTTCCACAGTTTATTGTGATCCACACAGTCAAAGACTTTGGCATAGTCAATAATGCAGAATTATACATTTTTCTGGAACTCACTTGCTTTTTGTTGATCCAACGGATGTTTGCAATTNTCTGATCCACTACAGCTTTCTGAATCCTGGCAAAACCAATACATCTGAGAAGCTGTTCAGTTTCTAAGTCATTTCCAACTCTTTGTGACCACATGGACTGAGGCATGCTAGGCTTCCCTGTCCTTCACTATCTTCCAGAGTTTACTCAGATTTATGACCACTGAGTCAGTGGTGCTGTCTAACCATCTCATCCTCTACTGCCCTCTTCTTTTTCCCTCAATCTTTCCCAGCATCAGAGTCTTTTCCAATGAATCAGCTGTTCACATACAGTAGCCACAATATTGGGGTTTCAGCTTCAACATCAGTCCTTCCAATGAATGTACAGGGTTGATTTCTGTTAGGATTGACCGGCATGATCTCCTTGCAGTCCAATGGACTCTCAGAGTCTTCAATACCACAACTCAAAAGCATCAATTCTTCAGTGCTCAGCCTTCTTTGTGGTCCAACTCTCTATATATGGACAGTCATGTCCATACATCTGTACATGACTACTGGAAAAACCATAGCTTTGAATATACAGACCTTTGTTGGCAAAGTGATGTCTTTGCTTTTTAATATGCTGTCTGGGTTTTTCATAGTTTTCCTCCCAAGGAGCAAACATCTTTTAATTTCATGGTCGCAGTCACCATCCACAGTGATTTTGGAGCCCAAGAAAATAAAATCTGTCACTATTTCTACTTTCCCCCCATCTATTTGCCCATCCTTGCATGAAATGTTCCCTGATCTCCTCAACTTTCTTGAAGAGATCTCCAGTCTTTCCCATCCTATTGTTTTTCTCTGCTTCTTTGCATTATTCACTTAAGGCCTTCTTATCTTTCCTTGCTATTCTCTGGAACCCCACATTCGTTGGGTATATCTTTCCCTTTCTCCCTTACTTTTCACTCTCTTCTTTCCTCAGCTATTTGTGAAGCCACCTCAGAAAACTATTTTGCCTTCTTGCATTTCTTTTTCTTGGGAATGATTCTGGTCACTGCCTCTTGTACAACGTTACAAACCTCTGTCCATAGTTCTTCAGGCACTCTGTGTACCAGATCTAAACCCTTGAATCTATTCCTCGTCTCCATTGTATAATCATAAGGGATTTGATTTAGATCATACCTGAATGGCCTAGTGGTTTTACCTACTTTCTTCATTTAAGCCTGAATTTTGCAATAAGGAGCTAATGATCTGAGACACAGTCAGCTCCAGGTCTTGTTTTTGCTGACTGTATAGAGCTTCACCATCTTCAACTGCAAAGAATATAATCAGTCTGATTTCAGTATTGACCATTTGGTGATGTCCATGTGTGGAGTCATCTCTTGTGTTGTTGGAAAAGGTTGTGTGCTATGACCAGTGTGCTCACTTGACAAAACTCTGTTACCCTTTGACCTGCTTCATTTTATTCTCCAAGACCAAACTTGCCTGTTACACCTGAGAAGTGTGCTCAGTAAATAGATGAGATGCATCAAAAACTGTATTGCCTGAAGCAGGTATTAGTCAACAGAAAGGACCCAGTTCTTCTCCATGACAGTGCCCAACCACATATTGCACAACCAATGCTTCATTAGTTGAATGAAGTGGACTGTGAAGTTTTTCCTTATCTGTCATATTCACCTGACCTCTTGCCAACTGACTACCTCTTCAAGCATTTTGACAGCTTTTTGCAGGGAAACTGCTTCCACACCATCAGGATGCAGTTTGGTGAATCCTGAAGCATAAATTTTTACACTGTAGGAATAAGCAAACATTTCTTATTGGCAAAAATGTGTTGATTGTAATGGTTCCTATTTTGATTGCTAAAGATGCTTGAACCTAGTTATAATAATTTAAAATTCATGGTCTGAAACCCTAATTACATTTGCACCAACCTAACAGTAACAGCTAAAGAATAACCAAGATTGTTTAATTCTTGCAGGTCTGTCTGGCTGGTACGTGCTGAAGGCTGTTCACTCATTTCTGTTTTCATGGCAACAGAACAAAGAGGGCTAAGTATTTATTATCAAAGCAAAAGTAGGGAGGGGAGAAGATCACCTTCTTCCTCACTCTTGGGTAATTGTCATGGCTTACGTCATTAGTCCCTCCTTTAACCCTTTATCGTCTAACCAGGACTGTCATAGCACTATTTAAATCATATGTATATTAACAAAAGGGTGATGACATATACTAAAATATGCATCTCAGGTTTCAGTATAATGTCACCTTTCATCTAGTTTCTTTCCCCTTTCACAAATACACAAGTGCTCCTCTTCAAGGACCATTAACTCCCTAACTTTATGTAACAAAATGTAGACCCCAGATCTGTTTCTTTGTACTTGAACTACATATGTAGATTTTTGCTTGGTTACTGGACTTTTTTAATTGAAATGACAATAAATAGGAAGGTAAAGAAATATACGTCCATTTCCACTCTGGCACTTTAGGAGTTTAAAAGTCACTACTGCATCCTAACAAGTAAAAATTGAACAAATTGAAAAAATCAGTAACTCTTCTTAGATTCGTTAGGGGAGTGAGGCCATAGGGCAAAATGCTATCTTGGAGAAAAAGACCTGCAGATACAAAGAATCACAATTTACTAGAGCAGAAACCTTTGCAGGAACCAGTGCTGAGGTAGGAAAACCTGACCTGTAATTGACCAATTGCTGGAGGCTCAGAGTGGACAAGTCTGAAAGCGAGAAACTTCACACCTGTGAGCTTTACCTCCAAGCCCCTGCCAGTTTTCTCACCATGAGTACCAGAGGGAAATCTCATGCCTCCAGCACCGGGAGGAAAAAAGGAATCATTCTGAAATGCATCTGCTTCCCCACAAAGAGGTCTGTCTTTGAGACAAACTATTTTACCAGAACCTAACTTAGTGAGATTTTATCAAGACACTAACTGACCTGGGAGGAGGGATATACCCAACTTCAGCCCACTCTAGCCACACTGTCCTACCCAAGAGAGGAGAAAGAAACTTAGAGGCTCACTAAAAGTCTGAGAGCTAATCACAGTCCCCCAAGGCCAAAGAAATAAAAGCAAAAATAAGCAAATGGGACCTAATTAAACTTACAAGCTTTTGCACAACAAAGGAAACCATAAACAAAATGAAAGGACAACCTACAGAATGGGAGAAAATATTTGCAAATGATGTGACCAACAAAGGTTTAATTTCCAAAATATACAAATAGTTCATACAGCTCAATCAAACAATCCAGTCAAAAAATGGACAGAAGACCTAAATAGACATTTCTCCAAAGATGACATACAGATTTCCATAAGACACATGAAAAGATACTCCACCTTATTTGAAAATGCAAATCAAAACCATTACAATGATGTACTACCTCACACCAGCCAGAATGGTCATCATCAAAAAGTCTACAAATAAATGTTGGAAGGGGTGTGGAGGAAAAGGAACCCTCATACACTGTTGGTGGGAATGTAAACTGGTGCAGCCACTATGGAGAACAGCACAGAGATTCCTTAAAAACTAAACATAGAGCAGCCATAAGATCCAGCAATCCTACTCCAAGGCATATATTTGCAGAAAACTCTAATTGGAAAAGATACATACACCTATATACTCTAATTCGAAAAGATATATATACTATTCATAACAGCATTATTTACAATTGCCAAGACATGGAAGCAACCTAAATGTCCATTGACAGATAGAAGGATAAAGAAGATGTGGTACATATATACAATGGAATACCACTCAGCCATAAAAAAGAACGAAATAATGCCATTTGCAGCAACATGGACGGACTTAAAGATTATCATACTACTGAGGTAAGTCAGACAAAAATGAATAGGACAGTATATTACTGATTTGTGGAATTAAAAAAAATCATACAAATGAACTTATTTATAAAACAGAAACAAACTTATAGTTGTCAAAGGGGAAATAGAGGGGAGGAATAAGTTAGGAATTTGGGATTAATAGCTACACATTAGTGTATAAAAAATAAACAAGTATATAAAAAACAATAAGGACCTGCTGTATAGCACAGGAAACTATATTAAATATCTTGTAATCTTCTATAATAGAAAAGAATCACTTTTCTGTACATCTAAAACTAACCCATACTGTAAATAAACTCTACTTCAATTAAAAAAAATTTTAAGAGTGAGATCTAACATAGGATCATAGAACACTTACCCTCCTTGACATCTTCACCACATCCCTAAAGGCCTATTTACCCCAGGTCCTTTGCTTAAGACATACATCATGCTCAGCTTTCAACAAAAAAATTACATAGCATACTAAAAACCAAAAACCACTGGAGAAGACAGAGTAAGCATCAGATCTAGACTCAAATATGGCAGAAATAATGGTATAATCAGACGAGGAATTTAAAACTACTCTATTTTATATGCTAAGGGTTCTAATGGTTAAAAGTAAATAATATATAAGAACATAGATAACTGTGATATAAGAAAAAAAATTTTGATCTTTGTCCCTGGCTCCTGGCACAGAACTCCTAAAACTCTTGGAATCTCCTGAGTGATGATGTTGTCTTTGTTGTGTTGATAAAATGACCCTTGGCTGAGTGATGCCTAGATGGTTTCAGGACGGAGGCTGAGCACCAGAAATACCAAATCATGTGACCAGATGGTTGGAAATTTCAGTCACATCCCTGACCTCTGGCAAGGTAAAGGGACTAGATATTATTTTCAATCACCAGTCACCAACAGTTTAAATGATCATGCTTATGCAACAGAACCTTCATAAAGCCCCAATAAACAACAGAGTTTGTAGAATTTGCAAGTTGGTGAACACACTGAGATGCTAGGAAAGTGGTACACCCAGAGACAGCATGAAAGCTTCATGGCCCTTGCCCCATACCTTGCCCTATGCATCTCTTCCATTTGGCTGTCTCTGAGTTGTGTTCTTTATAACAAACTGGTAATAGTAAGCAAAATGTTTTTTTCTGATTTCTATGAATTATTCTAGAAAATTATCAAATTTGTAGGAGGAAGTTGTAGGACTCTCCAAATTTGTAGTCAAGTCAAACAAAACTTCAGGTAACCTGGAGCCTTGATACCTGGATTGGTGTCTGCAGTGGAAACAGCTTTGTGGAAGTGAGCCCTTAACCTGTGGCATACGTGCATGCTAAGTTGCTCAGTCATGTCCAACTCTTAGTGACCCTATGGACTGCAGCCTGCCAGGCTCCTCTGTCCATGGGATTTTCCAGGCAAGAATACTGGAGTAGGTTGCCATGCCCTCCTCCAGGGGATCTTCCTGACCCAAGGATGGAACCCATATCTCTTATGTCTCTAAATCCAGGACTTGGTGTCAGAGTTGAATTGAACTGTTGGGCACCCTCTTAAAATCAGATAACTGGAAAATCGGTTGGCATTAGAAAACACTCCTGAAAGAACCTGAGAGTACTGTAAGCAGAGAGATGGAAATTCTAAGAAAGAATGAGAAAGAAATACTAGAGATCAAAAATATTATAAGAAAAATGAAGAATGCCTTTGAT
Organism: Neotragus pygmaeus; assembly: GCA_006410875.1. Lineage (NCBI taxonomy): Eukaryota > Metazoa > Chordata > Mammalia > Artiodactyla > Bovidae > Neotragus > Neotragus pygmaeus. The sequence goes on from SJYV01020496.1 coordinate 1,358,804, forward strand.
GGACTAATTAGTAGACTGGACATGACTGAAGTAAGCATCTCTGAGCTTGAGGAAATGTCAATAGAAACTTCCAAGGCAAAAAAACAAAGAGCAAAATGATTGAAAAAGATAAAACTAAGTATCTAAGAACTGTGGGACAATGAAAAAAGATAATGTCCATTCAATGAGAATATCGAAAGGAGAAGACAGAGAGAAAAGGCCAGAAGAAAATACTTGAAGCAGTAACAACTGAAAATTTCCACAAAATTAAAGGGAAAAAAGAGGGTAGGGTGAAGTTCAGAATTTTCCATAGAGTGACTAGGGAGAGAATCACCCTACCCTCTGCCCAGTACAATTCCTTAGCCCTCTTTTCCCCCTTAGCATTTACCACTATCTGATGAGCATTATATCTTCATCTTTCAAGATTTCTTCCTTTCTCTTGGACTTCCTGCAGTTTGGATATGACATGTCTAGGTATAATTTCTTTGGTATTTGATCAGCTTGGTGTCCTCTGAGCTCCCTGGATCTGTGGTTAGATCATGGCATTCAGTCCCATCACTTCATGGCAAATAAAGGGGAAAAAGTGGAAACAGTGACAGATTTTATTTTCTTGGATTCCAAAATCACTGCAGATGGTGACTACAGCCACGGAATTAAAAGATGCTTGCTCCTTGGAAAGAAAGCTATGACAAACCTAGACAGAATATTTAAAAACAGAGATATCACTTTGACAACAAAGTATAGTCAAACCTTTGGGTTTTTCCAGTAGTCATGTATGGATGTGAGAGTTGGACCATAAAGAAGGCTGAGTGCCAAACAACTGATGCATTTAAACTATGGTGCTGGAGAAGACTGTTGAGAGTCCCTCTGTGAGCAAGGGGATCAAACCAATCGATCCTAAAGGAAATCAACCCTGAATATTTACTGGAAGGACTGAAGCTGAAGCTGAAGCTCCAACAGTTTGGCCACCTGATGCCAAGAGCTGATTCACTGGAAAAGACCCTGATGCTGGGAAAGATTGAGGGCAAGAAGAGAACGGGGTGCCAGAGGATGAGATGGTTAGATGGCATCACTGACTCAATGTACAGGAGTTTGAGCAGACTCAAGCCTGGCATGCTACAGTTCATGGGGTTGCAAAAAGTTGGACCTGACTTAGCAACAGAACAGCAACTAGAATTCATGGTGGACACATTAATAATGCCTTTCTTTATCTGGAGTGTGAAACAGGCCCCTTGGTACAGTAGAAAAGGTTTAACTAGGATGGCATTCTTTTCTGACCCCAACTGGCTTTGTGAGCACAGGCAGGTTACCTGTCTGGGCCTCTGTTTCACCTCCACAGCTGAGCTTCTTCCTAAAGGACTTAGCTCTGCAAGGACCACCCTATCCCCAGCTGCTCCTGTGGCGGCCTCTGGCTTATCTTCAGGTCTCAGCTTCAACTTCACTTTCTCCTGGCAGCATTCCCCAACCCACAGATTTAATAAGGTCTCTCTTAGTCTGCTATCTTCCTTCATAATAATTTTCTCAATTCTAATTAATTAGTCGATTGTATAACTATCTAATGTCTGCTTTTCCTGCTGGGGTGCAAGCTCTGTAAGAAGGAAAGTTGTAGCTGTCTTTGTTGCTGCCTCCTGAGCACTTTTCACAATGTCTAGCACAGAGTAGGCACTCTAGAAGTATCTTTCAGATGCATAGATGAATAAATGAACAGTCAAGTGGTTATGAATTAGAGATTAAGTAATTGGCACAGTGCCTGGCATATATTTGGTGCCTAGTAAATGATAGCTGTTGAGTTCATGGACATATTTTTCATCAGATTGCTAGTAGTTTCCATGACTAACTTGGTTTAATGTCTTTGCAAAGGTTATTAGGATTTCACGAATGAGTTTCATATAGTTCAGTAATTTTTCAGAAATCCAATTACTAGAACTTAGAGAAAAGATTGTGTATGATGATGATGATGATGATGATTCCCTGGAGAAGGGAATAACAATCCACTCCAGTATTCTTGCCCAGAGAATCCCATGGACAGAAGAGCTTGGCGGGCTATGGTCCATGCATTTATGCATATTCAGTCGCTTTAGTCTTGTCTGACTCTTTGCAACCCCATAGACTGTAGCCCGCCAGGATCCTTGGGCTTCCCTGGAGGCTCAGACAGTAAAGAATCCACCTTCAGTGTGAGAGACCTGGGTTTGATCCCTGGGTTGGGAAGATCCCCTGGAAGAAGGCATGGCAAACCACTCCAGTATTCTTGCCTGGAGAATCCCCATGGACAGAGGAGCCGGATGGGCTGCAGTCTATGGGGTGACAAAGAGTCAGACATGACTGAGCAACTAAGCACGGCACAGGCTCCTCAGTCCATGGGATTCTTCCGGCAAGAATACTGGAATTGGTTGACATGCCCTCTTTGAGGGGATCTTCCCAACCCAGGGATTGACCCGGCATCTCCAGCATCTCCTGCATTGTAGGTGGATTCTCTACCCCTGAGCTACTGGGAAGCCTGGACTATGATCCATGGGGTCACAAAAAATTCAACAGAACTGAGCATGCACATACATTTGTTCTTTGGGTTTTTTTTTCTTGGCCAGTTGCCTCTCCTTCTATGTGCTAATGTCTCTTTTACTTATAAAAGAGGCCATTCGATGAGACTTGACCTTCAAAGATGAAGAATCTAATTGCTTGGAACTTGGGTTATTTCAAACAATGAAACACTCAATAGCTTTTAAGGACCCATTGGGATGGGGAGAGGCAGAGCTAACAGGTGCTGGTTAGGTTATGGGATTGCATTTTCAAGGAACACCATGCTCTTGACCTGAACTGCCTTCCTGGTCTGAGAGGCTGTAGGTACAGATGGTGTACAAGTCTGCACTCAGCAACAGCATATGCTTTTCCTTCACCCATCTTCATTCCTGAAGAATCTGTCTGTCCTTGGTCTCCTGGAAACTCATCAGGGATAAAATTTTTTTTTCATTCTACAGGTATACCTGGGAGATACTGTAAGTTTAGTTCCAGATCACATAATAAAGTAAATACTGCAATAAAGCTAGTGACACAAGCTTTTTTTCCCACAACTTGCATAAAAGTTGCATTTATACTACACTGTAGTATATTAAGTGTTCAATAGCACATCTAAAAAATGTACATAATTTAAAAGTTGCTAACCATCATCTAACCTTCAAGGAGTCCTAATCTTTTTTGCTGGTCGAGGGTCCTGGCTTAATGGCTGCTGACTGACCAGGATAGTTGTTGCTAAAGGCTGGGGCAATTATAACAATTTCTTAAAATAAGATAACAATTATATTAGCTGAATTTACTCTTCCTTTCATGAACGATTTCTCTGTAGTATGTAGCGCTGCCTCACGGCATTTTACCTACAGTAGAACTTTTTTTCAAAATTGGAGTCAGTCCTTTTCAAACTCTGCCACTGTTTTATAACCTACATTTATGCACTATTCTAAATTCTTTGTTGTTATTTCAACAACAGTCACAGTATTTTCAGAGGCATAAATTCCTTCTTAAGGAACCACCATGGTTTTGGTTTTTTCTGCTCATGCATAAGAGCTTCTCTTCTGTTTAAGCTGTATCACAAGATTTCAGCAATTCATCCTCATCTCCAGGTCCCAGTTATGATTCTATTCAATAGTTCTCATCTTTCCATCATATCTGCAGTTACTTCTTCCACTGAAGTCTTCGATCCCTAAAAGTTATCCATTAGGCTTGCAATTAACCTCTTCCAAACTCTTGTTAATGTTGATATTTTGGCCTCTCCCATGAATCACAAATGTTCTTAAATAGTACCTAGAATGATACATTCTTTCCATGGAGTTTCATTTACTTTGCCCAAAATCAGACGAATTACTACCTATTGCAGCTATAGCCTTATGAAATGTATTTATTTTTATTATTTTAAGATACAGCCCCTTCTTTACAAGTCTTTATTGAATTTGTTACATTGCTTCTGTTTTATGGCTTTTTTCTTTTTCTTTTTCTTTTTTTTTTGGCCATGAGGCACGTGGGATCTTAGCTTGCTGACCAGGGATCAAACCCCACCACCTGCGTTGGAAAGTGAAGCTTTCCAGAGAAGCCCCGAAATGTACTTCTTAATAAGACTCTAGAGTCGAAAACACTCCTTGATCCATGGGCTGCAGAATGGATGCTGTGTTAGCCATGCATGAAAACAACATTAATCAGAGCTCTTGGATGACCAGGTGTATTGTCAATAGGCAGTAATATTTTGAAAGGGGTCTTTTTTCCCTGAGCAATTGGTCTCCATACTAGGCTGAAAGTATTCAGTAAACCATGTTGTAAACAGATGTGCTGTAACCCATGCTTTGTTGTTTCATTTACAGAGCACAGGCAGAGTAGATTTAGCATGACTCCTGAGTACCCTAGGACTTTTGAAATAATAAATGGCTTCAACTTAAAGTCAGCAGCTACATGATCCTCTAATGTGAGCATCAACCTATCCTTTGAAGTTTTGAAGCCAGATACTGACTTTTCCTCTCCAGCTATGAAAGTCCTAGATGATATCTTCCTCCAAAAGAAGGCATTTTTATCTACATTGAAGACCTGTTTAGTGTAGCCACCTTCATTAATTACCTTAAGTAAATAAATGTTAGTCACTCCATCATGCCAGACTCTTTGCCATCCCATGGACTGCTGCCCACTAAGCTCCTCTATCTATGAGATTTTCCAGGCAAGAATACTAGAGTGGGTTGCCATTTCCTTCTCCAGGGGATCTTCCCAACCCAGGGATCAAACCCAGGTCTCCTGTACTGCAGGCGGATTCTTTACCAACCTAACCACAAGGTAAGCCCTAATTACCTTGCTGCGGCTGCTGCTAAGTCACTTCAGTCGTGTCCGACTCTGTGCGACCCCATAGACAGCAGCCCACCGACCGTCTAAATAATCTGCTGCAGTTCTACATCAGCACTTGCTGCTTCGCCTTGCTCTTTTATGTTATGGAGATGGCTTTTTTCCCCTTAAACTTCATAAACTACCCTCTGCTATCTTCAACCTTTTATTCTGCAGCCTTCTCACCTCTTTCAATCTTCATAGAATCGAAGAGAGTTAGGACCTTGCTCTGGACTAGGCTTTGGCTTATGGAATGTTGTGGCTGCTCTGATCTATTCAGAGCACCAAAACTTTCTTTATATCAGCATAAGGCTGTTTCACTTAATGTTCATGCATTCACTGGAGTTGAGGTTTTAATTTCCTCCAAGTTTTCCTTTGCATTCACAACTTGTTGTTTGGTGCAAGAGGCCTACTTTCAGCTTGTCTTGACTTTCAACATGCCTTCCTCACTAAACTTAGTGATTTCTAGATTTTAATTTAAAGTGAGAGACATGTGACTCTTCTTTCACTTAAACACTTAGAGGCCATTGTAGAGTTATTAGTTGGTCTAATTTCACTGCAAGGAGATCCAACCAGCCCATCCTAAAGGAAATCAGTCCTGACTATTCATTGGAAAGATTGATGCTGAAGCTGAAACTCCAGTACTTTGGCCATCTGATGAGAAGAACTGATATTTGAAAAGACCCTGATGCTGGGAAAGATTGAAGGTGGGAGGAGAAGGGGACAATAGAGAATGAGATGGTTGGATGGCATCACCAACTCAATGGACATGAGTTTGAGTAAACTCCAGGAGTTGGTGATGGACAGGGAGGCCTGGCATGCTGTGATTCATGGGGTCTCAAAGAGTCAGACATGACTGAGTGACTAAACTGAACTGAATTTCAATATTGTTGTGTCTCAAGGAAAAAACAGATCCAGAGAGGGAGAGAGATGAGGAAATGGTTAGTTGGTGGAGCAGTCAAAATACATTTATCAAGTTTGCCATCTTATGTGGGTGCAGTTTGTGGCACCCCAAAATTATAATAGTAACAGCAAAGATCACTGATCACAGATGAGCATAACAAATACAATCATGAAAAAATTTGAAATACTGTCAGAATTACCAAAATGTAACAGAGACACAAAGTGAACAAATCTGGTTGGAACAATGGTGTCAATAGACTTGCTGGAGGCAGGGTTGCCACAAACCTTCAGTTTGTAAATAGCACAGTATCTGTGAAGTGCAGCAAAGCAAAACACAATACAATGAGGTATGTCTGTATTTTTTCTTAAACTCAATTCCATTCAGGCACTTATATGCTCTTGGGTATAAACAAATTTAGCATTTAGTCTTAGCTGCTGTTTAAATCATTTGGGCTATAATTCTATTTTATGATTTAGACATCTCAAGTTTTATAGCCAGAACCTGAAGCACAATGAAAAAAAATGAAGTTGGATAGCTTAAGATAAAGTGCCATTATTATTCTTTCATATTTTAGAGCAAATCATAAATCCACAGATCTGTGGCCTTCATTTTAATCTAGTTTATGACTAATTCATTTTGATTGTTCATAGTTGATGGCGATGCATATTGTTCTTCCATTTGCTGATTTGGCATCGGTTCTTATTTTCATGTTTTATGCAGAGTCTTAGCTTTAGTTATATTATGCAGATCTAAAGAATTTTTAAGACCAGTTAACAGTCATAGTTATGTTGTCATTTATCAACATAGCTCCCTCTCTCGACCACCTTTATAAGAGCCCGTGTTGTCTAAAATAGTGATGGCAAGGTCCCTTGAGTTTTGCAGAGATAGAGATTAGCATATACATAGATGAAAATATCCCTTGAAAGAAACTCTTTCTGGAAGCAAGCATTCTCCATCCCTTTGTCAGCTATGGAAAGCTCTGTGAGTATCTACTTCCTGGAGTACCAGAAGGCTCAGATGCCATAACCACATCATCTTCTCTTGTTCCCAGTACACAACCACATCCTTGCTCTTTTTCGTGGCTTTTGATCCTGTTTTTGTCTTTAATTCCTCCCTGTTTATATAGATGTGTGTCCCTTGGATCCACAAGTTCTTTGGAAAGTGTGTGGGGTCCAGGTTATAAAAAAGGTACCCCAATTTCTTTCAGTTCAGTCGATCAGTTGTGTCCAACTCTTTGCGACCCCATAAATTGTAGCACGCCAGGCCTCCCTGTCCATCACCAACTCCCGGAGTTCACTCAGACTCACGTCCATTGAGTCCGTGATGCCATCCAGCCATCTCATCCTCTGTCGTCCCCTTCTCCTCCTGCCCCCAATCCCTCCCAGCATCAAAGTCTTTTCCAATGAGTCAACTCTTCTCATGAGGTGGCCAAAGTATTGGAGTTTCAGCTTTAGCATCAGTCCTTCCAATGAACACCCAGGACAGATCTCCTTTAGAATGGACTGGTTGGATCTCCTTGCAGTCCAAGGGACTCTCAAAAGTCTTCTCCAACACCACAGTTCAAAAGCATCAATTCTTCGGCGCTCAGCTTTCTTCACGGTCCAACTTTCACATCCATATATGACCACAGGAAAAACCATAGCCTTGACTAGATGGACCTTTGTTGGCAAAGTAATGTCTCTGCTTTAGAATATGCTATCTAGGTTGGTCATAACTTTCCTTCCAAGGAGTAAGCATCTTTTAAAATCTGTCTTTCTGAGACACTCTTGTCTGGTACTAGTCTGAGTTATGAGGGACTGACAGGCCTTGCTCATCCTCCATCTCCTCCATAACTCCTCCATTTCTCCATGCTATTTCTTGGTGGCAGCACTCATTTGTACTTAAAACAAACAGGTTATGATTACCTGCTTGACATTTAAAAACAATAACAACAATGTGTGTCTCCCCCTGAGTCCTCAAACTAGAATCAGGACTACCCTCAAAGATTTCAACCATTTCCCAGAACTTAAATGTTTTGCTCACTTCTATCTTTAAGACCCCAGGTCTGAAAACTCACTAGGCTCATCTAGTCTATCCTCTGTTTAGAGGTAATATAGCTATGGAATCCACCCTCTAGTTCTCATATATACAAATACCACCCACACAAGGCATATGTATGTGGAAGATGTTCCTGAATGTTTGGGGAAAGAGAAAGTGTTTATAAGAAAGCAAAGCAAGCAACTAAAAACTACATAATAGGTGGTCCTGGGATTTTGCCATCTCTGTGGTTTGTCTTCTGCCAAGTGACGCTCTTAGAGTGTCATTTTTCACCCACAGTGTTTTATCAAATCAGTTTTCCCAGTGAAGACAGTTCCTTTCCTAAGTGGAATTCCAATACTAGGTTTTATGGTGGTTTTTTCTTATGCTGTTACAAAATATGACATGGACACAATGTCTTTATAACTCTATTGTAAGTCTAAGAAGGCAAAGACCTCCTTTCAGATTTCTTAATAACTCAAGAGAAGGAAGGAGGATGAATGTGGACCATCTGTTGCATGTCAGATTGAGAAGAAATAATTTGCCTAAAAACCACATTGTTTAGATTGCAAAATCAATACAAATCTGTGACATGACTAGAATTCCCTGATATTTCAAACTCACAAAGCTACTAGGGACTCTCTGACATTGCTGCCTCTACTTGCTGCCTACCTGCTCCAGCCTGTCTCTAGCGATCTTTGCTAAGGATGCATGGTGGTCAGGAGGAGTGTTCATGGTAGTCACTGTGATTAACTCCACATGACTAAGACAGTGCTCATGATGGTGGCACTTCTGAGAAAAGTGATGTCTCGGAAATGGAAAGGCTTAAGTCAGACTCTAATGAGCCATGAGTCAGTTGCTGAGTTTACTTGTTGCTTAACTTTTTGTTATCAAAAATATCAAATCTATACCAAAGAAAATTGAATAATATAATAAACTTCACTGTATCTATCATCCAGCTTCAATAATTATCAACTATGGGCCATCCTGTTTCATCTATATCCACTCCTTCCTCCACAACCACTACCATTTTATTTTAAAGCTAATCGTAGGTTGTTGTTTGTTTTTTTCCAGGCTTCCCTGGTGGCTTAGCTGGTAAAGAATCTGCCTGCAATGTGGGAGACCTGGGTTCAGTCCCTGGGTTGGGAAGGGAATGGCTACCCACTCCAGTATTCTGGCCAGGAGAATTCTACAGACGGTATAGTCCATGCGGTCACAAAGAGTTGGACCTAGGTGAGCAACTCTGACTCACTTTCAATCACAGTTTATTTTATAACCAGGTCTTCACTATCTCACTAGGATTTGCTTTTATTTCAGTTAAAATTTAAACATAAATAAATCACTTAATTGAAACCTTTTAGAGCCAATATTAACTGCTATTACACAAATGCACCTGATGAGATGCCTCTCTTTATCTTTTCTTAGGTCGCTATTTTCACCTTCTGCCCCAAAGATAGTTTATTTTCCAAACCAATCTGATGCAAATCATGTCCTTGTATTTCTGAAAAGACCAGAGATTCATTTATGTGTATAATACAGAAATGTATATAATAGAAATAAGGCTAAAAATTTTAAAATTATATGCCAAAATATTAGCACTAATTTTGGGGGGTAGTATGAAATCAGGAAAGTTCCATTTTATTCTTCCCTTTTAGTTTATAATTACTTACATTCTTCTATTGGTAAAAGTATTGGTAAAATGTATTCTATCAGTAAAATGTATTATTTTTATAATTAAAAAATGAACATGAACATTCACCATGAATAGAAATTAAAAAAAAAAAAAAACTTTTCTGGAAAATAACACAGTTGGCTTCCCTACACACGTTGATCTCTTCAGGATAAATGGGAAAATGAAAAAAAATTTTTTTAAACTAATCAACAAAATTTGGACACCCTGAAAATGCCCGCATAGTCAGGACTTCAAAATGTGGTCTTGCCTACCAGCTGAACAAAACCCATACCCATGGCTTGACCCAAGGTTTTAGGGTTGCTTCAGGGAGCAGAAAGCTGTGTAGGAAATGGAGCTGAGGAACTGGACTACTGAAAGTTTGGTATCAGATGGCTCTTAGGGACAGACTGTAGGATATCTGAAATAAGGCTCTCCTGGAAAAAACAGACACAGAGAGAGTCACTGACTCTTGGTGGGGCCATTGTCGCAGGCGACTTCCTGGAGAAGCAAGGCCATGTTTTGCCAATGAGTCTGAAGGCCTCTGCCTCCAAGAAACTCCCCCTCTCTCTCCTGCACCTTCCCCTCTCTGCCCATAATCAGGTAAGTTCCTGCTCTTTGATATGAGAGTGGTGTTATTTGCTGTGTCCAAAGGGGATTAAATCCTAATGAGTTATATTTATTGTTCTCATTTAGTTTGCCTTTAAAAATAAGTTTATGAAACCAAACTCCATTTTCTAATTTTTTTTTCAAGGAACATGTATTGTGTGGTTTCAAGAAAGAAAAAGAAAATCTATTTTGCCCTTGAATCTACTCCAGCTTCCCATCTGTTCCCCATAAAGGCTTCCTCTAAAAGACTGACTATGAAAAAAGAGGTGGAGCTGGGGGAGAGAGTGGGGAGAGAGAGAGAAAGAGAGAGAGGAGAGACCATGTGTGTGGATGTGTGTGCCTCTTTGTGTCTGTGTATGTGTGTTTTTATGTGTGTTTACATGTGTATTTCTGTTTGTGTGTTTGAGAGCTCCAAGGAGAGGGACCAGGTTAGAGCTAGGATTCAACTCGGTCTCAGCCTCTTCGGGAGCCTCCATTCTGACTGGAACCCACACATGGCAGCCCTAACAATGGGGTCTAGCAGCCCGGCTAAGGAGCTCCAGACCTCAGCATCAGATGTCAGGCTGAGCAACAGCAAAACCATGGTCAACAAGGTTCTTTAGACCAAATGTGTCTGTATGAATTAGATGACAGGATAGGGTGATGCAAACCAAGAAAATGGTTTGGGTTTTGTTTCTGGTTGGTTTTTGCTAACAAAAATTTAAGTAGATGGTTCAGAGGTGGTGTAGCAGTTTGACTGTGTGGGGTGACTAACCATCCAGTTTGTCTAGGATTGGTCTTTGGTTTGTGGAATTTCCAATGCTAAAACCCAAACTGTCCTGGGCAATCTAAGACAAACTGGTAACTCTAACTGTTGGGTCCCAGTGTCCATCGATCTTGCTGGTATGCCAGACGTGCTGTTTCTGTCTGGAGGTGTAAGAAAACTGCTCCTGTTTTCATCCTTCTTTCCATGTGTAGCCAACAGGAAGGGAGACCAGGAGGGGTCTCCCTTTCATTCTAAAGGCACATCCCAGAAACTGCACAAAACACTTTTCCTTACAGTGTTTGAATCAGAATATAGTCACTTGGCCATATCTAGCAGGAGTCTGGGAAGTGTCATTAGCTGGGTAAATCATACATCTGGCCAAAGCTTCTATGATTTTGGAATAACAGGAGAATTAGTACAGGCAGGACATCTGGCAAGCTGCCCTAGTACTGAACAGATGACACTTCATGATGCTCCCTTCTCTCCACAAGTCCTTTCTACATGGTTCTTTCTGCATAAATTGGCACATTGTACCATGTGACCATCCATCCAGGGCACTACCAGGTAGAATCGGGCTGGACCTAGGACCCAAGAGCAGTCAACTTATAGTGTTGTCAGCAATCGATGACATGGCTGATATGACTGGGCTGTGACCCTTTTCTAGAAAAATTGAAATGCAGATACATTAAGTTGTCTGTTGCAGAAGCTGAAAGATATCCAGAGAAAAAATAGGCAGCAGAAACAACGAGCAAACAGAAGCCATGAGAGAGAAAAGGTCACCCAGTAACAAAGTTGTTGGCAACTGCAGAGTGGCAGAGGTAGCAACAGAGAGGTGCACAGGAGGAGGATTAACCTGTCCCTGTGCAGGAAAAGATAATCTTATCAACAGAAGTAGATGGGATTCTGAATCATCTTCCAGTTGCATAAATATATCTCAGTTTGTAGAGGCTCAGCAGTAAGGCGGCTACAACGTTCCCTGTGACACCTTAATTTCAGTTCCCAAGTTAGGGGAGTGATTAAGTTTGGAGTTAGCCAGTAAGTTTGTTTGGGTTTTTCCATAGAATATGAACAAACTTTTTGGCCAAACCAATAGTATGTTGTGTCTGAGTGTCTCTGTCAGTGGGGTGCCATTAGTGTACATTCAGCTTGAAAAAATAACCGAAACACCCTAAAATAAACACCCTAAACTAACACCCTAAAATAACCACCCTAAAAATAAAACACTCTAAAATAACCTAACAAATAAGGACATTTGTCATCTCACATGTTAAGGTGTGCACAGGTAGAGAGGTTCCAGGGTGGCCAACTCAGAGACTCAGTGACGTCATCTACGGGGCAGACTGCCTTTTCTCACTGCCATCCTCAGCCCCCTGGTACTGGCCTCAGACTTGCCTCTTCCTGGTTTCAGGTTGACTACAGAAACAATTCACACAGCTAGTCAGGGGTGGAAAGGAAATGATCTTCTCTTTGTCCCTTTGTGAGACTGGAAGACATGTCTCAAGCTGCCAGAAGATTTTTTTCCCCCATCTCATCATCCCAAGCCCATTCCTAAGTCAGTCATTGGGAAGAGGAGGAACTGGCACATAGGTTTAGTCTGACAGAGACACTACGGCCAGGGACGGGCTTGGTTTCCCTTCAACTACAAGGTTGTCCATATCTGAACAGAATCAAAGTGCTCCTTATCAGCAGGAAGGAGGACAAAATAGCAGCTTTGGAAAGTATACTATAGTGTCCACTACAAGATGCTATGAGGTCAGCTGGCTCTTCTCTGGCTGACCTCCAAGGGTACCTCTCACATTTAAGGCCTCAGGGTTACAGATTAAAAACTGTATTCGAAAACAAAATTAGAATTTTTCCACCTGATGCATTCTGGGATGTTAAGTACTTAATTGCTCAGTCGTGTCTGACTTTTTGTGACCCCATGGACTATAGCCCACTAGGCTCCTCTATCCATGGAATTTCCCAGATAAGAATACTGAAATGGGTTGTCATTTTCTTCTCCAGGGGAATCTTCCCAACCCAGGGATCACACCTGGGTCTTCTGCATTGCAGGTAGATTCTTTACCATCTGAGCCACCAGGGAAGCCCCTGGGGTATTGATTCACCTTAATCAAAAGGTCAGTTTACAAATCAGGAAATCAGTTTATTGATTTGTAGTCCAAAATGCACAAATCTCTCTCTCATGGCTGGGAAGCTCATGCTTATCACCCAGCCCATTGCAGTTAAAGAGCCAAATTAATATCCCCAAAGTTTCTTGGTTGTACATAACATCAAAGAAAGGATACAGATGGCTTTGTGTCTTTCTCTGTCTGCCACCCAATTTTGGGCTTCTTTTCCATTACACATGACATTCTCCTTGCCTGGAATAGCTTTGCTGCCTTTCTTTGCCTAAAAATGCCCATTCAAACCAAGTCCAATGTCACCTGCATGATAAATATTCATTGTAAGTTATTTCCTTTCTCACTGTAGTAAAATTCTTAGTCATCATTGTCTCCCTCATGTATGGCACTGCAGTTCAGTTGCTCAGTTGTATCTGACTCTTTGCGACCCCATAGACTCCAGCACACTAGGCCTCCTTGTCCATCACCAACTCCCGGAGTTTACTCAAACTCACGATTCTCAGACCTTGTACATGTAAGAATCACCAAATCAAAATAAGACTTTGTTATTAAAAAAATCATATTTTCTATTGACAGAGGAATGGGTAGGAAGATGTGGTACACATATATATAGAATAGAATATTTACTCAACCATAAAAAAGAATGAAATAATGACATTTGCAGCAACATGGATGGCCCTAGAGATTACCATACTAAGTGAAGTTAAAGACAAATACCATATGATATTACTCATACATGGAGTCTAATTTTAAAAATGATACATATGAACTTATTTATGAAACAGAAACAGACTCACAGATTAAAAAAAAACCTTATGGTTACCAAAGGGGAAATGTGGTGGGGTGAGAGAATAAATTAGGAGCTTCGTGTTAGCATGCACGCAGTACCATATATACCAACAGGAACCCAGTGTATAGCATAGGGAAGTATACTTAATATTCTGTAATATCCTATGTGCGTAAAGAATCTGAAAATGAACGAATATATGTATAACAGAATCACTTTGCCATATACCTGAAACTATCGACATTATAAATCAACTATATTCCAATAAAATTTTAAAACAAACACAGAGAAAGAAAAAAAGTTTAACAAAAAATCATATTCTCAGGGAGTGTGATTCAGTAGGTCACGGATAGGGGAAGGAATCTGCATGTTAATATGCACCTCAGCAGGGGATTTAGGCCACATTTGGGGAAGCATTGGCCTAGGCCATGATCTTCTTGAAATTATCGTTCTGGTGATGGGAAATGGCTATATTCCAGGAAGAAGGCCTCTTTCTCAACTGCAGTGAATGGGCAGTAACAAAAATCTTCCTCTTCCAAGCAAATCAACAAAGTCCCCATGACTTTCTGCTCTAGTCAGTACGTATATTGAAAGGTCCTGGACAAGGAGTTAGGGGTGTAGAATCCAGCTCTAGAACCCAGCTCCAGGCACCTTATAAAAGGTAGAGATGCCTAAGCTGAGGTTTGAAAGGGAGAAGGTGAGTTTGGTAGATGTGGTGGGAGAAATCCTTCTCAAAGAAGGACAGATTGTACAAAGCTTGGGGATCTGAGACTATAGGCAATTCAATAAAACAGGGGAGAAGAATGCATGAGGGGAAGTGAAGCATAGAGTAGTCATGGGCCAGTACACATATTATTCATTTACAGCACCATATAAAATAGTAAAAACAACTTATTGAGCCCTCATTCTCCATCAGACACTATAATTTATATATATTATGTACAGCATACTGCTGTGTTTCTTACACTATTTGGTCTCAAGTTTAAATATCCTCTTAAAGACTGTATGCTCTTAAAAGACCTTCATGCGCTTAAAAATTAGAGAGAACCCCAGAGAGCTTTTATTTATGTAGGTTATATATATCTATTGATATTTACTGTATTAGTAGTTCAAACTGAGAAACTGAGAAATATTAATTCTGAAAACTATGGATAATATATCATTATATGTTAACATAAAAACATACTTTTAAATAAATACAACCAGAATCTCTAGCACAAAAAATATTAGAGGGAAGAATAGCATTGTTTTATATATTTCCAAATATCCTGTCTGGCTTAAAAGAAGACAGCTGACTTCTTGTCTGCTTCTGCATTAACCTTGCACATTCACATGTCATATAGCCTCTGGAAAATCCCTCTATACATTCAAGAGGGAAAGTGGAAAGGGAAAATAGTGTCTTAATAGTATTATGAAAATATTTTAGACCTTGTGCACATTGAATGGGTACTGAGAGGTTGCGGGGGTGCCAGATCACTTTCTGAGAACTGCTGTTTTAGAGGCTGAGAACACTTGAATCATGGCTTTTTCAAGTCTGAGGCTGCGATTGTAAGCAAGTTCCTCAGCCTAGGTCTCCATTTCCTCCTTAGTGACACGGGGACACTTAGGGAACCTTAAGGGTGATGATTGGCATGGTGTAAGCCATCAGTAAATGGCAGCAGCAAGTGATCCTTGTAACACCCCTTGGGGGTGAGCTCCAGGGCAGAACAGAGGAAACAGGAGAGCCAGGATACAAACCCAGGTCTCTGACTTCGAAGGCTGGACTTGGGACCACTGTGTTACACACATGCCGTGTTGACATGTTCTGAGCAGAGACGTAATTTAAAGAGATTAATGTGACCAGAGGTTAGGAAAACCACTCTGGTTGTGGCTTAGAGGATGGAGAGGTAGTGCTGGGACTGCAGACAGGGGCTCCATTAGGCAGGCATGAACCATCAAGTTTCCTTTGGGCCATGCTGTATCAGTTTCACCTCTGTGAGGGCTGGCCAGACACAGTGCTGTGGGTAAGAAGAGGAACTTCTCAGGTGGTGGACTGGGCAAGACTCAGGCCCATGAATGTGGGCATGAGGAAGGTGGAGGAGTCTTAAATCTCTCTGGCATTTCTCACTTGAGCAATCCTATCAAAAATATGTGACCACATATTCAGAGTATCGTCAACCAGGGAAGCCCTGGTGTCCAGGGCTGGTCACTTTCGCATGGAGCACCAATGTGGCTGATAGTTTCCAGCCCTTCCAGAGGTCAGACTGATACAGTGTGGCCCAAAGTCCCCACCATAACCACACTTTTACCCTTAAACTATTTAGCATGGTCCAAAGTCCCAGGTATATAAAAGTCCCAGGGATATTCCAAGGGCTTAGAGGGTATCTCACAAGAGATGGTTGAGGTCCAGTCTTTTCTTTGTCAAATGTACAGGGTGTGAATAACTCAAGCCTGATCCATTACCCTTTACTGCACTTGTATCCAGCTGCCTATTTAAAAGGACTCTTGAAAAAAGTTACTACCTAATTTTTTCATCAGAGCACCCAAATCTGCTCTGTCTGTAGTCTTTATCTCAGTTCACAGAAACTTCATCCTTCTGGTGGCTCAGGGCACAGACCTTGGAGTCATCCTTGACTTCTTTCCTCCCACATCCCAAACTTAACTCTGGCCAATCCTGTTGATTCTATCTTCAGAGTATTTCCAGTTTCTTTCTGCTTCCCTCCCCCTCCACTATTTCCACCCTGGTCCAAACCTTCACTGTTTCTCTCTGAATGAGCCCAACAACCTCCAAACTGGCTCCTTGTGTTCACCTATGGCCCCTGCAATCTCCGCCACACAGCCAGATGACCCTTTAACATTATAAGTCAAATCATATCATTCCTCTCCTCAAAACCCTTTATTGACTTTTAATCCCACTTGGCAAAAAACAGAATCTTCTGACCCCAAGTACCTCCCTGCCCTAATTTTGATTTGCATCCTCTCCCCAACTCACATTGCTCCACCTGCACTGGCTTCCTTCCTCTCACCAGACACATCCCTGCTTTAGACTTGTATTTGTATTGAAATATTCATCTTCCTTCCCGACTCTTTTTGAGTATTTTCCTTCATAGCACTTTTACATCTGTCACATCACTCACCTGCCTGTTTATGAGCTCAATGTCTCCACCTCCAGCCACCACTCTCTGCCCCCACCAGACTCTATGCTCCACAAGAACAGAAAACTTAATTTTCAAAATCTCTCCTGTATTCCCTGTATTGTTGACTGGATGAATGTGTAGGCAAAGGACCATATCAATAGATTTTGCAGCCTATTATTCACTCTTGGATCATTTTGATTCTACAAAAGTTTGATGATTCAAAATCTGACAGTTTTCTAAATAAGCAATGTAATTCTTCCACATGGCCAAATACTTTCCATTTTCAGGATAAAATAGAAAAGAATAATTTAAGGCAGATTCTCCGATATGTAGGTAAGCTCCATGGGGGCAGGGGTTATGTCTGGCATGTGTTTGGTGTTCATGAATATTTATTGATTGACCAAAGAACATTCCTACCTATTTTTAAGATCACAACCTGGCAGCACAGAGAGAAATTTAGTAATAATTTGTCCATTTGATGTTGGGGCCATGTGAGATTTGTGGATAAGTGACCTACTCAAGTTTTACTATTAACTAGAATTAAGTTCCCAAGTCTCATCCCAGAGTTCTTTTCCTGTTCAATGAGCTCCCTATGTCACCTTCAAAGACATTTGGGACTAAAATTAGAGAATAAGGACTTGGAAGGGAAAAGGGTGTCGGGATCTCCCTGTTTCCCTCTCATTCTGTAGCAGGAGGAGCTGGATTTTGAAACATGCCAGACAGGCACTCATTATCGCTTCACTGCTATTAAGAAGTTGGGAGAGTTTGGTCAAATTGCTTAACTTCTGGTTCTCAATAAACACTTCCATTAAACAGGGATTGCCTAAATAGGGCTGTGGTAATGCTTCCATTGGAGAAGGCAACGGCATCCCACTCCAGTACTCTTGCCTGGAAAATCCCATGGACGGAGGAGGAGCCTGGTGGGCTGCAGTGCATGGGGTTGCTAAGAGTCGGACATGACTGAGCGACTTCCCTTTCATTTTTCACTTTCATGCATTGGAGAAGGAAATGGCAACCCACTCCAGTGTTCTTGCCTGGAGAATCCCAGGGATGGGGAGCCTGGTGGGCTGCTGTCTATGGGGCCGCACAGAGTCGGACATGACTGAAGCGACTTAGCAGCAGCAATAGGAGCAGCAGCAGCAATGCTTCCATAATTAGTCTGCAAAACTGCAACACTATAAGTCAGAAGTGAGAAAAATTAATTCTTTCACCTTGTGGGTAACTGATGTGGTCTTCCTCATGAGCCCTTCATCTATTGGTTAGCAAGAAAAACAACTCAAAGTTTAATTTTGTTTAGTCTAAATAGAAACAGAATCTCGTAGGAGATGATGAAAAAGATTCTGGAGATGGAGAATGGTGATGTCACACAACACTGTGAATGCACTTAATGCCACTGACTTTTACACTTAAAAATGTACAAACTTCGAGCTATAACTACTAGAAATGTAACATCTAACATGAGTAGAGCTAGCTCTGCCATATGGTAAAATTGGAAGTTTTTTAGAGAGTAGATCCCAAGAGTTATCTATCATAAGGAAAAACACACACACACACATTTTTGGGGGGTCTGTTTTTGTACCTATATGAGAAGATGGATGTCAACTAAACTTATGGTAATGATGTCACAAGATACGTAAGTCAAGCCATTATGCTCTACACCTTAAACTTACGAGGTGCCATACATCTAACAAAGCTCAATAAAACGGGGGGGGGGGGGGATGGTTAAAATGTTAAAGCTTTATGTATCAGTGTGTGTGTGTGCATGTGTGTTGGTCACTCAGCCGTGTCTGACTCTCTGTGACTCCATGAACTGTAGCCAGCCAGGTTCCTCTGTCCACAGGATTCTCCAGGCAAAAATACAGGGATGGGGAACCAGTCCCTTCTCCAGGGGATCTTACCGACTCAGGAATTGAACCCATGTCTCCTGCATTGCAAGTGGATTCTTTATCATCTGAACCACCAGGGAAGCCCATGTATCAGTATATTTTACCACAGTAAAAAAAATTACGGGAAGAAATTATCTAGTCTGATAATTTGGACAGTCTGTTCTGGCGATTCTCAGTCACTTCTGGAAAGAGGGTGAAACTCTCAGGTTTCCCAGGCTTGGCCTCCCTCTCCCTCACTAACCGGTGTTTGGATATACGGCGCGGGGGACACGGAGGCTTATGTGATTCTGCAGCAGAGGCAGAAGGGCCCCCTGGGGGGATTTCCTTGGCCGGCCTGGGCGCCTAAGCACTGCCTGCCTCCTCCCAACCCTTGTCCATGGCTGCAGGCTGAGGAAACACCACGTATTGGGACACCTCAAGAATTCCATTGTGACGCTGGTTGGGAAGCGGCGCTGCAGTTCAGCTGGCAGGGAGAGCAGCTGCGAGTCACCCGTGGCTCCTCATCCCCCTCCCGCTGACTTCCACTCCTTCCTTCACCGGCTCTGAGGTCCTCCCTCTCCATCCAGCGCACTGCTCCCCTCATTTGGGCGTCCCCTTACCACACCCGGGGGCGTGCTTAAACTCTGTGATTAATCACCGACCACGGGCCTCCCAGCAGACTGGAAGCTTCTCAAGGAGGAGTGTCTCGGGCCATTCCTGTGTCAGAAAATGTTTTTCAGAGGAAACATCCATCTCAGTGGCTGCCCGCTCCCTGTCTGCAGGCCTTTGTAAATAGTACCTAGGAGGTGTCAGGGCCCCTACCTTTACATCCCAAAGCCAGTACAAAAGGAGTGCATGAAATGCTGTGAAAAGAAACACACAGTTCTTACCAACGCGCCATTTTCTAAGTCCTGGAACAATCATGACATTAGAAAGTGGTGTTCCTGCTTTGTGGTGAGCAAATGCTGGTCAACAGGCTATGTGAGGCCTGAACCCTCAGAGGAAGAGGAAGAAAAAGAGAAAGAGAAAAAGAGTGTATGTGTGTGTGTGTAAAGTTCCCAACATAGTAGCCAGTTAAATCACTGCTTTAGCTGACCCGTCTTTCCCAGGTTGCTGTTTAAACTATGGCCTTTAATAAAGAAGAGAGGCTGCCCTTAACTCATTTTAAGTGTGACAACAATAATATCATGGAGAACCAGTTTTTCAAAAGCACAGTTAATCATAATTCATCCTTGGAAGATAACTGGGAGCCACAACAAATTATATTAAAAAAAAAAAAGGTTGCAAAACCTATTTACTTACTGAAAATTCCTCCAAAATCTCATAGAGAAGATGGCGGTAAACATAAGGTCCAGGTGCTTGTTTTTTGTTGGCCCAGGGCCTCCTCCTGTCCTGGACCTGAGCACTCAACTTTGGGGCTCCCTGCCCTGTTGGGTTCAGCCACCAGGGAGAACGGCGGCCGGAGAAAACCAAGGTTGGGAGAGTTCTTCCTGACTCTCAGCTGGATTTTCTGGCAGAGACAGAACACCCCTCCACTACAGGTCCTCCTCTCCTCAGACTCCAACTTCTGTAGCAACTCTCCAATGTTGCTAATATGCTTTAATCTTGCAGTCGGACACGACTGAGCGACTGCACTTTCACTTTTCACTTTCATGCATTGGAGAAAGAAATAGTAACCCACTCCAGTATTCTTGCCTGAGAATCCCAGGGATGGGGTCGCAGAGTCGGATACGACTGAAGCAGCTTAGCAGCAGCAGCAGCAGACCCTTCATTAAAATCTGAGCTAGAGTTGGCATCTCTTTCCTGAAGGAACTTCAACTAATTAGTCTGTAATAAGAAACACCTGACTGGCACCAGCTAGGGCCCTGATGTCCTGATTTGCCGGTCACTGAAGGAAATGGCAACCCACCCCAGTATTCTTGCCTGGAGAACCCCAGGGACGGGGAGCCTGATGGGCTGCTGTCCATTGGGTCGCACAGAGTCGGACACGACTGAAGCGACTTAGCAGCTGCAGCAGCAGCAGATGGACATTAATTATGTTAATGCAGATATTTCATCAGTTCTACTAGATAATACAGCTGAGTTCATAAACTAAAGGCCAAGAACTTGTACCTTCAAATTTCATTGCCTTCTTCACGTTGAAACCTTAGGACGCTTTCATATCTATTCCAACAATGGTCAATGTTAAAATAGTCTGAAGTTGCCTTTTAAGGTTTCCTTTAGTGTTGTTATTTGGAATAATGTTGATCCTTCTTTAATGGCAGGTTTGATACAGATCAACAGGCAAATGCCCATTACATATATGAAATAATTTCATGATGCTTAGATGCAGATGTCACTTACTGTCCTCAGTATTTGATAGCTTGTTTTTCTTTTAAGCCAGGATCCAATCAAGGTTCATGAGTGGCTTCTGGTTGTCTCTTTAGTGTTTGGGGGGAGGCAAAGACTTTGTGTGTGTAACTCTGTGATCCAGTGTATGTGTGTATGTGTAAACATGTGAACTAAATCAAATGGAACTTCAGGGAAGGCTAAGTGTTCAGGGTATTGCAGATGACACGACTTGGGTGTAGGAGGAGATGAGTCAGCCATTCATCAGGGCCATTAAATTAGTGTGGGTAGTCAGCATTTTCCTTTTTCATGTTAGGACACACAAGAAATAATGATATTTCCATAACACGCTGGGTTGAACAGAGGGGGCTTCTTGGGGGCTGTCTGGAGCTCCAGCTGCCCCCCTCAGGTTCTTGTCCCAGTGGTGGGGGACCTACATTTGCAGTATATCTTGGAAATATTCAGACCAAAAATATGGCAACTTTTGCCAAAGTTTCCACGCTTCTTTGGGTCCTGGGGTATTTTTTTTTTTTNATGGCGGTAAACATAAGGTCCAGGTGCTTGTTTTTTGTTGGCCCAGGGCCTCCTCCTGTCCTGGACCTGAGCACTCAACTTTGGGGCTCCCTGCCCTGTTGGGTTCAGCCACCAGGGAGAACGGCGGCCGGAGAAAACCAAGGTTGGGAGAGTTCTTCCTGACTCTCAGCTGGATTTTCTGGCAGAGACAGAACACCCCTCCACTACAGGTCCTCCTCTCCTCAGACTCCAACTTCTGTAGCAACTCTCCAATGTTGCTAATATGCTTTAATCTTGCAGTCGGACACGACTGAGCGACTGCACTTTCACTTTTCACTTTCATGCATTGGAGAAAGAAATAGTAACCCACTCCAGTATTCTTGCCTGAGAATCCCAGGGATGGGGTCGCAGAGTCGGATACGACTGAAGCAGCTTAGCAGCAGCAGCAGCAGACCCTTCATTAAAATCTGAGCTAGAGTTGGCATCTCTTTCCTGAAGGAACTTCAACTAATTAGTCTGTAATAAGAAACACCTGACTGGCACCAGCTAGGGCCCTGATGTCCTGATTTGCCGGTCACTGAAGGAAATGGCAACCCACCCCAGTATTCTTGCCTGGAGAACCCCAGGGACGGGGAGCCTGATGGGCTGCTGTCCATTGGGTCGCACAGAGTCGGACACGACTGAAGCGACTTAGCAGCTGCAGCAGCAGCAGATGGACATTAATTATGTTAATGCAGATATTTCATCAGTTCTACTAGATAATACAGCTGAGTTCATAAACTAAAGGCCAAGAACTTGTACCTTCAAATTTCATTGCCTTCTTCACGTTGAAACCTTAGGACGCTTTCATATCTATTCCAACAATGGTCAATGTTAAAATAGTCTGAAGTTGCCTTTTAAGGTTTCCTTTAGTGTTGTTATTTGGAATAATGTTGATCCTTCTTTAATGGCAGGTTTGATACAGATCAACAGGCAAATGCCCATTACATATATGAAATAATTTCATGATGCTTAGATGCAGATGTCACTTACTGTCCTCAGTATTTGATAGCTTGTTTTTCTTTTAAGCCAGGATCCAATCAAGGTTCATGAGTGGCTTCTGGTTGTCTCTTTAGTGTTTGGGGGGAGGCAAAGACTTTGTGTGTGTAACTCTGTGATCCAGTGTATGTGTGTATGTGTAAACATGTGAACTAAATCAAATGGAACTTCAGGGAAGGCTAAGTGTTCAGGGTATTGCAGATGACACGACTTGGGTGTAGGAGGAGATGAGTCAGCCATTCATCAGGGCCATTAAATTAGTGTGGGTAGTCAGCATTTTCCTTTTTCATGTTAGGACACACAAGAAATAATGATATTTCCATAACACGCTGGGTTGAACAGAGGGGGCTTCTTGGGGGCTGTCTGGAGCTCCAGCTGCCCCCCTCAGGTTCTTGTCCCAGTGGTGGGGGACCTACATTTGCAGTATATCTTGGAAATATTCAGACCAAAAATATGGCAACTTTTGCCAAAGTTTCCACGCTTCTTTGGGTCCTGGGGTATTTTTTTTTTTTTCCATCCCCATCACTTTAGTTAATCTTGTGCGTTTCTCCCTCAAGAGTCTCAGTTAGAGTCTTGCTCTGTCCCATCAGCAGCCACATATCCCCATTAACCTGGAGACACGACAGGGGCAGCCTTTTTCCAAGTTATTTATTCAGTCACCTAGCTACACGTGGGGGAAAGGCAAATCAGTCCGAGCTTTTGGGGGAGGGCTGGGCGGAAGGCTGGAATTTTAAACAGAAAATAATCTTAGAAACAGTTAGATGAAAGATTTACAAAATCCATTAAAAAAAATAGTATCCTCTGAGGGTAAGAGACAAAGATAAAATCATCACAAATAAATTAACAACCTCTGATCATTGCATTCCTCAAAACCAAAGTTCCTGAAAATGGTTTGCATTTCAGACTGCTGCAATTTGCAGATACTTATATGGTCTATATTTCCAAAAAAGAAAAATAGAGACAAACACCAAGCAATAGATTAATACGATGTAGGGAAAATTGAGCACATGAAAATAGCTATCATTTGGTAGCAAAAATAGAGTTATGCCAATGTTAATATCAAAATTAAAGACATTTAAATAAATTATGTCAATACAACTGCTTATTGCTCCTATTCATAACTAAAAGGTCTGAGGAAATTCTATGATAGCTGGAAGGCATAATATAACTTACAAAATAAGTATTAGACCTATAACAAGTTTCAACAACCAAACAGAACCTTTATCATTTTTCTTTTAGTGTTGACATTATTAATGGTAGGACAAGATCACTCATCATAAATCTGGAAAACACAGGACAGTGCTTGAAGCCCAAGTCAATGATTTACTGGAAGTAATTAAAAATAGTATGTGAGAAAAGCAGCAGCCCAAATGAAGTAAATTTGTTTTAATAAATGGTTTGTCTATTTTACTCTCCCATAGAGTCCATAGGAAGCACATGAGGCCGTGAAGGCTGTCTGGGCATTCTGTGGGGATACTGACAGTTGTCCTAAGGTGAACTTAATACCAAAACCAGCCTGGCTTCTAGGAGGTGAATGGCATGGAGAAAGAAGCTGCACTGAGACTCTGATTATTACATTTGACTCCAGGAAATACCGTCGTGGGCTCTGGGACCTGGGGAGGGAGTGATCTGCCTGGCTATACAGGAGACTGGGGCCCCTTCCTGAAAAGCATCTCTCACAGCTTGGGAGAGATTACCTGTGGTGTAATGTGGGAAACTGGACTGCACACGGTCCCATTTCCAAGAACAGCTGTGCAGTTCACCATACATTTGGGATGGGGTGACCAGGAATGAAACAAGAGATTACAACGAGTACCTTCAGCAATGAAGTGACTGGCATTATGTAATTGGGAGATTCAAAACCTGGAAGAGTCAGTTCTGCCTCAGTTCTCAAACAATGCCATGTTTCTGCTTCCTTCATCTTAAGAATATAAAAAGTCCTTGAGATACAAATTAGGTTGAGAAGGTGCTTTTGAGAGTAGAGACTGAAGGAAAAAAGAAGCTGTTTCCCCCTCAAGGGAATTTTAGGATTATAATAGGATGTATCACCAAGCCATTTAAATGTCAGAAAAACCCTTTATAGAGGTGGGTACTAATAGGTTTTAAAATTGGCACACATATTCAAATTCATCCACACTCCCACCTCAAATGACTACAAAGGTGATGTTCGGTCCCTTGATCCTTGTGATTACAAAATGAAACATAAGATCAATTAAAATAGCAACTGGGACAATTAAAGACTTGCCAAAGACCTCATGACAAAGATACATCCATTCAGGCTGCAAGTTTTGTTCTGGTTTTGAGCCACCCTCTGCCACAGTCAGTATTACTCAAGTTCTACGTTTACCTTCACACTGTGAAAATGAGATTTGTTTCCCCCTGGAGTACTCTTAAAATCCACAGGCCTCCTCTTCCTGTCTGTGAGCAGAATGCAGATACAAGCTTGAAAAGAAAAGAAGAAAGCCCATACCAAAGAATTTCCATTAGAAATGGAAATGATATTCTCACTGTGTTCATCTTGACGTCTTGATAAAATGGAATGGATGAAAGCAATATTTAATGAATCACATATTATTTTAAAATGCTAGTCACTTGCAGACTCCAAAAGGCTACTGATCCACTTTAACTCTGTTTTGAAAATGGAACACTCTCTAACTAGTTGTTTGTGTCACACTGAAAAACAGTGCATCCTTTTTTCGTTACTTATTGGAGTTTTCACTCATAGCATTCTTTGATGTTATTTAAATATCTGAAAATGTTTTCTGGAGAAATTTTTTTTACACCATCATTTTTACTTGATATCCCATAGGATTCTTATGGACTTTGGAGGAAAATGCTTAAAACTCAAACTTTGGTTTTAAAGTAATATGGGCAGAAATTGGAACTGCTTTGATCACAGAATTCAACTACTGCACATATTCTATTACTGTAATCGGCAATAACACATTGAAAAAGGCAAAGTTTCTCCTTTTGGTAGTTATAATCCGTATCATTCAAAACTGCTGCAAAACTCACAAATGAATGATATGAGTTAAGAAGAAAGTGTAGGAAGGGGATAAGAAGACATTTAAAGCTTTATCAGAACACAGCACAAAGGAAGAACTCAATTCTCTACATTTTTCTATAAGGCAGATGGTCAAATTTTTAAATACAAGATCTAATATACGTTGCTTATTAAGAGGTAGAAAATACCAAAACAGTATTTAAGGAAAATGTGTTGAGTTACTTAAAACAATCAGCTACTTTATTATAAACTTCTGGAAAGTCAAACTGCCATGTGGAATGCCCTGTGTATTTTAACACTAAATTGGGTCATTCCACACTAGATGTGGGCAAATAGTGGGGGAGGTTGGGGTGGAGTAGGAAGACAAAACAGTTTTAACTTGTAATGAATTTAACTCTAAGGAGAAATTTCCTACTGTCTGCCTGAAAATTCATTATGATATTTAATAAATAGGGATTTCTCAAATCATCAACACTTTCTCTGTATGATTTTGCACATAGGCAATGAAACTATAGGGAGGGATGACTTCAAATGTTTCCTTCTTCGAGAAGGTACCAAACCCATCTTATACAAAAACATATCTCACTAATCTTATACCATTCTCCCCAGTCACTGAAATGCAAATACGAGTATTCTTCAGACTCCAGCACCAGCAGAATTGTTCTGTGTGAGCAATTCGAAAGCTGTCTGAGGCAAAAAGATACCTGAGCTACCAAAATAAACCTGGGTAGCTTATGCGTGGGTGAGTAACCCTAGGTATTCTTTTTTCTTAATGCACCTGGGAGAGATGGATTTTCTTTACAACCTAATTTTATAAGGCATAAATTTAATTAGAATTTTCCTAACCTTTGGAAAATTAGTGTTAAAGTTTCCTTTTTAACCCACACATTAACATTCAATTTTTTATTAGTTTATATACAAAAAGAAATATCAAGGTGTTCTACATTCATATAAACAATCATGATAACATTTGAAATTGTAAAGAAACCTACTGAAGAAAATATATACTTAAATACTTACAATGCTAAGCTAAGAAACACAAGTGATCATTCTAGATAATATTGTTTAAATATACAGACACAAGATGGTGGCTTCAGAAAGCAAATGCAGGAGAAGCACAAAGATGTCTTGTTCTTTCCTCTTTCACCACAAGACAGGATGGTCCAGTTTGGAAAAACCAAAATCCTTCCTAAGTTCCAAATAGGTGCCGTTGCTCACCCAAGAGTCATCAATGGATTTCCTGTAGAAGTGAAAGAATTTCTTGAAGGCTCTTGACAAGATTGCCATAGTCTCTATTTTCCTTTTCAGTTCCTCTTTGCCCTGCCCAGCCCTCCACCCCTCCCCTGCTGGGGCCCGTCCAGATTATCATTTGCATCTGCACACCCTGTCCCTATGGTACAGAACTGGACTGTTCAGCTACTTCTGACTTCGGCTTCTCAAACTTAGAGGCTGTGAGAAATTGGTACTTCTGAGACAAATGGGTGAGAGAAGAGTCTGTGGTACAGAAAATATGGCTGGGATGACAGTTACCACCTTGAGTATGACTATGTAAATACTGCAAATTAATCAGGTTGTTCAAATCAAGTAATAAATTAACAGTGAAAAGGAAAGGAATTGGAAATCATCACAGTCTAGAGTTAACAGCCTTGGTTTACTATTTGACTAGATGTTCAGTTTAGTTCAATCGCTCAGTCGTGTCCAATCCTTTGCAACCCCATGGACTGCAGCATGCCAGGCCTCCCTGTCCATCACCAATTCCTAGAGCTTGCTCAAACTCACGTCCATAGAATCGATGATGCCACCCAACCATCTCATCCTCTGTCATCCCCTTCTCCTCCTGCCTTCAATCCTTGCCCAACATCAGCGTCTCTTCTAATAAGGTAGTTCTTCACATCAGGTGGCCAAAGTATTGGAGTTTCAGCCTCAACATCAATCTTTTTAAAGAATGTTCAGGACTGATCTTTCAGATGGACTGGTTGGATTGCCTTGCAGTCCAAGGGACTCTCAAGAGTCTTCTCCAACACCACGGTACAAAAGCATCAATTCTTCTGTACTCAGCTTTCTTCATAGTCCAACTCTCACATCCATACATGATCAATGGAAAAACCATAGCCTCGACAATACGGACCTTTGTTGACAAAGTAATGTCTCTGCCTTTTAATATTCTGTCTAGGTTGGTTACAACTTTTCTTCCAAGGAGTAAGTGTCTTTTAATTTCATGGTTGCACTCACCATCTGCAGTGATTTTGAAGCCCAGAAAAATAAAGTGAGCCACTGTTTCCCCATCTATTTGCCATGAAGTGATGGGACCGGATGCCATGATCTTAGATTTTTGAATGTTGAGCTTTAAGCCAACTTTTTCACTCTTCTCTTTCACTTTCATCAGTTCAGTTCAGTTCAGTCGCTCAGTCATGTCCTACTGTTTGCAACCCCATGAATCACAGAACGCCAGGCCTCCCTGTCCATCACCATCTCCCAGAGTTCACTCAGTCTCACGTCCATCAAGACCGTGATGCCATCCAGCCATCTCATCCTCGGTCGTGCCCTTCTCCTCCTGCCCCCAATCCCTCCCACCATCAGAGTCTTTTCTAATGCGTCAAGTCTTCGCATGAGGTGGCCAAAGTACTGGAGTTTTATCTTCAGCATCATTCCTTCCAAAGAAATCCCAGGGTTGATCTCCTTCAGAATGGACTGGTTGGATCTCCTTGCAGTCCAAGGAACTCTCAAGCGTCTTCTCCAACACCACAGTTCAAAAACATCAATTCTTTAGCGCTCAGCCTTCT
Source organism: Neotragus pygmaeus (assembly GCA_006410875.1). Taxonomy (NCBI): domain Eukaryota; kingdom Metazoa; phylum Chordata; class Mammalia; order Artiodactyla; family Bovidae; genus Neotragus; species Neotragus pygmaeus. The sequence continues at coordinate 1,387,131 of SJYV01020496.1, forward strand.
TCACAGTCCAACTCTCACATCCATACATGACCACTGGA
>SJYV01020496.1:1387900-1400537 GCA_006410875.1 Neotragus pygmaeus
CTGACCTGCATACAGATTTCTCAAGAGGCAGGTCAGGTGGTCTGGTATTCCCATCTCTTTAAGAACTTTCCACAGTTTCTTGTGATCCACAGAGCTAAAGGCTTTGATATAGTCAACAAAGCAGAAGTAGATGTTTTTCTGGAACTCTCTTGCTTTTTCCATGATCCAGCGGATGTTGGCCTTTTGATCTCTGGTTCCTCTGCCTTTTCTAAATCTAGCTTGAGCATCTGGAAGTCCTTGGTTCACGTACTGCTAAAATCTGGCTTGGAGAATTTTGAGAATTACTTTGCTAGTGTATGAGATGAATACAATTGTACAAATGCAATAGTTTGAACGTTCTTTGGCATTGCCTTTCTTTGGGATTGGAGTGAAAACTGACCTTTTCCAGTCCTGTGGCCACTGCTGAGTTTTCCATATTGGCTGGCATATTGAGTGCAGGACTTTCACAGCATCATCTTTTAGGATTTGAAATAGCTCAACTGGAATTCCATCACCTCCACTAGTTTTGTTCGTAGTGATGCTTTCCAAGGCCCATTTGACTTCTCTTTCCAGGATGTCTGGCTCTAAGCGAGTGATCACTCCTTCATAGTTATCTGAGTCATGAAGATCTTTTTTTGTGTAGGTCTTCTGAGTATTGTTGCCACCTTTTCTTAATATATTCTGCTCTGTTAGGTCCATACAGTTTTTGTCCTTTATTGGGCCCATCTTTGCATGAAATGTTCCCTCGGTGTCTCTAATTTTCTTGAAGAGATTTCTAGTCTTTCCCATTCTACTGTTTTCTTTGCACTGATTTCTTCTATTTCTTTGCCCTGACTACTGGGGAAGTGTCTCTTTTCTCTTCTTGCTATTCTTTGGAACTCTGCATTCAGATGGATATATATTTCCTTTTCTCCTTTGCCTTTTGCTTCCTTTTTTCCCTCAGCTATTTGTAAGGCCTCCTCAGACAACCATTTTGCCTTTTTTGTCCTTCTTTTCTTGGGGATGGTCCTGATCACTGCCTCCTGTACAATGCCACACACCTCTGCCCATAATTCTCTAGACACTCTTCCAAATCTAATTCCTTTGACTCTATTTGTCAGTTTCACTGTATAATCGTATAATACCAGATATTACATAGACCCAAATTCAAAAGGTTCAAAAGAGTGGAGAGCTGAATTTTCCCATCCTACTCCCAGCCTCCTGGTTCTCCTCAGAGACAATAAACTTAGCAGCTTCGCTCTTCCAGAGAAATTCCAGGTGTGTGAGCTGGCATGCAGGCACATGCATCCTCCACTCCTCTCCTTGTTTTCATACAATGGTAGCCCTGGATGGTGCCCTACTCCTTAAGTTTTTGCATAACATATATACTTGTAATCCTTTTCCATTGTCAAAATAAGGTCAGCAAACTATAGCTTAATGGCCAAATCCAGCAGTTGGCTTATCTTTGCAATTCCATTTAATCGGAATATACCATGCCTGTTCATTCAAGTATTGACTATTGCTGCTTTTGCATTGCACAGCAGGGTTGAGTCGTCACTATTGAGGCCTCACACCCTGCAAAGTTAATATTCACCATTTGTCTTCTGCAGGGAAAGTTTGGTTTCTCTGGCAAAAAGGAATTCCTCATTTCCTTTTTAAACAGTTGCATGATATTCCATTGTGGGGATGGACTACAATTTAACAGGTACTTGACTGGTGGACACTGTGTTGTCAACCTCTAGTTATTATAAACAAAACATATGTTATTTTTTATGTGTGTGAGATTTATTATATTAAAAATTCTTGTAAGTTAAAACATCTGGGTCAAAGATTATGTGCGCTTGTAATGTTGACTGATACTGTCACATGTTTTAGAAAAAGTGAGGAGTGCATATTTACCCACATTCTTAGGAACACAGTTTTTTTTTTAATTTTGTATTGGGGTATAGCCAATTAACAATGTTGTGATAGTTTCAGGTAGACAGCAAAGGGACTCAGCTGACTGAGTCCATTATACACCTATAACCCATTATAGGTGTATAATGGAGCCATATACATGTATCCATTTTTCTCTCAAACTCCCCTCCCATCCAGGCTGCCNTTTTTTTTTTAATTTTGTATTGGGGTGTAGCCAATTAACAATGTTGTGATAGTTTCAGGTAGACAGCAAAGGGACTCAGCTGACTGAGTCCATTATACACCTATAATGGGTTATAGGTGTATAATGGAGCCATATACATGTATCCATTTTTCTCTCAAACTCCCCTCCCATCCAGGCTGCCACAAAACATTGAGCAGAGTTCCCTGTGTTATACAGTAGGTCCTCATTGGTTATCCATTTTAAATATAGCAGTGTATACATGTCAATCCCAAACTCCCTATCTCTTTCCCCCAGTCTTATCCCAGCAACCATAAGAGGAACATGGATTTTTATCACAATTGTTTCCCTATTCCAATAAAGGGATGTGTTTAAAATTAGTCAATCTGCATATCAGATATTTTTCTTTGAAACAAAAATGACTAATGCTGCCAGAGCTGCAGTTTCCACTTGGAATTTCCACTGATACTTCGGTGACTCCTTAGTGTCAACGGAAACATCTAAGTCCCCATACTCCTCCTGTCTGTCATTTCTGCCTGCTTCTAACTGGAACAGTTCCAGGACTGCTACTGCTGAACAATTCCCACCTTTTCTCACATTTTCACCTGCCACATCCAATACTCTGATAATTTTATAGACAAGCAAAAAGAAAAAAAGCTGCCACTGTGTTTGGTCCTTCTCTATTCCAGACAGAATTCTTACTTGGTTGAAGTGACAGCCTAGGTAACATATTATATTTTGCATTTAAATGTTAGTTCATTTCCCATAGACCTCCATAGACTTTATGATGATTTTTCAGGTTTTCATATCAGGTCAAGTTGATCAATCTCCTTACCTAGTTCTTGAGACAGTTTGGTTACCCATAATATTTAATGATCCTAAAAATGCTGTAACAAACCTCTTTTAATTTAAGGAAACTTATTCATTACATGTATAAATGAAGTTGTGAATATTCCAGGATAAAATTCTACTATACTGATCTTTAATCACTCATATCATTAGTGTGCGATCAAAATCCACACCAACTTGAGGGAAAAGAGCATTATATTGGTGGGGATAAAACATAACTTGTTGCTATTTTCCGGTTTTGGAAATATATTATTTTATTGCTGCAGTTGATAGATTAGTTGCTAAATCCTCCTAACAGTGTTTCTGTTGCCCATTAGAAAATCATAACAACAAAAAATTCCTGTGAACAACAACAAAATCAAGACTGAAATGAAAAATGAAAATGAAAACAAGACTGGGGGTAATAGGCAGGGCAGAAATGGCTGCTTTGCTATATGTGCTTGTTTTAATGTTGATATTTAAATAAATGAACAACAACAACAAAAAAACCCAGAACCATATTGAGCCCTAGCCTGTAGTCAAGAGAGTCAGGCCCCTATCTGGGACAGTCCACTGGGTCCCTCCACAGATCACCTAAGTCCCCTGGTTCTTCACCTCTTCTCAGTTAAAATAAAAGAAGCGGTGAAGGGTGGACGATCTTGGGTGTCCCTTCTAAACTTTCAGCCTATTTTTAATAAGAGCCTTCTAGCCAGTTATTTTTAAAATGATAGTAAATGTTCCAAATATAAGCCCCAGTATATTGGAACTTCTGCAATTCAAGAATTAGTTCTTAGAATTTCTAGTTTGATGATGGTTAATTATCTCCGTCACTGTATAGAATATACTTATAAGAAAGTGAAAGTCGCTCAGTCGTGACTGAGTCTTTGTGACCCCAAGGATTATACAGTCCATGGAATTCTCTAGGTCAGAAGAATCCTGTAGGTTGAGTGGATAGCTGTTCCTTCTCCAGGGGATCTTTCCAACCCAGGGATCGAACCCAGGTCTCCCGCACTATAGGTGGATTCTTTACCAACTGAGCCACAAGGGAAGCCCACGAATGCTGGAGTGGGTAGCCTATCCCTTCTCCAGGGGATCTTCCCAACCCAGGAAATTGAACTGAGGTCTCCTGCATTGCAGGTGGATTCTTTACCAACTGAGCTACCAGGGAAGCCCTATACTCATGAGAGGGGATGCAGAGAAACCAATCTTAGACCCAGTCTGAACAAACTGGCCTGGTATTGGGAGCTGGGTTTGGTTGGTCTCTTTGCTTCTCCCATAAACTCTTACTGAGCACCTCTTTGCAAAGTCCTGTGGGAGGTACTGAGAGCCATAGGGAAAGAGCAAGGGATGCAAAAAAAGCAGGACGGCTGAGGGTGGAGGCAGTGTCCACACAAAGACCAGCCCTTGCAAAGGAGAGACGTCACCACTGTGAAGCAGGGAAAGTGCTGAGAACACTCTCATGGGGAGGGGACACCCCATCCACTCTCCTCAGTTCAGAAGCAACAGGTGTCGTCAGTACCTGCCATCAATGACCCATAGGACCCCACCACTCACACACCTGAAAAACCTCGGCTGGTGCTCCACCTTATTTTCTTCTAAGACCCGCCGCCTCTCTCTCTGCAGCTGTTCAATCCTCTGCTTTTGTATTTCAGCTTCTTCTAAGTTCCCTTCTTCTAGAAACCTGAGACATTAGGAAAAAGATGAAGGAATACAAATGCCAAGGAAATGGAACCATCATTACTACCAGAACTGCACATGTGCAGACCAGATATTCAGAATATCCTCCTATAAAATAAGATACCTCCCAACCCGTAAACATCACTTGGAAGTAGTGAGGGATGACACTGTATTATGAACTGGTGATAAAGACATGGTTCAAAAAATTATATCTATAAAAAGGAATTTGGGGCAAAATCTCCCTCTCATTCCTGTCTTCAATTCTACCTGTTTCCTTCCTACCCCACCCACCATGGGTAACCCACCATGACTAGTTTCTTATGCATCCTTCTAGAGATTTCTTAATCATATATAAACAAACATTAATATATATTCTCATCTCCCTTCTAGAATATAAATGGAAGCAGCCTACACATACTGTACATACTTTCTTGGTTTGGTTTCTTTTTTCTTGCGTTGTTTTACTTAACAATATATCTTGGAGATCTTTCTTGGTAGTACATAGATCTCTTCATTTTTTAATAGATATATAATAATCAGTTATGTGGGTATACCTGAATTTATTTAAACAATTCTCCATTGATAGATATTTGAGGTGGTCTCAATCTTTTTTACGTTATAATTAATGCTGCAGTGAAGGACTATGTACAATTGCCATTTTGCGCATGTGTTAGTTTATATATAAGGAGATGATTCTAGAATTGGAATTGCTGGGTAAAAAGGTGAGTTTGCAATATGTCTATTACTAACTGCCCTTTCCAGGGATTCTAGCAATTTACATTCCCACCAGCAGTGGTACTGGAATGCCTCTTCCCTGTACCCACAGAGTGCATCAAACCTTTTGAGTTTTTGCCATCTGATAGATAAAGAAATGGTGTAACAGCATGGTTTTTAAATTTCTGCATTTCTCTGAGCAAGCCTGAGCATCATTTCATACAGTTAGGAGATATCTGCACTTCCTAGTTTGTAAACTGTTCATTTTCCTATGTCTATTTGTTTCCCCCTCCAAATGGATTGATCTTGATTTCTAGAACCAAATCATGAAGTAAGCTGCTCAGTCATAAATCTGTTGATTCTGGGTATACATTTTATTTATTTTACCATGAAGAAGGGTGCTGGGTTTTTAAAAATAAAGTGAAATTTTATCTTTTCTCCCCTTGGTTTTGAGTCTTAAAGAGATAGGCCGTAGGGGAGACATCATGCTTTCCATTTTACAGAGTTGGAAATTGAGACTGAGAAAGGTTAAAAGCCTTAGCATATGTCATGCAGCTTGTCAGCCTCAAACCTAGGATCAGAAGTTAGATTCCAATGCACCGAAATAGTTTAAATTCAAGGGCCAAGGAACTGAATGCTTTTATTCTTTCCAGTACATAGTAAGTGTATTTTTTATTACTATATGTAATAAAACTCTTTTAAAAAAACTTTTTAAAAATGTATTTCAATAGAAATGGGAATCTACTGGTGAATAAAGGTCATGCCACACACTGCTCTAAGCTGGGCTCTGCTCCTTCCACAAGGTTGCTTACAGTCCCCCTAGACTTCTACTATTGATGACAGAATCTCTCTCTTTTAGGCTCCATTGGTGGCCTAGAAGATGTTACTAAGCCTTTTTATAAAGAGTTTTACACCTCTGGAGGATAAAGACCTGAAAAATATCCTTACCTTTGATCTGGCCTGAATCGAGTGTCAGTAGGTGGTAATAAAGACTTTAACAATGGATCCATTTCATTTAATTCTAGTGCAAACTGTGTGAAGCCATAATATTGCTCATAGCCTTTTGGCATGGGATCTAAAAGAAAGAGAGATCGTTCATCTCTAACTTGAATTGCATTCACATCACATCTTAATTCTTTCACCTTTTTCATCTCAGACCTGCTACAATTTTTCTCTCTCAGCTCTAAACTCTTCCATTTCTATTAAAACATTCTGGCTTACATAGAGGTTCTGAATTTTCCTCTATAAATTTTCTTTTCTGTAAGTTTCCTTCTGCCTACAAGGCTAAGCCCTTCTTGGTGCAATCCAAATTTGTTAAATATCAAAAAGTTTCTATAGAATTTTAAGTTATAAAAATAATTCGTTACAAAAATAAGCATGCTGAAAAGAACTCCAGGTCCATTTTTACTAACAAGACTCTCACTCTGGATAATCCATGTCTCATTTAAGAGAGGTCAAATTCTTTGGAAACTGTCTAGTACCTGGAATAGTGTTGGACCCATAGCAAGAGGTCAATAAATGTTATACTTTACTTTCATCTCTGCTCCTCCTTTCCTCAATGCGGGGCCTCTCCAAATCTTACATATTTTAATTTTAATTAAAGGATTTTAATTAATTTTAATTAAGGAGAAGCCAGGAATGGAGATGGGATTATACCAGCAGAAACACTGTCAGCTGGAACCAAACGGGACAGAGAAAACGGGACTAAATGAAGCAAGGCTGTTGGACTATTGTTATTTTTACAGATGGAACCAGAGAGCTACCCAGCTGCAAACATGCACCATCTTCAAGCAAAGGGAGGAATAACTCTGAAGGTGGTTCAGAGACATTAGGTTGCCCCTCCCTCCACAGGCCCAGACTACACAGGCCCAGGGCACAAGGCTGGGCCACTATGCAGCTTCAACATGCCCAGCTGCCACTACCCAGAACCCTGGGGGTCTTGGGAGCTGGGCAGTGTCCCAGTGTGCCCAGAGGGTGGGGCATCAAGCCAAAGAGGAGGTTCCCCAGTCTTAAGACCTCATGGCATTTGCCCTGCTAGGTCTTGGGCTGACTTAAAACCCGTCATCCCTTTCTTCTTTCCCCCTTTGGAATGGGAATGTCTATCCTATGCTCATCCTGTCACTGTATTCTGGAAGCATATTTTGGTTTCACAGGTTCATAGCTGGAGAGGATGAATCACATCTCCAATCTCACCCATGCCTGATTTAGATGATATTTAAATGAGCCTCTAGAGTTGATGCAGGAATGAGTTAAGATTTGGGGGCTGTTGAGGTGGAAAACATACATTTTGCACGTAAGAAGGATATGATTTTTGGGGCCAGAATGTTAGACTTGATGTTTACGTTCTCAAGTGCCACCTCTAACATGGCTATATTTGGAAATGAGGTCTCTAAGGAACTGATGAAGGTAAAATGAGGTCAGAGAGGTGGGCCCTCACGTGCGGCCAAGCCACAAGGAAGACTCTGACCAGAGCCCAGATTTGCCTGTATGCAGCCTTCGGAACTGTGAGAAAATGAATTTCCACTGTTTAAACCACCCAGTCTATGGTGTTCTGTTATAGCAGCCAAAGCAGATTAATGCAGTCATGCTGCCCTAATTTTAATTCCAGCTAAGAATCAAGCTAAATATATCTAAATTTATGTCTTGGATAAATCAAACATAGACTAATCAAATACAGTCTACTCCAAGCCTTAGCTCTAGTTATCCACACATACAAATGCTTTCCGTGAACTTTTCTGCAGACCCATTTTTTGAGGCTTCAGAAGTCCATTTTGTCTAATTCTAGTTCTCTGGATCCCAAGCATAAAAACAAAAGCAAAACTTCCTACTGTGCCTTCAAAAACCCATCCTAGTCTCCAGAGTGGAGACAGTGGGTTTTTTTCTTGCAGACAGGCCAGGGATGCTCACAACCATAAACAAAGATATAAAGTCAATAAATAACAAGAATAACAGCTCACACAGTGTTCTTTTGTCAAGGTACTGCTTTAACACCTGGACCAGGTGGTAACTCTCATCTGCAATACATTCTTTAAGCAAAGGAGAATGAGCGTTTCACTCATAACATGTCATGAGGCCAGGGAGGTGGCGAGTGGTGCCAATTCACTGTAGCTTCGTGGCAACCTCTCTGATGGTGGAAGATGTGGATACTACCCACTGAAAGAGACACTGTTGGCTGCTCACTCTTCAGTCATCTCTCTTTCTTGCTAATGGCTGACTCATCTGTTCAGGTGTCCTTGTGCCCTTTCTAGGGGATTAATCTAAGGTCATCGGAATCTCTCCTGCTGACCCAGTTGCACAGGATCAGTTAAGGGATGAATCTGGTTCCACTTCAGGTTGACAAGTTACAAACATACATTTGGGGACTTCCCTGGTGGCACAGTGGATAAGAATCCGCCTGCCAATGCAGGGCCTGATTCCAGAAGATCCCACCTGCCTCGGAGCAACTAAGCCCGTGCTCCATAACTACTGAGACTGTGCTCTAGACCCTACGAGCTACAACCACTGAAGCCTGCGGGCCCTAGAACCCATGCTCTGCAACAAGAGAAGCCACCATGATGAGGAGCTGGCACACCACAATGAATAGTCCCCGCTCACCACAACTAGAGAAAGCCCACGCAAAGCAGCAAAGACCCAGCACAGCCAAAAATAAATAAAATAATAAATAAATAATTTTTTAAAAAGAGCAGAGCCTTGTAGGAAACTCTGAATCCAGAAGAGTAAGATAGAGTAACAAGGACCACATTTGGCCTCCCACGTAAACCACCACCAACACAAAGGAGACAGACAAAATAGAAAGATACATTTGCTGGAGGATACTAGGAAATTCTTCATTCCTGAGAAGAAAAGAGTCACAGCAGAAGAAAGCTCTTCCATCCTGAATTCTCCTCTGCTTATATGAGAATATGATATTGAACTGAAACAATCATATTGCATCCAGGAGAAGAAATATCACTGCCACATCGGGAGTGGCAGGTGGTGTTATTGGTAAAGAACTCACCTGCCAGTGCAGGAGACATAAGAGATGCAGGTTCAATCCCTGGGTTGGGAACATCCCCTGGAGAAGGGCATGGCAACCCACTCCAGTATTCTTGCCTGGAGAATCTCATGGACAGAGGAGCCTGATGGGCTATGGTCCATAGGGTCGTAAAGAGTCAGACACAACTGAATCGACTTAGCACGCCCCCTGTTAAGTAATAGTAAATATCCTAATGGTTTAAGCCACTATTAGAGTGGCTTTCCTTTTTAGATTTTCTCTTTAATTTTGATCAGCCTAAAGCATCTTAAGGGTACTCTCTAAGAGCAAAGGTTCTAGAGTATAACCATGCCTCGGGAAGATATTTATCAGATGAAAAGATGGGTTAAACTCTTAAAATGTTTTAGGGGACTTGTTATGAAGTTTTGGCTTCCTTACCCTTTCTCCCCCCATTTGCTTAATGCACTTAGCATCTTTCTAGAATTATAGGAGAGATTAGAGTGGCTTATGGTATTGGGAAAATCTAAGGGACCCCCTAACTCTTGTAGGTCATTCTGCTTTTCCAGTAAGGTTTCCCTATCTCTAGAATGACTTCTTGAACTTCACTAATATTATTTCTTGTGTGCCTGGTATAGGCAAGGGAATGATGTGCGACCACGGATAAGCAATGGCTTTGTTCTGGGATTAAGAACCCAGGACTTGACCAGCCCAACAGAGGTATTGTTGATGAGCATGAGGATGAGTCTGAGATATAACTAGGTGAATGACAGAAGAGCCAGTAGCTCTAGCATAGTTCAAAGAGAGGCTGGATATGTTAAACGGACGCTGACGTTCACTCGCAGGGGGGTTCTTCTGGCCACGCCCTCCCTTTGTTCTGCCTGTGGAACCCAGATACTAACTTGCTCTCCAGATGCAAGCAGATGAGGAGGAGCCGCCGCAGTAGATGCTCTCATGCCATTTCCCAAAGAGCCGATGTACTGTTTTTCCACTCTGGTCGAACACTGTACCTTCAATCTCATGGGCGTTAGTGCTCCAGTATTTTGCCTAGGAGTAAAAGGAGAGTCATCTGTTAGTGTTTTGGGGTCAATTTATTACGAATGTTAAGAGAAAAAAGAAAGAGGAAAGAAATCCGCAGGAATGATTCTATGTTGCATATGGTTTGTTGGTTCTGGCTTTTTAAAAAATCATACTTTTAATTATTTAATAAAAATTAGAAGCTAGTCCTTTTTTATAGTTTGTAACTCAACCATCAACATTTGTGTAAGACATAATTTTCTATCTACTTTCACATCATGCACTGCAGGAAGGAAGGGCTCATCCACCAGGTAGGGGTTGACCCTTAAGCCCGTTCCCTGCCTGTCACTGTGGCTGTACTGCAATTTAAAAGAAATGTAACTCATATAACTTATTCTCTCAAGGAACTAGACAATCCTTTGTATACAACCTTTTTTTTTTTAACCAAGTTTGTAAACCAATAAACTTTCAGTTTCTATTATTAATTTTTTTCCCCCAAAACTAGATCTGCTCATCTAGCTTAAAGGAACCTTATGCAATCCACATTCCCCCTGAGTTGGTCCTGGACTGAGAACAGCTCAGCTAGGCTCAGCATTGTGGATTTTACATATACAGTACCACACTGCAGTCAGCAGAGGGAGCGCTAAGTCCCTAGAGTTGAGTTTTTCAATTTTCCTTGCCTGTCCTAAAAATCTGCAAAAAAGACCAGAAGGCATTACTCCATAAATCAAAAAATTCTAACACTATTTTCAGCCAAAACAGAATCCATATTTGGAAACCAATAAAATGAGTGAAATTTCCAGGCCATATCTGATGGGCTGGCTTCCCCATTCCAAGTCCAAAGTAAAAATGGGAGGAAGGGCAGAGTATAGCAGTACCTCAGAGATTAAACAGAAATGTAACGTGAGTTCTCTAGTCAGGTAAAAAGGAAAGCAAACACTATCCAGGCTTTTAAGTTTATTCTAAAGCAGGAGTCATATTTTCTCTGTAGAGATATTTGTCAGTAAGTTCAATTTCTTACAGAAAGAGGTAGTCATGCTCCACACCTAACTGCTGCTTTCAAATTCTTTTTCAACATCAGAGGCACATCCAGTGTTCTAATTCTTTTCATCTCTCATAGCTATGAAAATACGTTCCCTGGTCCTCAGTAGATGAATACCACATGGATGGTATAAATGGGAGTGAAGGATATTTCTTTAGGGAAATTTCTGACAGCAGGGTAGCTTGCACCTGGATCAATCAATCAATCAACCTATTATCTGTTAATCTCCCAGGTATACATATCCCTTACTCAGGCTTCCCTTGCTTCTTTTTGCAAAGACCTTAGATGAAGCTTTTAAGGCAGGGTCATCTTTGCATGTTGCGTTGCTTCAGTCATGTCCAACTCTTTTCAACTCCATGGATTATAGCTTGCCAGGCTCCTCTGTCCATGGGATTCTCCAGGCAAGAATACTGGAATGGATTGCCACGTCCTCCTCAAGGGGATCTTTCCAATCCAGGGATCGAACCTGCATCTGTTACATCTCCCTCATTCGCAGGCTGATTCTTAACCACCAGCGCCAGCTTATTTTATGCCAAATCACTGCTAATTCTGTCTCAACCCAGTTTGACCTACAGGATAATAATAAAGCTTCCAAGCCATCTCTCCATAATGCCCCTCAGTTGCTACAGGTGGTACAGAGAGGTACTGTGCAAAATTCCACAGTTAGAACCTAATCTCTTGGCTTATGATTTTGACCTTAATTAGATGCAAATACTCCTTGTTGGGGGTAACCCTTTAAGGCCACTTAGTATATATGAGATTTTTACAGGCAAGAGGGAATTTCAGGAGGGAGAGAAGGTGGGGAAACGGGCTCAAATCAAGGCAGATGGAAAGTTGGATAGGTAAGCAGATGATTCCAGGCTCTTTGCCTGAGGAAAAGCTGTTCATGTATCCTTAAATGTGCATGAGACTCTGCTGTGTGCTAGGCAAAACTGCCAGGCATCGGCCACAGCAGTGGGCAAAACAGATCCGGGTTCTGCTTTGCTGGAGTCAAGAATAGCAAGGAGGGTGTGGGGAGCAGAAAATAAGCAAGTAAAGCAACAGCGAGCAAGCTACCTGCAGGTGGTAATAAACACTCTGAAGAAAACAGGATATGAAAGAGGGTGACTAACAAGGCTGATGGAAGGATCTGGAGAAAGGACCCCAAGCAGAAGGAAATGGAGAGAGAGAAAGGACAGTGCAGCTAGAGGACGGTGAGGAAGGAAGGGGATGAGGGGTGGCAGGAGTCGAGGTTGGAGAGGAACGAGGGTGTGTGTGTGTGTGCGCGGGTGTGAGTGGGTGTGTGTGTGGTTGTGTGTATGGGTGTGTGTGGGGGTGTGTGCGTGTGTGTGTG
>SJYV01020496.1:1401610-1469368 GCA_006410875.1 Neotragus pygmaeus
TGTAATATTTACTTTATTGCAGTGGTCTAAAACCAAATCTGCAATGTCTCTGAGGTGTGCCTGTACACACACGCACACACACATATATATTTTATATATAAATCTTAAGATACAAATATCTTAAATCTTTTACAATGAGAATGTATTCCAGGTATGACTTACAGAATGAAATAATAATTATGAGGATAATGATATTAAGACCAAAACCAAACACTTCATGGCACATACTATGTGCTGAGTATTATTTTTAATTAATTTATTTTCATTGGAGGCTAATTACTTTAGAATATTGTGGTGGTTTTTCCCATACATTGACATGAATGTGACTATTTTAAGTGTTATTTCAAGTGCTTTCCATATCTGTTTAATCATCACAACAGTCTTATGAAGTAGATGGTTTATTATCCCTATTTCACAGATGAGGGAACTGGTGATCAGAAAGGTTAAGTACCTGCCCAAGGATTTGCAATTAGTAAGTAGCAGTGTGAGCATATGAGTTCCAGCACCAGAGACCATAACCATTACCACTTTGCTTTATGAATAAGTATCAATAATCCCTGAAAGATCAAAGTCATGGCTTTCTTTAAAAAAAGTTTTGACAGTGAGGCAGGACAACAATGTTAAAAAAAACTTATCATTCTTAATTGTGTTAGAAAGTAGAAATGAAAATTCTAAAAACTCTATTCAGGGAAATTTGGTGTCCAGGAAGCATTTCCATTAGAGAGAATGAAAATGTGAGACTGTCAAAATGAGGAACATTTGAAGCCACTGTCAAACGTATTAAAAGAAAAACACACACTCTCAGCACCATGGGGGATAATCGGCATCCTGTTTCCAAACCCTGGCCCTAAGTTCTATAAAGCTCCTAACCAGAGAAGGAGAACTTACGCTGGCAGAGTCACATGGGTTGTGCCAATGGGAACGATTTCCATGGATCTGCCCCAGAATTTGTTTTTCCATCTCACATCTGAAATGAAATAATACTGAATATTACATATTTAGCGGGAGAGCTAGGTAGATCAAAGGTTTCTTGGCTGGATAAATGATTAATCACAATACAGGATAATCTCTTCACAATAAAATTTATCATTATTCAATATAAATAGCAAATGAATACCTGGAACAGAATTAGAAAAACCCTAAAACTACAAAGTATCACTGCCCCCCATCCCCGGAAGAACTCCCAGTATGAAAGGCATACAGAAGTGAAAAGAAGTAAGGCCCCCATGAGAGGCTATCATTGAGTAAGTTGAAATAAGGTGAAATGGAACCAGAGAAGAAGGAATGAGCACCATGCTTGGGGAAGGCATCAGAAGAGGCTTGTCTGAAAGGGCCACTTAAACTGGGCTTGGAAGAGTAAGTAGGAGTTCACTTTGCAGAGAAAAGGCAGTTTAAGGCAGAAGACATGAGTGATGTGAGAGAGCAGGGTGTGGTTCTGTTCTATGGGTCTCAGGTTGTTTAGAGAGAAGAGCAGAAATACAGCTTGAGTACAACAAACAGCAGGCTTGATAAGCGTGGCTAAGAAGCTGATTTGGGTGCACTGGGGGAAACAATGTGTTTGTTCAGACAGAGAATTGATGTGATTAGATACAGACTTTGCCAAAGTAATTGGCAGCAATGTGGAAAATGGAACAAAAGCAGGTGAGATGAGAAGCAGGTGATCTGTATTTACTCAAAGGACCAATGAGGATGAAGTGAACCAAGACAGTGGTAGTGGATGCAAGGGAAGCGAGTGGTCCCAGAACCATTAAGGAAACAAAAATGAAACTTGGTGACATTATTAGATGCAGGCTGTGACAGACAGGGAGAATTTGTGGATGATTTCAGATTTCTACAGCATGCACGAGTGGTGGTGCCATCAGGGAAACAGGGAATAGAGAGAGAAGAGCAGAGACAGATGATCCCTCTGGCTGCAAGGTGGCAATACACAGATCACGGGGGAGCAAAGGTGAATGCATGGAGGCCAGCAGCGGGGCAAGGCCTGGTCTAGGAGAGAGACGGGCTGGGACCAGGAAGGCCCTGAGCACATCCTGCAGGATTCTATTATATGACACGTCCACAACAGGCATACCTACAGGGACAGAAAGAAGATCAGTGCTTACATAAGGATGCAAGGGGCTGACAGAAATTGGAAGGTAGGGGGACGGGGGCAGGAGGATGTGGTGGTAGGGAGCCATTAAAAGGTGGGTACTGGCTGAAGAAGTTTCTTTTTGGAGTGCTGAAAATGTTCTAAAGTTACTGTAGTGATGATTGTACAACTATGTGAATATATTAAAAACCACTGACTTGTACCTTTAATTAGGTAAGTTGTATAGTATATATCTTGCCTTCCCTGGTGGTGCAGATGGTAAAGTGTCTGCTTGCAATGCAGGAGACCCGGGTTCGATCCCTGGGTGGGGAAGATCCCCTGGAGAAGGAAATGGCAACCCACTCCACTATTCTTGCCTAGAGAATTTCATGGACATAGGAGCCTGGTAGGCTACAGTCCATGTGATCACAAAGAGTTGGACATGTCTGAGCGACTTCACTTCATTTCACTTCACAGTATATATCTCAGCAAGTTGTTATCCCCCAAAAGATAATTGGTTGTATAAAGCAAAGTAGTAATAATGTATGACAGGGTTTATAACATAAATACGTAAAATGTTTGTCCACAATAGGAAAGGTTGGGGAAGGGAAAATAGAAGTACACTTTTTAAAGTTTCTTTTGCTATAGGTTACGTAGCAAAATATCACTTGAAAAGAGACTATGATATGTTAAAGATATATGAATCCTAAAGCAACAACTAAAAAATGGAAGAAAGACATATAGCTAATAAAGCAACAAAAAATATACAATGGAATCACATATAACAATACCAAAGAAAGTTAAAAAAAGAGAGAGAGAGAAAAGGGGAACAAAAAACTGATGCGACAGGCAGAAAACAAACAAGAGACCAAATCTAAACCCAACTATGTCGATAATCACAAGATCCCCAGAGGAGGGCATGGCAACCCACTCCAGTATTCTTGCCTGGAGAATCCCATGGACAGAAGAGCCTAGCGGGTTATAGTCCATGGGGTCACAAAGAGTCGGACATGACTGAAGTGATCTAGCATGCATGCATGCACATGTCAATAATAATAAATGTAAATGATCCAAACAACCTAATTAAGAGGTAGAAAAACATCAAAATGGATTTTTTTGGAAAAAAGCAAGATTTGGCAGTCATGGACTTATGGAGAGGTGGAATTGCCCAGAAAGAAGCTAATGAGGAAGAAGCGAATGGAGCTGAAGAGAAAACCGTGATTGATACAAGACCCTTCCCATTAAATAACATATAACTAAAGTAATAATGTAAGAGTTGGACTATAAAGAAATCTGAGCACCGAAGAATTGATGCTTCTGAACTGTGGTGTTGGAGAAGACTCTTGAGAGTCCCTTGGACTGCAAGAAGATCCAACCAGTCCATTCTAAAGAAGATCAGTCCTGGGTGTTCACTGGAAGGATTGATGTTAAAGCTGAAACTCCAATACTCTGGCCACCTCATGGGGAAGAGCTAACTCATTGGAAAAGACCCTGATGCTGGGAAAGATTGAGGGCAGGAGGAGAAGGAGATGACAGAGGATGAGATGGTTGGGTGACATTACCGACTGGATGGACATGGGTTTGGGTGAACTCCGGGAGTTGGTGATGGACAGGGAGGCCTGGCGTGCCGCAGTTCATGGGGTTGCAAAGAGTTGGACACGAGACTGAGCGACTGAACTGAACTCAAAGTAATAATAACAATAANGTGACATTACCGACTGGATGGACATGGGTTTGGGTGAACTCCGGGAGTTGGTGATGGACAGGGAGGCCTGGCGTGCCGCAGTTCATGGGGTTGCAAAGAGTTGGACACGAGACTGAGCGACTGAACTGAACTCAAAGTAATAATAACAATAAAGTCCTTACAAGGTCAATGACACTGCAATTAGGAGGTTAGAGACATTATGGGAAATTTTTCCAAAGTATTTTAATGAAAAAGAAGTCTCCACTCAAGCTTCAATTCTAAATTTTAGTAGCAAAGATTCAAAAAGGAAACTGTAGTACTTGTAATCTAAACTAGCAACACTGCCTCCAGAGAGAGAAACTGGATGGTTGGGAACTGGGATGGGGAAGGGAAATTTTTCACAAAATACTCTTATCTTTTAAATTATAGATACATTAAAAAAAAAAAAAAAAGGCCATGTGGCAAATCAGGTATTAACCAGTTACAGTAATCTTTTAAAAAACTGACATGTGCTCATGGTTCAAAACACTGGGATGCTCAAATTTTCTTTTTATAGCCCGTTCTGACTATGGAATAAATAAGTTAACAAAATTAACTAATCCATTTAGGAAATATTAGCAGCAATATTTTGTCTTCAGAGCAACCATCCCTCCCCAAATTAAAAACATAATAAACTGAACATAGGAATAACCACCCCAAACTGGAAAAAAATTGGCAATGTAAAATTTCAGAAATAAAATTTAAAGTTTTCAAAAGCAAAAGAACCCTCTGCAGTCTGGAGTCTAGTAACTATAAATATTAATGTCTCTTGAAATACACGAGGCATTTCAAACGGATGCAGAATAAGATACAGGGAAAAGTTACAGGAATAAACAACGGTGATGGGCCAAAGACTTGAGAATTTTTAAAGAAGGAGACAATCAAATTATCCTCCAGAAACTTTAATTATGAAGTCCGCAAATGGCAGTTACTGTTCAGTGATGAGGGGCAAGAACATCAAATGGTACAGATTGTTCCAGCAAGATCCAAGTCCAGCGCCCACTTAACATTTACAGTAAATGATAATGTTACACAAAATGATAGAGGCACATTACCTTGCCAGAAAACAAAATTTGCAGACTCAGCGTGACATGCAGAGATAGGTGGATGGTGGCTGACCTGATGGAAACAAAGGTGAAAAAAAAAAAAATTAACTTTTGCGTCTCACAAGGTCCTTTCTTTCTCCCTTGCACTGAGATGTAACACAATTGCAGTGTCTAAATGAATGGGAACTTGTTACGTTTCCCTTCCACAAGTCTGTCCTCAAGAGGGAGCTCCTGACACAGTCAGCTCTGTCTTGTCCGGAAACAGCCTGTGAATGGAAGCCTCCGGAAGCCTGGGGAAAAAGCAGCCAAGTGGTGAGTGATGAGGGTGGAGATATGTTTTGAAAGATGTGAAAATAAAAGCAGAGACACAGGGCTGCCCACTTACAATTCAGCTAACCTGACATTAGCTTCCAAGGTCAAAATCAACGCTATTCTGAAAGTACCTGCAAATGTTTTAATTAAGATGTCAAATAGTACATATTTTAAATGTTAAGTATTTCTAAGCAACACAAAAAAATTCTTTGGTTCAGCAGATTTTAATCTGCTGAGCCCACCCAGTGAAACAATGCAAGGTATCTTTTTGAAAACTCTGCATCACAAATGTCCAGCTACTTTTAAGATCACTGACAAGAAGACCAATCAACTGCTGAGAAAAAGTTTTTGTTCATTTTTTGTTCATAAAAATATCTTGAGTAAATATGCAATTACATTACAGAAAAGAGAGTCCCCTGTAACAGGGACTGTAGATCATTTCCCTGCCTTTTGTCACTAGGGTCATTAACTTCTGTTTTGCTCACTAATGAAGAAGCTAAAGATAAAATGGCTCCTCAGTTAGATTTCTTCATTATCTCAGTAACATTCAAGGCACAGGAGCAGTACGTGTGCTGTTATCATGATAGTACTATCATGCAGTACTAGTAAATGAGTAATAAGCCTGGCATGCTTGCTTGGGATTGCAGGGTCAGACAACTTAGCAACTAAACAGCTACAATAGAAGAGTAATGCTGCTAGTGATGTTTCCAGAAATTTCTGTGACGTAGCTGGTTCTTGACTTCCCTGGTGGCTTAGACGGTAAAGCGTCTGCCTACAGTGCAGGAGACCCGGGTTCGATCCCTGCACGGTAAGCTGGTTCTTAGCAAACATTATCTTACATTTAGGATATTTACAGATGAGAAAACTGAAACCAGAAAGAATATCTAACAATAATCAAACACACCGAGAGGAGTGGAAGTAAAACCCAGCATTTTTGGTTTACAGGTGGCTGCTTTCAAAGTTTCCAAAAAAAAAAAAAAAAAAAAGTCCTTTAAGTAGATACACCCTGTTTTCAAACATATCAAGAACTCAGAATACTCAGAGGCCTGCTTGAGGTGAACAGGTGTGGCGGGAAGTTGGGGTGACCAATCCATAACCACTGGCCTTGCTCTGAACCCTGGACTGCAGAGAGGAACATGTTTGAGAACCTCTTCTGTGGCCCTCTTCCAGGTGGAGAACAGCCGGGACAGGACGGGAGTGCAACAGTATCCACTTGGCTTGAAGAAAAGTGGGGATAAAGATGTCAACAGCGCAGCTATCCTTCAGGTCTCAATGAACGTATACATCCCAGATGCACTGTGAGGTGGGAGGTGCACATGTGCTGTGCCTTGGAGGGTTTTAATTCTCACTGGCCTCTTGAGAACGTGAGCTCCTCTCTATGCTTATGTGCATTTCATCTCAAACACTAAGAAACCTAACTCCTAAAATGCTTTGCTTCACTGTCTTTTCTTCCAACCCAACCCCCTGAAGATACATTATATCACACAAACTGCTAAATTCTTGTCTTCTCTTCTTTCCCCATTAGGAGAACAGTGGAGTTACTTTTTAAACTTTGGGATCATACAGAAGGGGGCTTCCCTGGTGGCTCAGTGGTAAGGAATTTGCTCGCCAATGCAGGAGATGCAGGTTCTGTCCCTGGACTGGGAAGATTCCCCTGGAGGAGGGCATGGCAACCCACCCCAGTATTCTTGCCTGGGAAATCCCATGGACAGAGAGGAGCCTGGCAGAGGACTGTAGCCTGGCTACAGTCCATAGGAGTGCAAAGAGTCAGACACGATGTAGCAACTAAACAACAGCATCATAGAAAACTGAACTAGGGCAAGACAATACTGAGCCTTCACTTCTTCACTCCATTTGCCTCATCCACCCCCCAGTGGAGCAGACAGGAGCTATGGACTAGCCCCCTGCTCCATAACATAGGCAGATTTTAAGTAGATTATTACAAAGAAGATCATAGTCATTCCCACAGAAATAATGCAGTAAAAAATGTGAAGATCACAGTCTTGGTCAAGAATTTGGCATTTTATAAGTCTGGCAAGTATAAGCATCAAAGCAAAATACAACGCATAAAAACTATAAACTCCTCTGTAATAATTTAAAATCCTATGAAACAAGGATATAAATATACTGTCCATATGAATTATAAAAGCAACTCTATCATATCATAAAGTATACATATGTCCCATAAAATGCAAAGTTGACCTTTTAAAAATAGGAGTGTCAGATTAATGAATCACTGCTTAGCAAAGTGCCTTTAGATGGAGTTGAAGGGCTGTTTTCTGAATGCATAAATCCCAACACTGACATATCAATGATTTGGTTTATTTCTTTCTGGCTTAAAAACACCTTTGGGAATGATTTATTTGATGTACATGACTTTTAAAAAGTTTACAAAGCTTTCCAGGGAAACTAAATTGATGCCTTGTTTTTGTTTGATATGTTTCCTTCCTACAAGTACTTATTCATGAAACGTATCTGAAGCCTCTGCTATGTGCTGTATGAGTGTCAGGGAATGAGAGATTGCTCCTGGAGTCTCCCAGATCTAGAAGCTAACTGTGCAATATCATCAATACCATCTACTGGCTGAGTGACCCTGAGGGTGTTTTTAAACCCTCTGGGCCCCCATTACTTCATCTGTAAAACAGGACTAGTACCACTGACTCTGCAAACTAAAAAAAGATAGCCCACGGAAAGTGCCAGGATCATCTGCTAGTACAGAGTCAGCAGAGATTAAATTTTAATTTTCTGTCATGAGTCGTATTTCCACTTAGCTCTCATGGTGACCTTGTGTCTTCATTACCCTTATCTTATGAATTAGGAAACGGGTTTTTTCCCAGTCAAGAGCCTGCCCAGTGCTACACAGTTAATCACTGATGAGGGCAGCCCTCTAAATTCAGGTCTTCTGACTTCAAATCTAACACTATTTCCTGAGATGCCCTAGCTGATCCTTGATGGTTGCTCTCAAAGCTGGGCCCTGGCTCCTGCCCAAAGCCTTGGCACATTGTTAAGTTTCCAACATGGATATTTAGAAAATGAACCTTCTGAGTCTGACCATTCCAACCCCTCTGAGTCTCGTTTACTTCTTTGTAAAATGAGGTCTGAGAATCCCTCTGGCTTCAAGATACTATTGTTCTAACATCTGTTTTCTTTGAATCTCAGTATCAGAGGCAGCAGTAGATGCCAGGCAATTGGAAAAGATTCTATTAAGGCTTTGATTAATTTAAAAACTCATGGTGAGGTGAAGTTTCTCAGTCATGTCCGACTCTTTGCAACCCCATGTACTGTAGCCTACCAGGCTCTTCCATCCATGGGATTTTCCAGGCAAGAGTACTGGAGTGGGTTGCCATTTCCTTCTCCAGAGGATCTTCCAGACCCAGGGATTGAACCCAGGTCTCCTGCATTATAGGCAGATGCTTTACCATCTGAGCCACCAGAGAAGTCTAAAACCCATGAAAAGGGGGTAATTCCCAGTTAATCATTTAATTTTTATTGATGGTAATCTCTCTAATATCTACTGGAATAAAGAATAATGGGCACCATCTAACCTGTCTTTGCTAGTACAGGATTTAGTTGAGTTTCTCTTTTTATTACATCCTAACCCAGGCACAGAAAGGTATTAGATTTTGAGTTTGAGTCTGAACTGATTTAGCTTCAAAGCAAACACTGTTAACCTGCTGGCTAAACCCACTGTGGACTGTTTTTAGTATCTCTCTCCATCACTTCCTCTCCCCCTTGATCAAATAGGAGCGACTTTTTACTGGTAAGGACCAAACGTTCAGGAAATTAGTATATATGGTTTTTTATTGTGCAAGTATTTATATGTTATCTTTCTTTCTACAATCTCAAAGTCAATTAGTTTCTCTGGCAGTTAAGAATTTTTGTGATTTATTTGTATAGCTGAGGTCTTTCTTCACCCTGACCTGGTGATTTTTGATTTATGCTTTCAGAATGCACTTTATATAAGAGATGGGCGGTAAGGAGACAAGAATATGAGTGTTTCAATATTTGTGTATTATGTAGGCTTTTCTTCTTCATATTGAGAAAAATAAAACCTTAAATACATCAGTCCTGCAGCTGTCCAGAGCCGTAAATAAAGAGTCCTCCTAGTTTGGACGCATCTCCCACCACGAAGGGATGCTTGTGGAAAAGAGAACAAGTGACCAGTCAAAAATCTCCCATGGAAGGGACCAAGGCATTCATCAAACATTTCCTGATTGTCTGTGATGTGTCAGGCACTGTCTTAGTCACTGTGGATACAAGGAGAAACAAAAGAAACAAAAGTCTTTACCCTTCTGGAATTTATATTTTAGTGCAGAAATGCAATGGGCGGGGCAGATATAAGCACATAATTTGCCAGTGGTAACATGCGAAGGAGAATAAGCAAGAATGAAAATGCGAGATGGTGAGTGGAAATGCCATCCTGGACAGGGTGGTTGGGGCAGGACTCTGTGATGGAAATCCCTGAGGCTAAGAGAAGTAAAACAGCCAATCACATAGATAGCCAGGGGAAGTATGTCCAGGTCAGAGGACGCAGCCACTGCGCAGGGCTGACAGATGCTCAGAATGTTTTAGGAGGAGCAAAAAGGTCAGTGTGGCTGAAGCTGAATGAGTCAAAGTGGAAAGAGGCATGCTATCTAGGGGTGTCATCTTAGAGGGCTCTGTAGGCCACAGCCAGAACTTGGGGTTAGATTCCAAGTGACTGCAGAAGTCGTGAGAGACATCACTCTGGTTGCTGAGTGCAGAATTGGCTGTGAGAACAAGGGACCAGATAATGAGTCTATTGCAACAAGCCCAGTCATTGATGCCAATGGCTTGGGCTTGGTGACCACACCAGTCGGGTGGCAGTGAAAATGGCTTTGGAAGGAAGACCCTGGGATTTGCTGATGAACAGGAAGTGGATTATAAAAGAAAGCTACTAAGGAGGCGGCCATGAATACTGGTCTGATTTGGGGGGTGGGGAACAGTCGCCAACTATTTTCTCTTCCCCTGAGTTCAAAGTTAAATACTTATTTGATAAACACACAGTTTCTTTAAAAAATAAAAAATACAGTAAGTAATAACCTAGAAATGCAAAAGCATGGGTTTGGTCACCTTACAGTTGATTTATTACTTGTTTTAGTTGAACAGCTTTGAGTTTACCCTGATAATGACTTTAAATAAGATGCCGTTTTAATCAGAAGAAAATAACCCTGCCTACGAGTAGATGAAAGAACCACTCAGATGGGTGATGTGAGTGTGCACGGTGGGAAGTGATAGGTATGGTATTTTTAAAGTCCAGCCAAGAATGTTTTTTTCCAGAATCTGACGAGTAATAGAAAAGGAAGAAGAGCTATGTCTGTGAAGCAAAGGAAAAAAGACTCCATTTGAATCTCTTACAGTTTAGTAACTTTCAAGAACTCTGCTCAGCTTTTCAATCAAAAATTCAACAGTCATGGCTGGATGTATAAATGCTGAAAATGACTTGAACAGTGATCTGACAGCTGAAGTTTCGGGTAATCAGGAAAACCCACATTCAGACAATAGCTTAACTGCATATCCTTTATGGACACCAAACTGTTCCCAAAGGTACAGAAAAAAGAAGCAAAGTGAAGTGAAATGACTTTTCTGATCAGTCTAGTCCCTGATGAAACTCCACCCAGGCTGCCCAAGAACCAGTGAGGAAAAACCTGCTGGCCGGACCCTTAGTCCCTGAGAAGGGAAAGGAAGTCCTTTCCTTCTGGATTCTCCCTTTTCTGGGCTTATTGAGAAAACCAAAGCTGAATCAGATTTCTTAGCAGAAAGGAAACCGCTCCCTTGAGAAGGTGGAACAGTCAGAGGTTAGCACATGTGACCGGAATATTTATGACTGATTCCTGAATGTTCCTTGTTCACAAAGGCCACTGCCCAGCCCGCAATGGGAGTTGAGAACACATTCCTATGTGAGTTTGCAGGATGAAAGGTTTACTTGACAATGACAGGCAAATCCGATAGTCTGAACAGAGTACAAAAGGCTGTTTTCACATGGGCAACTGATGACTCTGGCAGCTCTAAGCACAGTCACTAAACTTACACAAGATATACCAAAAAAAGGTCAGGGAAAGAGGATGCTGGAATAGAAACAGAGGGTGTCAGCTGAGGACCACTGAAAGGCACTGATGGGCTAGGCCTTGGTCTTCTCATCTGTAATTGATCCTTGCCTCACTGGCCACACAGGGTTATTGTGAAGATCAAACAAGATCCTGATCAAGTTTGAAAAGCATAAAGTACTTTGCAAGCACCATATTCTTTAATTGTTAGGAGGAAAATTTGAACAGCAAGTGCTTTCTCTCATTTCTGACTGCATGAGTCATTTTGATACTGCATTTTTGGGCCTTTTACGTGAGAGACGATATAAAGAGGGCAAGCTTCCATGTAGCTGAACTCTGTGAAGTAGTACTTACTTCAACTTCCTTAGCCACCGACAACTCCAAACATTTCCCCATCCCCACCAAAACCACAAGCAAATGAAATCCCAGGGCTTGGAGGAAATGGATAAAAATCACTTTCCAAATTACCCAACCCTGTTGTCTAGAAAACTCAGTAGAAAAGCTAAGTGATCTGTTTTTTTTCTAGGTCCTTTCACCTGGAGATATCTCCATCAGTGTCCTCCTTAGACTAGAGTTCCACCCCAAAATATTAATTCAGGGTTTCTGTTCAGTTTATTCTATCAGTCATTCAGCACCTCTACTCATTGTAAAAGTACAAGAAAGCAAAGAAGCCCCCAAACTCTGAAAGCTGCAGTCCATTACCTACAGATATAGACACGGGTGGAGTCATGCTGTCTCCAAAACAGAGCGTCTTCTGGGCTAGAAGCAGAAGGAGCCAGACTGGCAGGTACCAGCATAAAACAGAATAAATGCTCGGGCACTCTCTTTAGATGTGTTAAATTAGAAAGCCTTCACGCACAACAGTAGGCTGGTCAATGTAACCAACAAGGGCGAAAGAGGGAGTAGAGGAAGCTGAATTGATATACTGCCTGCTGGCTGGGAAAGAAAGACCCCGGTCAAAACCCTTTCCACTCCTGGGGCAGCAGACAGCCTGGCACATTGAATTAATCACTTACCTCTCCATCTCACTGTACACCTATGTGATGACTACAGTTCTGTCTTCCTTAAGAAATCTGTCTATGGGAAAACACCCCTGGTCAGGCTGACCAAAGCCATCTGGTCTCCACGGTAACTCTGTTTTATATTCTAAAGGCATAGGGTAGTATTCTGATTTATAGATCAGTCTCTTATAAACTTAGCTCATGTGATTCTGTCCCTGAGAGACTCAGTCACACTCAGATGTATTAAAAGACTCAACTACCTATGCCATAAGGCTAAATTCCAGACAAATGAAGTGTCTCCCTCATGATCAGAATGGTGGTATTCCCATGGTGAAGCCAGCTGTTAGGACTCCTGGCAGCCTCCTGGATGGCTTTGTCAGAGACTCAGCAGTGACATTATGCCACTTTCGAACCATTTGAATCAGTAGAGTAGATATAGGATATGTTACTTCAACAATCTTCTAACTGTTCATAACACTGGCTATTAAAAAGCATTTTAAAAGTTGCCTTGCCTTTCAGTATAAGAGCAATAATCAAGTACTGAATGTGCTTTGCATCAGTTTAGTTCAGCCGCTCAGTCGTGTCCGACTCTGTGTGACCCCATGAACCACAGCTCGCCAGGCCTCCCTGTCCATCACCAACTCCCAGAGTCCACCCAAACCCATGCCCATCGAGTTAGCGATGTCATCCAACCATCTCATCCTCTGTCATCCCCTTCTCCTCCTGCCCTCAATCTTTCCCAGCATCAGGGTCTTTTCAAATGAGTCAGCTCTTTGCATCAGGTGGCCAAAGTACTGGAGTTTCAGCTTCAGTGCATTATTTTACTTGTCCTTCCTGCAGCCTATGAACTAAGCATGATCATCCCTATTTTACAGATAAATAACTGAGATTTAGAAAGTTTAAGTAGCTTATGCAAGGCCACACAGTGGTGGGGTTAGAATGAAAACGGTCCATATTACTCCTAGCACGCCCTGTGCTTCTAACAATGACCAGATCTCTTTCTTATTTATTTCCTTGGGATCCATTTCATGGAACTAAAGACTAAGTTATGTAAGTCTTTCCATCTCTGTGCACACACGTCCAGGGGCTCCCTTTTCTTTCTCCCTGCCACCACAGGGGAGCCACAGATCCTAAATCAGCCCTGCCCTGTCAAGGGCTCGTAGAATTGAAGCTCAGTTTTACACAAGCGCATGTTACTACTCTTTTCTTCTGCCTATTCATCCCGTCTTGATTGTCTGCTGTAGTCTGTAGCTATTTTTGGCCTTTGTTTTTTTCACATGAGTGCATAGAATACCATGGTAACCAAATTATATTTTCATGTATTCACATTCCATTTTAGGTTTAGTGTTTAAATAACCCAGTTGAATTTGAATCACATTATCTTACCCTTTAACTGCTGATTTAAACCCCTACTGTTCGAATATCAGTGTTTAATTTCTTGTTTTAACTGCTAACCAGAAAACAATTGACAATGTGTTTTGGGATTGTTGACTAATCATTTTCATTTGAGTTTCAGAGAACGCTGCTCATACTTCACAGTTAAAACCAGCACCATCTTCATAAGACCCTCAGTCACACCACCCTCCCCTTCTTACTTCCATAATACCAGTCCACTTATAAAGAAGCCCACTTATAAAGAAGGCACCAAGATAACAGGAGGAAAATCATGTTTTAGCAACTCATCCTTTTATCCTCAGTTTTCTAAGAATTGGGAGGGAATCAACGATGTTTCATGTTCCCAGGATAACATTTAGGGATAGACCTGTTGAGGTGCTGCCTTAACGCAATGGGAGAGAAGTGGTCTTTATTTTCGGTCAAGTTGCACTCTATTTCAGCTAAACAATTCCTATTGACAGATATTGTGGATGTCCCCACCATTCCACTACTGCAAGTTATGCTGTCATACATAGGTCAATAAGGATAGCAAACCCTCATGTAACAATTCCTACTTCAAGGATAAGTGCTCTAAGAGCTTTGTAGAGAATAACCCATTTGATCACTGCAAAACCATCTGAGTCTGCACCATTATCCTCATCGCCACTTTAAAGAGGAAACTGAAGTACAGGGAAGTTAAGGAACTTGCCCTGGGTTGCAAACCTAGTGAGAGAGAAAGCTGAGATTGGAATCTAGGCTGGCTGAGTCCAGAGATACAATTCTTGAATATTACCCACTGCTAACAGGTGGGAAGGGTCTTGTGGAACCTCAGGGAACTCGGGCTATGTGAGCATAAGGCTCGTCCATCTATTAGCTGAGGGACGGATGTTCTTGTCTGCCTCTGGCCCATCACCAAATACAGTACCCCAGTGCCTAAAACAATGCTAGGCATGTGGTATAATCTCGAGAAGTATTTATGGATAGAATGAATAAATATACGAATGAATGATTTCTCTTAAATCAAAACCAAGAATAATGCATTTATTTGGTGCTCCTGCTTCTGATGGCAGTGCTCCTGTTTTAGAATAGTGATGTCAGCGAGCTAGGCTGCACACTTTAAATCTCTTAACTTGCAGTTTGGGCAAATGCTTCGTGCTTTAAAAATTCCTCTCTGCTACACGTTTAAACAGAAAGAACTGTGGTGATGCACACAGCCAAGCGAACCCCAGCCTGGCTAGCACCTTTAAGCCCATGGGTGGTGGCAAGGTTTCAGTGAAAGGAAACCGATCTCTCTCTTTATGTGGAAGCACTGTAATTATCTCTGTTACTGGGAAGCCAGTGACAGGTGGGAAATAAATATTTCAAAAGCACACTTAATGGAGGCCATGAGCAAGTTCTCCCAACAAACAAAAAGAGGGTGTATACCTACCTGTTCTGAAAAAAACCGGAAGCCCTTGTCCTCACGAACACATTCATATGTTTCTCCAAGGACCGGATTAAAAGGCTTACTCCCCGCACGGAAGTAGCTAGATGCATATGCGGACACCGCAAAGGCTGCCACGTACACCTAGGGAAAGGGCAAGAACCTGGTTATTCCTCCATCACAAAGAAATTTATTTTCACAAAGACATGAACAAAATATAGCTTCTCTTTCTCTCTTTGCTGTTTATTTCAAAAAAGGCAAAGATTTGTCCCTGGTTTAATGACACCCAAATGGACCTTGGTTTCAAGTTGTGGGTTTAAATAGTG
Source organism: Neotragus pygmaeus (assembly GCA_006410875.1). Taxonomy (NCBI): domain Eukaryota; kingdom Metazoa; phylum Chordata; class Mammalia; order Artiodactyla; family Bovidae; genus Neotragus; species Neotragus pygmaeus. Next base: position 1,416,949 of record SJYV01020496.1, read on the forward strand.
TTCATTTTGGCCCCAGAGACAAATGAATCAGATTGTCCATTTGGTTTGATGCCTGCAGGTGGATAAAGGCTGGTGAGTCAGTCGCTCGAAATCTGCCACTATCTGACAATCCTGACGTTGTCCTAAGGCTCTGGAGGAGGAGAGGGACAAAGAGCATTAAACCCAAACTTCCCTCAAGATTCAGGAGTAAGTCACAGGGAAATCTGCTCAATACTCTGTAATAACCTAAATGGGAAAAGAACTTGAAAAAGAATCAATACATATTTACGTGTATAACTGAATCACTTTGGGGTACACCTGAGACTGATGCAACACTGTTAATCAACTATACTCCAAGATAAAAAAAATTTTTAAGAACAAGCATCCTAAGTTTAACCATTCACAATTTGGTATTGCAGAAACCAAAAAAACTCATCTGACCAAAGAAAATCTGTGCGAGTCATTTCCTGAGCCTGGGTAATGAGTCATAGGACAGAACACAGTAGCTTTCAAGAAGTTTTGTTTTTCTTGGAGGAAAAATGAAAACTCAAAAAGCAAAAGAAAGGACTTCCCTGGTGTCCACTGGATAAGACTCCATGCTTCCAATGCATGGGTCATGGGTTCAATCCTGGTTGGGGGAACTAAGATCTGAAATGCCACATGGCATGGTCAAAAAAAAATTTTTTTTTTAAGGAAAATTATAGGTGAATATGAAATGAGAAGAATCTTATTGGTCCTGGCTGTGAGGGTCTCAGTGTTTTGCACAGCTCCCCCTTCAGGACACTGAAGAGCCACAGAACAGAACAGGCCCACCTCAGTTTATGGTACGTTATTGTGCTTTGCAGAAACTGCGATGTTTATAAATTGAAGGTTTATGGCAACTTTGCAGCAAGTAAGTCTGTTGGTGCCATTTTTCCAACAGCATTTGCTCACTTCATGCCTTTGTGTCACATTTTGGCAATTCTCACGATATTTCAAATTTTTCCTTTAGCAGTGAAGCATTTTTAAAATTAAGGTATGTGAGTAAAAGTTGCTCAGTTGTGTCTGACTCTCTGCAACCTCATGGACTATAAAGTCCATGGAATTCTCCAGGCTAGAATAATGGAGTGGGTAGCCTTTTCCTTCTCCAAGGGATCTTCCCAACCCAGGGATCAAACCAGGGTCTCCCACATTACAGGCAGATTCTTTACCAGCTGAGCCACCAGGGAGTCCAAGAACATTGGAATGGATAGCCTATCCCTTCTCCAAAGGATCTTCCTGATCTAGGAATCGAACCGTGGTCACCTGCATGGGTTAAGAATTTGCCTGCAATGCAGGAGACCCCGGTTTGATTCCTGGGTCAGAAAGATCCTCTGGAGAGGGGATAGGCTACCCACTCCAGTGTTCTGGCCTGGAGAATTCCGTGGACTGTATAGTCCATGGGGTTACAAAAAGTTGGACACAACTGGGCAACTTTCACTTCACTTGATGTTAAAAATTAAGGTATGTATATTGTTTTTTAGATACAAAGTTATTGCATACTTAACAAACTAAGTATAGTGTAAACATAAGTTTATATGCACTGGGAAACCAAATAACTCATGCAAGTCACTTTTTTGTGATACTTGCTTTATTGGAGCGGTCTGGAACCAAATACACAATATCTCTGAGGTGTGTCTGAATTCTTTTGGTCTTTTGAGAGGGAGGCAAGCAAAAATATTAAACCTAAGTAGCAATAGTAAATTTTCCTTTCTAATACTGAGTAATAATATCAATGTTTCCTCTTCTCTGCTTATTTCATAAAGTTTCTTATATTGGGGGAAAAAGCTGGGTACCTTTCTTAAATGTTCACTAGTCATACAATTTTCAATGCCTTTTACAAGCTGGATCCACCTTACCACCCCATACTAGAGTATATAAACACTCTAGAGTAGCTGGAGAGTTTATTAAAATCAACTTGTGCCCAGTTCAGTCTGTTCTTGAAACCTGGGTATCTGTTCCTATCTCTGCTTTCTCAGATATCTGTTTTCTGATTAGCAGCAAGGTCACATGCCTATATGGAATGTTGAGTCAACCCTGAATCTCCTTCACGATTTAATAGAACACATGTTGAAAAGAACCTGGAATCATTCATGATGCAGGAGGAGAAGGAAGGGAGGGAGCAGGCAAAACAAAGCATCTTCCTTGTGGGCTGGCAACCTGAGAGAGAATCTCTGCAGGGGTAGAGTTGACCCTCATACCTGGAGCAGCAAGCCTATTACATGGGCTAGGTTCCTCCCTAAGGGTTTTCTGAACTTTCCTTTCTTAATGTATTGGTGCCTTTACTCAAACTACTTCTCAAGGTCAAATGACTCCAATCAATCAGCTGACATCCTAAGGGTCTCTAAATTGCTACAAAAATGAAACACCTTTAAAAATGCTTTCATCTTCAAAGTCAATCATGCTCTTTAATGAAAAGCACTGTCCACAAATGATAACTTTTAACACTTTCCTTGGAATCTATTTACCTCCCTTTGTTCATAGAAATTCTCTGGGGGAAGAGTAACAAAGAAGACAGAAAATAAACAGCTTGTTTTTCTCTCCTACTCCTATTATCATTAGTATCAAGAAAGAAAATCTCTTTGATGGGCGAAGTCCCTGGAGACAGTATGGGATGAGATGGGATGTCTCTTTCAACCAGAAATTAAGATTTCCCCCTAATCCTCAAATTACTGAAGAAATTGAGGTTTTAACGAGAGTTTAAACTACAGAATGTGCACAATTCAGAAAACAAAGGCATCCTCCACCAGTGAGAGGGTGACGTCTGGCTGGGTCCCTGGGGCTGGAGGTGAGCCCTCCACTTCAACCAATCAGCAAATGCCCAGGGCAGAGATGCTGAATGTGGGAGAGGACACTGATGCGCCAGCATCCCACACAATGTGCTTTCTGTTGAGCAGGTAACATACCAGAAGGCAAAAAGAGGAAGAGGCACTCAGTTTTGAAGAGCAAATAGCCACAGTCACAGAAAGGGTTGAGTTGAGCACAGTCTTATCACCAAGGTACCCCTGTCCTCTGTCCCCACAAGACGGGAAGGATGAGAAATTCTTGGAGGCCCCTTTATTGGAAGCCCCATTACCTGATTAGAACTGATACTAAGTAGAGAAGAGAAGATTAATTTTTCTAGGATGATTTTTATCCTTTAACTTATTCTAGCAGAAGTGGGGAAAAGGAATCAACTGTACTCTGATAAAAACTGATTTTAAAATAGTGGCAGGGGGGAGAAGAATCTTTCTGATGTGAAAACCTCTTCTGTGACTGAATGATATTTTCTAAAAATTCAGGGGCTGACAGGACAATTTCAAAAATAAACCAAAACTTTCTCATGAGAAATTCACCCTGGACAACAAAACAAAAAAGAGCTCAAAAAATTAAATTCTCCCCATCAGGGTAGTAAAAACACTCAGACAGCCCTCTAGACATGTTTTCCAGCCAGGCAATATCAGAACAAGGTTCTGGAGAAGGTTCTGGAGAAAGAGGAAGCCCAAAACCACAGAGCAGAACTACCGTCAGGCAGCAGCGAGCGGCAGGGAGGCCGCTCTCAATGGCCATTCCTGACCCGGTGACTGAAAACAGCCAGGCCGAGCTGGGAAGCGGAGGTGGCTGGGAAATGAGCCTCTCTGATGAGCGATCCAGGTGGAAAGCGGAGGGACAAGAGCCCTGCTGCGCCCGCAGCTCGGCTGCGAAGGCCGGCCAGGGAGTGGCAGGGTGCTGCTCACCATCCTCTCCAGGGCGCTGGACAGCTGGGCGGCCTTGTCCAGGAGCTCGCTGTATTCCAGCTCCTCGCAGAGCCTCTGCAGCGTGTTGAGGGGCTCGTTGAGCTCCACCGGCATGGCCACCTTAGACAAGTCCTTCCCGATGTTGTTTCTCAGGATGTTCCACAAGCTGATGTTACTGGACTTGGGGCACGGCGCCGGCAGGCACGTCCTTCTTTTGGACTTGGCTCCCCCCGAACTATCGATCACTGGCCCTGAAAGGGAAATCAGCCTGGTTGCCTTGCAAATATTTTCATTTTAGTTTACTACTGAAAAGGAAAAAGAAATCCTTACTGAGCAAGTACACAACGATACTGTTAATCTCAATTATCCAGATTATAACTGAAAGTCAGACAATAAAAAGAATCCTGAGCAGCTAAATGGAGCACTCAAAATTATAAACACTAAAACTCATGGACTTTCTTCACAGAGAACTCTTCATGCTACTGCTCAAAAGCTAGTTCTTCAGAGTTTATATGCACTGAGGATAATATTGGAAACTGCTATGCCCAGAGTAGGTTACTTCTAATCTCCTCAACTCTGTTTAAAAGCACTTCAAGTTTTGATAAAAAATTTAAAAAATCTTTTAAAAGATCATTTCAAATTCTGATAAAACAGTTGTGCATATTACAGGAAAATTATAAAGGAAATAGAAGACATCTATTATCCCACCACCTAGAAATAGTAGCCATTTATATTGGAGTATTTTCATTTATTGTTTTCTCCATACAGTTCACAGTGTTTATAGAGTTTAATGCTGTGCTTAATCAGTTAAAATATTTTTCTATACTACCCAGAATTCTTCTAAAACAGTTTTAATGAATGTAAAACAATTCTATGCTATGAATAAGTCCTAATTATTTAAATCATTCATCTATTGTTGGACTTCTAGATTTGTTTCAATGTTTTGTTATGATGGAAAAAAGTAGTTAATGTACATATTCTTATATATTTGATTGTATCAGATTATTTTCTGAGGACATATAGGAGTGGGATTATTAAGTCTAAGAACTCAAACATTTTTAGACATTTGATTCCTGTGAGCGTGTGTGCACTTAGTTGCTCAGCTGTGTCTGACTCTTGCAACTCACAGACTGCCAGGCTCCACTGTCCATGAGATTCTCCAGGCAAGAATACTGGAGTGGGTTGCCATTTCCTTCTGCAGGGGATCTTCCCACCCAGGGATCAAACCCAGGTCTCCTGCACTGAGGTCAGACTCTTTACCAACTGAGCTACAAGGGAAGCCCTCAAGTGAGCACGCTGCTCTTCAAAATCTCCCATTTGTCAGCAAGCACGTACCAGTGTCCATGTTCTGAGGTCATTCGAGGCTTGTCAGCATTCATTCAGAATTCTTAGCAAATCATTAGGTAGACAGTGCTATCTCCTTGTTTTAACTTACATTAAAAAAATTCCTATCGGGACTTGGAATGTTTTCATGAAAAGACATGATCTTTTGTTTCTATATTTGCTTTACAATTTAACTGCCACTTGACATTTATCTTTAACATTTGGCCTACACAGCTTTTTAAATGAGTGAAACATTTACGTCTTAGATATTTACACCCATCAACTTTTTCATTTGTGATAACTTCCATTACTTTATGCTGGGAAATTCTTTTTCCACCCTCACACAACCTGTTTTCAAAAGAAACCTTTTGCTTTATAACAACATATGAGAAAATGGTATTTTATTTTATTTTTTATTTTTTAATTTTTGCTTTATTTTACTTTACAATACTGTATTGGTTTTGGCATACATTGACATGAATCCGCCATGGGTAAGTCAATCACTCTGAATAATGAGGCTGCTTTGATGAACAGGAGAATATGAAAGTGAGGTCATACTTTGAAGTCTCATGTTAATCTAAACATGCAATTAAAGTCTGAATTTGTTTCAGTTGCTCAACATGGGCAAAACTCAAGTAAACAGCTGGAAATGATAACAGTCTTTAAAAACTGTGTTCCCTGTAATCTCAAAATACTTTGTTTTAAAGAAATATTACACTACTACTGGAAAAGACTCTTTGAGAGACCCTTGGGCAGCAAAGAGGTCAAACCATTCAATCCTAAAGGAAATAACCCTGAATATTCATTGGAAGGACTGATGCTGAAGCTCCAATAGTTTGACCATCTGATGCAAAGCACCTACTTATTGGAAAAGACCCTGAGTCTGAGAAAGATTAAGAGCAGGAGGAGAAGGGGGTGACAGAGGACGAGATGGTTAGATGGCATCACAATCAACAGACATGAGTTTGAGAAAGCTCTGGGAGATAGTGAAGGAAAGAGAAGCCTGGCATGCTGCAGTCCATGGGGTTGCAAAGAGTCAAACACGACTTAGCAACTGAACGACAATACTACTACTAATAATGGCTGATACACGCCTAACTTTTTACTCTGTGACAGTCTTTCAAGCACTTTACATATATTGTTTCACTTATCCTTTGCAACAACCTCTTGAGATAAATAGTATTATTAGCTCCATTTTACAGATGAAGAAAACTGAGGCACAGAGAACTTGAGAAAGTTGCCCTAGAACACATAACCAGTGAGTGGTAGAGCTGGGATTAACTGAGGAAATCCAGTTCCTGAATCTATATTCCTAACCATTGAACCCCCACATAGCACCCAATGCAGTGACAGAACTGAATATGTGCATACTGATTTGGGCAGGTCGGGGAGGGGTATAAATTAATAGGAAACACTCTAAATACCTAGTTTTTACTAAGGAGTCAAAGAAATTCTAGTGTGGCAATTTTTCAAGACCTGGATCCAATCCTATTTCCTTCTGTAGGAAATACTGTATCCTAAGATGCAAAGGTTATTTCTACATATAATCCTTTCAGTAGAGTACTGATATGTAGAGATCTAATCTTCCAATTATTGCCAAAGAAGAAAGCTGGGTTTGGCCCAGTGTTTGTTCAAGCTAGGAAAACATTGGTCAGTAATCTAGCAACATGGCTGTGGAAGAGAGAGAGAACTGGTCTCCACCTCTTACATGCTTTTCCTGGCTGGTGTCAACTCAGCACAGCTGTGGTCTTAGGTCTTTGAGCAAGTCCTCTGTTCTAACTTTGAGCTCTGAACCCTCTATTCCCTCGGTTCCCCTTGGGATCCTCCCTAAGGCCTCAAATAGAAGGAGACTTTGGTGTTCGTCTGTCTTCTTCATCCACAACGAGGGTTCCTATTTAGTGTGGGTGTTGTTTGCTAAGGAAATAACTGATGCTTTCTCATTTCTCTTTCAGTTCACCTTTTTGGTTTTTTTTTTTNAAAGTCTTGAGAGTTCCTTAGACTGCAAGGAGATCCAACCTGTCCATCCTAAAGGAGATCAGTCCTGGGTGTTCATTGGAAGGACTGATATTGAAGCTGAAACTCCAATACTTTGGCCACCTGATGCGAAGAGTTGACTCATTTGAAAAGACCCTGATGCTGGGAAGGATTGGGGGCAGAAGGAGAGGGGACGACAGAGGATGAGATGTTTGGATGGCATCACTGACTCAATGGACATGGGTTTGGGTAGACTCTGGCAGTTGGTAATGAACAAGGAGGCCTGGCGTGCTGCGGTTCATGGGATCACAAAGAGTTGGACACAACTGAGTGACTGAACTGAACTGAACTGATGCTGCCTGGAAACAGGCACCAAACACCAGAGTGCCATGGTGTTCGGCAGCAACCCACCTTCAGTGACAGTCAGCCACCATCACTGAGCCCTGCTCCAGCCAGTCCACAGATTGATTCAGAAGAGAACCTAATTGGTGAGCATGTTTCCTTGCCCAGGCCTGAAATGAAGGCCCCTGCAGATAACATTTCAGTGTTCTGTCCTGCTGGGGACTCAAATTAGGCCTGGGCTAAAAAGCGATTGAAAACATCTCTTGGGGGCAGTGACGATGTAGAGGAATTTCATGGTCAATCACTGATGTGTATCTCAAGAAGATTTGTAACTCAGAAGTAATAAGAAGCCTGCCAGCCTTGAGGAAACAGGGTACCACCCTCATGAGAAGGGGTTCCCATTAGGTCAGGGCATAGCCTGTGCTTCACATGGAGGTAGGTGTCTGAGCTTCTTGGTCTGATTGATTCCAGCATCTTATCTGCCCATCACCCAACTCAACAACATTGCAAGAAGTAGAGGTATTATGTCAGGGTTTGTTTTCTTTGAGAACAGAAAAAGGAGGAAGATGTATTAAACATAGAAACTCCTTTAAAAAATTTACAACTCTTGTATCTGAACTTCCTTATTTTTTATGGGCTCAGTCTAATCCACTTGTTGATGAAAAATTTAGCACAATTGAGGCAGGCATATAAGAGATGGCTAAAAACTATTTTGACTTTTACTACCCTTTTGTACTGATTTTTTTTTCAAGTCATCCACTTGGATTTTTCTGAACTTTCTCATTTTAAGCATATTCAATGAATATTTTGGATAAACATCCCAAGTCTTGAGAAAACATATTTTTATCATACTATAAACTGACCAAGACAATTCAACTGTAATATTTCCCCCCACCAAAGGGTACAGCTGTATTAAAAAAAAAAAAAAACACAGGAAATGGAGAAGGAAACAGTCATAAAGAAAGCAGAGAGAGATTCTCAGAGGGGAGGCTAGGATTCTATCAGTAGGAGAAAGTGAGGTTTATTCAGAAGTAACGGGAGAAAATATTTGTCTCTTAGTCCCCACTCCAGTGGGACACACACTCCCACTCCTATCAAGAGAAAAGGGTGATTCTTAGGAGGATAATGGGGTAAAGAAATAGAAAGGGAAGAAACCTTCTAGGGGGAAAAAGCAGTTTAGAAATGCAGTTGGCAGCATACGTTCAAGGAGGCCTTGGGAACTGCAGCCACATTGGCGAGGGGAGCACCCCTCCCGGGGCAGCAGGGAGGCCTCAGGGAGAGAGAGGCGGCATTGTGTGGGAGCAGGGCGGGGCGACATTACCGGAGGAGAACCTTACCCACCTCTGCCAGACCGTCACCCGACTTGGCAGCAGCAGGGAGGTCGAGGAGCAGAGACTCGGCATGGATTCTGCATAAGCGTTCTTTAAGATCAGTGTTTTGTGCTAGGGCCTGGAACATGTTAAAAATAGTGGGGCTCTGTTAATCAATGGATGTTTCCAAAAGCACAGCGGTAAGCCCAGTGTGGAGGAGCCCTCAGGGGAGCACCTCCTGGACTTCTTTCTTGAACGTTATCCAACAGGATACTGGTGCTTGGCAGATACAAGCTATTAAACACTGGGAATGCAGGCCCTTCTCGACTCTCATTTCCAGGGATGAAAGTAAGGGTTAGTAAGGCTTTTCTTTCCAGTGGAGAAGGAAATCACACACACCTATAAGCCTTATTGCTCTTGGTTTCGTGGCCCCGCCTCCTCCTCAGCTGCCTTCAGTCTCTTTGAACAGCTCCCCCTAAAGATTCCAAGCTCCTTTCTCATCTGTAATAAAAACGCTGCTCTCACCTCCATGTGACTGGCCATATTTTAATGTTCTGTCACACTGGTTGAATAGGGTCTTAGAAAGTGTGCTGAGAAGTAAGATTTTGCGGAGGATTAATTTTACTGTTTTAAAATATAGGTATTGATTGTTTTATGTTCATTCTTCATGACTAAGATAGTCTATTTAAAAAAACAATAAGAGAGAGAGCTCACTTACCTGGATAGGGGCTAAGCACCAGGGCCCTGGGAAGGGGTTGTGAGCTCTCGTCAGCCCACCTGGACCTCTTTTACTTCTTCTCCCTGGGCAGGTCTGAGTCCCCCGCCCATTCTCCCAACTAGGAAGGTAAAGGAAGGTGTTCTCCTTCATGCTGGTTTCCCCTGTGCTTCATGACCAGCGTCCTTCAGATGATCTGTCTTCACCTGATTGTCTCCTACCCACTCCCACAATCAGTATCCCAGGTGCTTGTACACAGATCCATCCTGTCCGTCTGTCTTCCTGACTTCTGAGAAGCTCAGAGCCTTTTCCCATCCATCAGGGCCCATAGGGTACACCTATGAGAGCACAGAAGGATCCACTGCCTGATCTCAAAAAAGAATTTTGGCTTTATTTTTTAGTTTCCACAGTTGGAATGAATTATTTGGAAATTCTGAAAGGTCATTTAGGAAACACTGAGTAAATGTGCCTTAAAGCACACAACTACATTTAAAAACCTCTATGGGGCACTCACTTTGGCCAATATATTGCTGGCACCTTACACAATGGCTAGAATCTCCAGAGAGCCTGAAAAACATGGTATTTTAGTAGCTTCTCTTTCCTTTGTGAACCACAGGCAGGAAAAAAAAAAAACTAAACACAAAGGTTTTAAATTCAACACAGATTCATTCTGATAGCCCTGAGATAACTCTCAATTTTTTATTTTTAAAAAACAAGCCTTGACTCTAACCAGGAATCCAAGACAAAAAAGAAGTAAATGATCATTCCATTTTATCTCAACTTTCTAATGACTGTGGCCAGGGACACCATGGCCAAGCGGGTCTCATGGCCTCTACCAGACCAGCAGATTAACAAAATGAAGCTGGACCTCACACAGGAGGAGGGCAGGGAAGAGGAAGCCCACAGTGAAAGGGACGCTGGGAAGCCCATCAGAGGTACCTTCTAAATGCACTAAAAGCCAACCTACTTGGAACAATAAGAAATGCTTTCCCTCCTACCTTGGCAACCAGTAATCTGCTTATTATCTCTGTATGTTTGCTTTTCCAGAATATCATATGAATGGATCAGTATATAGTCTTTTCAGGCTGGCAATACCCATTTATGATTCACTTATATTTTGCACGGCTTGAGAGCTCATTTCTTTTTATTGATGAATAATATTCCATTGGGTGGCTGGGCCACAAAGAAATGACAGAAATGAATAAAGAAATGCCTTTTACCACTAAAAAATAAACTTAAAAAAAAAAGTAAAGAACCACCCTGCTTCTCTCAAACCAAAGTAGCAGACTGTGTGTGACTGACTGTCCATTACAATACAAAAGGGGGTGTTTCTACCTCTCAGCTGACAACATTAAAACTCTAAACATGGAGTCAATCCATATTATTTTCTATTTCTTTCATAGATAACATACTGGGAATGTTCAACTGAGTGAATACACCTTTAAGCACCTTACAATGATAGTATGTATCAATGTTAATGTATTAACAATTAACATTATACCAAAAGCATCACTTTACTTCTCTCGGTAACGTGATGAGTAGAAAGCATAAGTAGGCATTTTGTAGTTCTCTCATTGCTTGAGTTAGCTTCTGAAAACAAGACCCTAAAATTCATCTCCCCTACCTGACCCTACATAGAAAGGTCAGTATCACTTCCGAAGGTAATTGTGTATGCACACACTCTCTCTTTTCATAGTAAGGATTCTACATAGAAGTAAAGCTTAGGAGCAAATAAGTATGTTCTTTTAAAAGTTCTCCAGCTTTTGAAAGATTTAGAGTGAACAATCAGATACTGTCAGCTATTCAAAATAGAATACTAGGACACTGCACTTCAGGGGAGCCCAGTTCTGAGGAATAAAACTGCAATCAATGGGGGAAAAAAGGAGAGAGCGTGAATGACAGGTTGGCTCACTGAAAAACATTTGAGGCTTGGCAGTGATTTTTCTGTTTATTAAGAAGGCAAGGTGACTGTCTGACACTCCTTATGACTCATCTCTTTGTGCCCACGGGGGGAAGCAGGTGGGAGCTAAATGTTTGTACTATCAAATCAAATCACTTGCCTGTCTTTGAAAGAGATAGGCTGTAAATAGGTAAACGGGATTAACCCTGGGCAGTAGAGAAGGGTGTGAATTCAAAGTTTCACTCTGCTGTCTGTATCTATCAATTTGGAAAATCAGTCAAAGCTTGTGAAATCTTAGGTATGGAAATCTGCAAACCATCAGACTTTGTAAGCATTAACAAACAAATGTCTGTAAGACAAACACGTAACAAAAGCTTTACAAAAACAGAAAACTCAAGATAAATAGGAGGAAACCAAACAGAGTATCTAATGCTCAATGAAATATTTGCTGCTAAGATTTGGGGTAGGCTCAGCTTTGGTGTTTAGAACAGGCAGAGCTGATGAAAGGTTAGAATATAATTTGGATAATGTATTTGGTTTTCTCATGAATTTTCAACACAACCATGGTGATGGAAAACATGAAAAGTTCATGAGCCCAGACACACTGTCAGGCATTGCTGTGACTCAGAGATGTAACTTACGGATGACAGGGCATGCTTCAGACCAAGGACCTGGGCAGAGGTGGAGGAAGAAACATCTTGCTCCATCAGTTGCTTCAGTTTCTCTCTCTCCGTTGATATGGCATTAAAAGCTGACCTTAAAGTGAAGTAGACTATAAAGATATAACCATTATAAAAAAGAATAAAGGAAGAGGCATAATTAAAAACAAGAAACAGAGAATTCTTATAAAAGAATTTAGAAAAGTAACAGTCATGAATATTTCCCATTCAGCAAATGTACCCTATTGTGACTTTAAAAAAATACGTCTGAAATGTACAACACCAAACGTGAACCCTAATGCAAACCATGGGCTTATGGTGATAATGATGTTTCAGTGCAGGTTTGCTGATGCTCAAGAAATGGGCTGCTCTGGTGGGATGTTGATAGTGGACAAGGTTGTATATGTGTGTATGGGGGAGTGGGTATGGGAACACCAAACTTCTTGCTCAGTTTGCTGTGAACCTAAAACTACTCTAGAAAATAAGATGCATTAAAATTTTGAAAATTACACACATTTGTCAATTCCAAAGTCCCTATCCACTATAAAATTCTGTTATGACCTGTTACCAATATATTTTGACACTTGAAAGGACTACACTTTTCAATTATCTACATTTAGTTTTGTTTGTATCCCTAATGACTGGACATGTCTGCAAACACAACTTATTGGGATGTCAGAAGGAAAATGGTAACAAGGCAGAGGAGAAACTAGACAGCACCTTAATTTGTTGTCCAAAATTAATCACTAGTGAGAGTCAGATAGACTTTGTGTACCTTGGGACTTTGTGTGATACCCTGAAAAAGACACACTGTTATTTTTGTTGAACACCAGCCAAGGATAGGCCATCTGAATCTGATCATGAGGAAATATCAGACAACCCTAGAATGAGGACCATTCTATTTTAAAAACTTGGCCTGTATTCTTCAAAAGTGTCATTTCATCAAAGAAAAGAAAGACTCAGGAACTGTTCCCAATTAAAGAAGACTAAAGAGGTATGAAAGTGAAGAGGAACTAAAAAGCCTCTTGATGAAAGTAAAAGAGGAGAGTGAAAAAGTTGGCTTAAAGCTCAACATTCAGAAAACGAAGATCATGGCATCTGATTCCATCACTTCATGGCAAATAGATGGGGAAACAGTGGAAACAGTGTCAGACTTTATTTTGGGGGGCTCCAAAATCACTGCAGATGGTGACTGCAGCCATGAAATTAAAAGACGCTTACTCCTTGGAAGGAAAGTTATGACCAACCTAGATAGCATATTCAAAAGCAGAGACATTACTTTGCCAACAAAGGTCCGTCTATTCGGCTTTTCCAGTGGTCATGTATGGATATGAGAATTGGACTGTGAAGAAAGCTGAGTGCCGAAGAATTGATGCTTTTGAACTGTGGTGTTGGAGAAGGCTCTTGAGAGTCCTATGGACAGCAAGGAGATCCAACCAGTCCATTCTGAAGGAGATCAACCCTGGGATTTCTTTGGAAGGAATGATGCTAAAGCTGAAACTCCAGTACTTTGACCACCTCATGCGAAGAGTTGACTCATTGGAAAAGACTCTGATGCTGGGAGGGATTGGGGGCAGGAGGAGAAAGGGACGACAGAGGATGAGATGGCTGGATGGCATCACAGACTCGATGGACGTGAGTCTGAATGAACTCTTGGAGTTGGTGATGGACAAGGAGGCCTGGCATGCTGTGATTCATGGGGTCACAAAGAGTCGAACACGACTGAGTGACTGAACTGAACTGAACTGAAAGAGGTATGACAGTTAAATGCAATCTATGACTACAGACTAGATTCTGTACTGAAGGGGAAAGGGATTTGCTATAATTGACATTGAATATGAAAGGCAGAATAGGTAAAAGTACTATTTCGATGCTAAATTTCCTGAGTTTCATAACTAAACTGTGGTTAAGGAACAGAATATCCTTATTCTTATGAAATATACATGATAGTATAAATGCATAAAAAGAGATGACGTATGAATCCTATTTTCACGTGGATCAAAAAAATAAACAAATGCACACATTTCCGCATGTGTATGCATGTATGTGTATGCTTGTGTTTGTGTGTGTAGAAAGACAGAGATAAATGTGGCACAATATTAAAAATGGTGAACTTGGGTAAAGATACCTGAGTTTTTAAATTACTCTTATACCTTGTCTGTAAGTTTGAGATTATTTCCCAAAAGGTGTTAACTACCCTTTTCCTTATTAGTCTTTTCACCTGCCTGACCCAGAATCCCCTGCCTCTCAACCTGGCATTCAGCACTTGGTTCACTTGAGTGAGCGTTTAGGTCCAATGAGAGCTCAGTGTCATTAGGCACTCAGATGCCTGAACTAAAGTTTTTAAAACTGTTCTCAGGTACAGTAAAAAAAATATAGCAAGTTGTGATCATATAATGTACAAGTTACCTCCAAGGAATAATGCAACTGTCATCTGAATTATTGATCATGGAAATCACATTTGAATATTATCTTTCCAATCTCCTTTATTCTATACTGTTTTAGAGAGGCAGGAAGAGGGAGGAGGCTGATACATACTTCTTCTCTAATGGCCTGGCATACTACTGAATTCCCCAGGGGCTGCAGTTTTAGAGGCACTGCTATTTAGGAGTGGCCAATTCAGCATCACAGAAATTAAACATACATGACTGACTTGCTCCCTTCACTCCACAAGCATGCAGACAAGTGAACTTCTCTCAGTAGGCCATCCCTGAACTTATCTGAGGTTGTGGTGTTTACCCAGACTCAGAACTTCTTCACAAAATCATAGGACAAATAAGGAATTTACTTAAATCCAAACATATTATTAATATAATGCTTCCGGTGACCAAAGATGGGGTCAATAGGTACTGATTTTTCTAATAGTGTCTATGGAACAAGTTTAAATCTCTGATTTAAACAATTCCATTGAGCAAAATAATGGCCAGCACAATAGAGCCACCAATAGTGTGGGCTCCAGTAGCGGCACTGGGTTCCTCCCAGCTCCAATACTTATTCACTCTAAGACTTCAGACAAAGATACAATGCACCTGGACCCCAGTTTCCTCCCCTGTAAATAAGGGCAATAATTGCATTTACTTCATAAGATCATTATGGAGATTAAGTAAGCTAAAGCACTTAACCTAAAGCATAACATATAATACATAATAAATGCTATTGAAATAATAATAGTGATGGTAATAAAAGAAGCATACACAGATGAAAGTGATGATGACTGCAGTGTTTTGAAATACGGGCAGCAGTCTTTAGATACTGAGTCTCTTGCTGGGACATCATTTATAAGTAAAGGCACACAGGGTATAAGTTCTACGAATGAGAGACTGCCTAGAATTAGTTGAGCATTAGGAGCAGTGGAAGCTCTTAGCTGGCGAGCAACCAGCCCAGCAGCTAACTCACAAACTGCACTTTAGGTTCTATCAGATGGGCATCCCATCCCTGGCAACCCCACAGGATCCNAAGAGTTGACTCATTGGAAAAGACTCTGATGCTGGGAGGGATTGGGGGCAGGAGGAGAAGGGGACGACAGAGGATGAGATGGCTGGATGGCATCACTGACTCTATGGACATGAGTTTGGGTGAACTCCAGGAGTTGGTGATGGACAGGGAGGCCTAGCATGCTGCAATTCATGGGGTCGCAGAGTCGAACACAACCGAGCAACTGAACTGAACTGAACTGAAATCCTGATAGAGCAGAAAATGAACCAACTAACAGTCTCTTCTCCAAGGACTTTCCCACATTCAGACAAGCACATAATATTTTCATCAAACACACTGGAAGAAAGAAACACAAAAAGGAAAGAAAACTCATTTACCTTTATGGGCAATATGACACAGATCCTCTTGCATTTTAGAAAACTCTGATGAAGTTTCAGAGCCATCAGAATAATTTTTCTCTTCTCCAAAATCTAGTGTAGACAAATTAGGATTGGAGGAATGCAGTCTTATTGGGCCAGAAAAAGGCTTAGGTACCTGAAGTGACACCAAAGGGAGATATTACTTTTGAGATGCGAATTGCTTAGACTATTCACTTGTTTCTAAGATTGGAAAGTAGAAAAGAAGAACATTCTACAGAACATTTTTTTTTTTGGAGTGCTAACTTTCAATATGAAAACTCAGTAAAACACTTGCCATGGCAACTTCCACTGGCTTCTTATGAAATACAATTAAGTGAGAAATCACATTTTTAATCGGAGATGATCATAACTTTAAAGCTATAGGTTTAAAATGACAGCTAACGTGGCCAGGCTCTTTCTCATTTATATTCAATTCCTTCCTCCTTGCAATAATCACCCAGGACCTAGGTTGCTGATATTAATAGTTAATGGAGTAGGTTTAAAAATGTTTTCTTTATTAGCACCTGGTGCTTCTACAAATCACCTTCTCAGATGTTTTGAACACAAATCTCTCTTTGCTTTGAAAGTATTTCAATTCAATCCATAAAGTGCTTTAAACCAGAGTTACATAAGTGTGTAACAGTTTCTGTAAGTTCCTGATTTATTTCGACCCTAATAATGCTGAAATTTAATATATAATGACTGAGCTGCAAATCTTGGCTTAGCTGTACATTGGAAAAGTCAGCAGTTAGTGTTATGCAATGAACTTCTGATGGAAGGTGGGAAGGTTGGAGAGAAGAGACAGTCTATACAATGTCCTGCTCCCGAAGACTCCGGCCAGTGGGCTCAGAGGGATGGTGAGTCCACTGAGCCACAGAAAAGGTGGGACAGAGCACACAACCTCAGCAGCCGCAACTCAAGGTGCACACCCCGGTGGGGAAGAGAGCAGGCAGGCTAAGCAGCAAAGGGGAAACCAAAGCCCTAGAAATGACTGCAGTTCCTCCAGTCATTAGTATTCAGAAAACCCAAGTGACTGAATTCCTGTCTCTGCACAGGCTATCTGAGAGTAACTACAGCATAGTCACTTTTCTATGGGTCCCAGCATGTGTCCCTGAGGAAACCAGCCTGGAGGGGGAAGCAAGGGTTACCTGCAGCGTTCCTTTAGCGTCTTTGCCAAGAGCTCTGGACCGCCACCTCCTGTGTGATCTCTTTTCCTTTTTGGGACTTTCAAAAGCTCCACCCTTTGTTTTAAAACAGGAAAGAGAGCACAGACAGTAAGATGCACCAAACCAACAGAGAAAGACACACACCAGAGTGACCAACTCCATCCCCTTGAATTTGGCTGAAGCAATCAGCCAGAAAAACTTCCCTGTTAGTGAAAGGCTGGGAGGAGAGAGGAAAGCCTAAGAGTGCCAGCAGGCAAACAGAAATGGGCTCTGGCTGACCTGGATGGCATTGATAGCTGGTGCTGAATATGTCCGATGCAGGATGTCCATACTTTGCAGGAGCTGGCTCATCTCCACCAGGTAGGCGTGACAGTGCGCCAGGTCTGCAGGGGGAAACAAGAGAAGAAATAGGAGCTACATGCCTTGCGTTCAACCTTCACTGTTCTAGTGCCAGCCATTTTTCTCATTTATCTATATTTGCTTTTACATATGTAAAGCTAGGAAATTTTACTTCCATTTTTATAGGAGAGGCAGTAGACTTGTGGTTAAGGGCATAGATCTAGAGAACCAGGCTGCCTCAGTCTGAATGTACTTAACGAACTGAACCGTGGCCAAATTACATAACTTCTCTGGGTCTCAGTTTCCTCACAGGCTTCCCAGGTGGCACTAGTGCTAAAGAATCCACCTGCCAATGCAGGAGATGGGGGTTCAATACTTGGGTGGGGAAGACCCCCTGGAGTAGGAAACGGCAACTCACTCTGCCATTCTTGCCTGAACAGTCTCATAGACTGGCAGGCTACAGTCCACGAGGGGATAATGATATTCGGAGCTCACAGGACAGTTGAGTCAAATAAGTTGATAAATGCTGAGTACTTATATTGCTCATATTTATTGAGAGGGCAACATTTTATGGCCCCAGATGTGATCCTATCTGCATTCAACAGAAAAATGGAATTTTCAGGCATCTTTCTCTGATAGTGGTTCTTAATCGTGGCTACATTTTAAAAATCAACTGGTGAGGTTCTTAAAATTACCTATGTCAAAGTCTCATCCCTGGTCAATTAAATTAGAATACTCCCAACCTCACTGGTGACTTCGTTTTTAGTTCCATAGGTGATTCTTAACTAAGATTGAGAACACTGAGCTCCCGTATAGTAAGAGCGGCTCCTTACCAGAATCAGTTTGGGAACTGTGAACAGCTAGTGATGCCAGGGCCCCACCCTGCACTAATTTAAAGGGATTCTCTGGGAGAGGGGCCTGAGCATGGGTATCCTGGCATTTTACAAGCTCTCTTGCAATTCTAATGTGCAGCCAGGGTAGAGAACACCTGTTTGGTGAGGAATCTCCATTTGATTCACCCACTCACCTCTGGATAGTGATTTATAAGTTCATGGATGTGCATCAGAATCATTTTTGGCACTCAAGCCCTGGATTCTGTGATTTAGCAGTCTATGTGGAAATTGGGCATCGCTGCTTAAAGAACAGAAAAGGAAACCTACTCACACACACACCCAAGGGAAGACATAAAACTCTAAAAGAGAGGGTCTTTAGTTTATCATGAGCGCAGATCTTCATAAGCAAAATCTAACAGGAAACATAGGCCAGTCTAGAGGGAGAATATAAATCCACCTGGAGTACAGACGAAATCAGGAAAATCTAAGAGCAGAGGTTTTTGACAGAAAGAAGCAGAGGTTTTGAGTCACTCTACCTTTGGAGCATTTTTCCATGTCCTCTGAAGACTGTAACCATAATGGAACTCGAGTCTCACCACCACAAGAAAATGATAAATTGCTTCCGGTTTGAAACGAATTCTGCTTTGATATACTGCTACGCTGTTCCACAGATGACAAAAGCACATTATAAATGAAAACAGAGCCTGGTGGGAACACTTTAGGGTAAAGGATAATAAAGTGGGGTAGTTGCTTAGGGAAGCCATCTGCCCACAATGAGAAAGAAGCTTCTAGCAAAGCACTCCATCAGAGACCCTGAGAGCTCCAGCTGTCACCCATGTGGCCACACTGTGCTACAGTCCCCTGAAATCTCCTTCTGCCAGATGATAACCATATGAAAAGATGACACAAATGTTGGGAAAGACTGTGTGGTTCTGTTTGACTATAAATGTATCTCCTGCATTTTACAGCCAGAAAGCAAACGAAAGTCAAAGTGATGAAGGGAGAGTTAGGATGTTAAATCCCTCTGTACATGCTCTTCTTCAGCTATGATCCTCTGCATTAATAGATGCTCCTCTGGCCCTGGCTCTGACTGAGGGGACGCACAGACAAATAAAATCCTAGATCAAACTCATTCTGCTCCTCCCTATAAACTTCTCCTTCCTCAGACACTGCCCCCAAGAGCAGACTCCCCGCCACAAAGCCACCTACTTCCTTTAGATTCATGATTGGCAAATCATTACCTTCCTACTCGAAATGGTGTCCATGACCCCAGGACCAGAGTCTGTGACTGTAGATCCTGGGAAAAAATGATTAACTTCGTGCGGAAACATGGAGATTTCATTCTGACGGTACATTCTGTGGTGGCGGAGTTTGGATACCCACTCATCAAAGACGTCCTCTGACTTTACCTAGATTGTGTTGGGTCGAAAGGACACAAGAGTATCACTCATCTGAGAAATAGTTAGTTGTCCCATTGAGGTCATTCCTGGCACTTTTTCATGCTGACACATGTAGAACTGTGGAAGTACCAATTTGTTTACTTCGTTACATTCATGTAGTCTATGGAACACGTCTATGGAGCAGGAGATGGAAATTAAGAATGGTATTCATAAACTCTACATTTAAGCATCCTATGAAAGAGCCTACTGTTATGCTATTATTAAGACATATTAAGAAAAAGCAAGTTGAAATTTATATTTATCCATCTCTTACAAGAAGAAAAAAGAATTGGAAAAAAGGATATTTATCCATCTCTTAAAGCAGTTCCAAGTTTTCCTGTCCCCGTTTCTCATATCCCCACTGAAAACATTACACCATTTTTAGTTAATAAAAAACCTCTTTTCTAATTCAGACTTTTCAGATCAATCTTCTCTGAACTGGAGAGAATGAATACATTCTTCTTGAAATGTTTAACCTTGTTCATCTTCTCTGATAATGAAATGTTAGTGAGGAATACATGTTAATAAATGTGAAGGTTATTTACAAGAACATTTCTCCCACTCTTAGAAAACAAAAATCTGATAAAGTATTATCAGTGATTTCCAGGATTTTTCAAACACACAAACACAAACTTTTAGCCATTCTCTCCATGAATGACTATCAATGTATAATTTCTATGAAGAGTAATGTTTGTATGTAGTAACTTTTATTATAAACTACATCAAATGTGCATAAAAGTACTAAAAAGAATATATGAAGCACCTATGCATCATAAATATCTCTGAATAGTCAATACTTCTATGTACATATGATGGTGCATTAATAACTTTCAAAACGAAAAGTGATAGACACCTAAATATGAGAAAACAGAGACTCATGAAAAGGCAATATAAATGACTCCAAAAGAATACTCAGTAGGTTAACTTCCAAGAAGAGAAATCCAGGTCAATTCAGGTAAAATCTTTACTAAAGCTGTTATTGAGAGCAAGGATGTGGAAATAAATGTCAGCAACATCCTACATTTAGGAAGTGTTTGGTTGACATCTATGTTTGTTGTGTTGGTTAGANATATGTAGAGTTGTATGTAGTAACTTTTATTATAAACTACATCAAATGTGCATAAAAGTACTAAAAAGAATATATGAAACACCTATGCACCATAAATATCTCTGAATAGTCAATACTTCTATGTACATATGATGGTGCATTAATAACTTTCAAAACGAAAAGTGATAGACACCTAAATATGAGAAAACAGAGACTCATGAAAAGGCAATATAAATGACTCCAAAAGAATACTCAGTAGGTTAACTTCCAAGAAGAGAAATCCAGGTCAATTCAGGTAAAATCTTTACTAAAGCTGTTATTGAGAGCAAGGATGTGGAAATAAATGTCAGCAACATCCTACATTTAGGAAGTGTTTGGTTGACATCTATGTTTGTTGTGTTGGTTAGAAATACACACAAGACTTGAAACCCCACCAGGCTCTACTGGACATGCCATTTACAGGTAGAAGCAACACAGACTCACATCTATTCGTCTCCTTTAAATTATGTTCTTAAAATGTACTTCATTTCCCAGACCTTGCTCCTGGGCATTTTATAGGAATCCTGTGTCATTCTTTGTACTAGTCTACTATCAGAGGCCATTAAAAATCAGTGCCCAGAGCATTCCTCTTGACCCATTTTTTAACTGGGTTAAACGAGGCAGAAGAACAAAAGCACTTTCTTAAATAACTGACCAGGGTTCTGCGTGAGCCCCTCAGGTAGTCACAGGACTGCAGGTGCACAGTTACGTAACTCTCTGCTGCCCAGACTATGATAAAGGGAGAGACTGGGACTGGATGGCTTACATTAGAAACTGTCCAACTCTGAGACCATCAGCCAGGACCTCAGATGAGTCCACACACCCGCTCTCACAGGCACAACTGATGGTCAGAATGGACAGGAAACACAAACAGAACTGAATCAACACAGAAATATTAACCAGCATTTATCACGATATTAGTATTTGACATATGTCGAGGCATTCTAGTTCTTTACAAATTAAGAATTAATCATTGTTTTTACTGTTAACTAGAATAGAGAAATTATTTGAGAGGAGGTTTACCACTGAAGCGGTAAACCTTCAAAGATTTTTTTAAAATCTTTTTTAAAAAAAGATTATAGGTCTTTCCCTCCTTTGATTCACATTAGTTATTCTTAGTCAGGGGTACTGTGACCACCCCAGAGGGTGTTTGATGACATCTGCAGACATTTGGGGGTTGTGATAATTAGAAGAGGGCTGTTACTGACATCTACTGGGTGTAGGCTAGGGCATCCTACAATACATAAGACAGGCCCCCATGGCAAAGAAGTTTCCAGCCCACCCTCCAGACGTGCTGAAGGTGAGAAACCCTGCTCTAAACAATTATTACACCCATAAGAACAGGGCCTTAGGCTTAAAAAGCAGTATAGATTTGACTGTCCTGGGCAGTCCATCAACTACATGTATGTGCTAAACATGTATTTGCCCAAGTACCACACACATGTCATGGGGAGGACAGGGATACACTAAGATGTGAAGATCATAATCTCATGCTTTTATTTTCCCAACTCTCAGCCCCCATTCCCAATATTCAAAGTAATTTGTCCAAGTAAGAAAGGACTCCTAAGTTTTCTCAATTAATTTATAACCCTCAGGTGACACCTAATCATTATATATAATAAATGAACCTATTGAGCTTACAGTGGGTCAGGCGTTACACCAAGCTTTCTACATTCAGCTCCACAGGATGAGCAAAGTAGTTCCCACTGTGGGTGCGAGAAGTGGTGAGAAAACTAAGACTTTCAGAGATTCAATAATTTGTCAAAAGCTGAGAGCAAGTAAGTAGTCAGGTGTTCAAGATCTGAACCAGATCTGGATCTCCAAAGCTCTTGCTTCATGCTTTTAATTATCTATACAACCTGCAGCAGAAGGGGCAGAAGACTGGAGTGAAGCACTCCATTTCAGAGACGCTATTTAGAGACCCTTCCTTTAGGAGAAAAATCACTGTGGTATGAGAATTTTAATCCCTATAAAGTTAGTTGACGCTGTAAGCCAGAGCGTCACAGACTAAAGACCATATTATATTTCATGAAACATATTTTATTCTATGGCAAATGGTTCTTCACTAAAGATGGTACTGCTTGGGAGTAGAGAGAATTTGTATTTGAAAACATGAATTTTTTTTTTTTAGGTTACTGACGTCACAGTCACAATGGAGGATGGATATAAGGGAGAAGAGACAAGGATGTTGAATTTATTTTATTGAGTCCCAGTGTGAGAGACTCTCCTACACAATGAAGAACTGTCCCATCCAGATAGCAATAGCATCCTTAGAAACACTTTCCTAATGAAGATCTTCTACACATTGGCTGGATGTTCTGAAATTCAAAAGGCATCACCAATGGTACTGTAACTGACGACTCCTTTGCAACATGAACGATCTGTGCAAAGGGAGACAGCACCTGGGCAGCAGTCTCACCTTCAGATGGTAAATGTGCTCCTCGGTATCCAGGTCTATGCACTTGGATGACTTCTTCACAGACATCACCGAGAGCCCGACGTCGATGCAGCCATGCAGCTTCTCTCTCTCTATCTGCAGAGGCACGAAGGGGCCCCCATAAGAACCACAGTGTTAAAAACCACCAGAACGTCCTTGACACTCCTTTCCCTCTCCCTCCCCTTCCACATCCACTAATAGTAAACACAACAGCCACACTTCTCCAGCACTTAGTGTGAGCCAGTGCTGAGCTGACTGCTGCGCATGCGTCATCCTACTTAACCTCAAGGGGAGACTGGATGGCAGAGCGTTAAGTAACAAGCAGAGGTGAGGAAAGCCGAAAGTCAGCCCTGTGGATTGACTCCCACAGCAGTGAATTCACCTGTTAATGGCACTGCTTCCTGCAGGATTTCTGGGGTCTAAATTCATTTGGAAGTGATTTTAAAAGAGGACTAACTTTGTTTTCTACCTCTGTGACTCTATTTCTGTTTTGTATTAGTTTCATTTGTACTCATTTTTTAGATTCCACATATAAGCAATATCATATGATCATGATATTTGTCTTTGTCTATCTGACTTCACTCAGTATGACAATCTCTAGGTCCATTCATTGGCTGCAAATGGCATTATTCCTTTCTTTTTCATGGCTGAGAATTATGGTTACAAGGGGGAAGTGTGAGGGGATGGGAAATTGGGAGGTTGGGACTGACATATACACTATATATAAATAACTAGAAAGAACCTACTGTACAGCCAGGGAACTCCATACTCTGTAATGAGCTATGTGGGAATAGAATCTAAAACAGTATGGGTGCATGTCTAACTGATTCACTCCGCTGTACAGCAGAAACACGGCATTATAAATCAACTATACTCCAATAAAAATTAATTAAACAAAAATTTTTAAAGCTGAATAAAACATAAAAATTAAAAGAGGAGTAAGGAAGCTAAGACAGGCCACTGTGGGTCAGGCACTATGGCACGTTTCTGCAGGTACCTCTATAGGGTGAGCACCGTGAGAGAGGTGGGGAGATGAAGGCGGGAGGAGGGAAGTGCTGGGTGAGGTGCAGGTAGGACCAACAGTTACCCTGAGCCCTGGTGGGCCGTTTGCCTGGTGTCCACACACAGGGGAATCTCCTGTCACCTTCACCAAGGACTTTCGCCACTAAACCCCTCAGTCCCCATAATAGTGGGAGGACACGTCCTGTGTTTTGTTCCTGTTACCTCACTGGGAAGAGGTCTGTCCCCACTCAGAGAATCCCATAGTACAACCCTAAGACCAGAACCCACAGCTGGATGCCCAATAGAGTATTGAGAGGGGCCCTCACACCTCCACTTGTGGGTGAACTGAGGCCACGCAGAACCTAGAGAGGAGACAGAAGGGAACAGGCACCTCTGTTCCCTGAGGATAAATACCTCCACCCTCATGGTTTCCAGCTAGGGAAATGCAATCCCAAATGTGCAGTCTCATCCACGAGCCTACAAACATTGTGTGCGTGCTCAACCACTCAGTTGGGTCTGACTCTCTGCAGCCCCATGGACTGTAGCCCACCAGGCTTCTCTGTCCATGAGGATTCTCCAGGTAAGGATGCTGGAATGAGCTGCCACTTCCTCCTCCAGGGATCTTCCTGACCCAGGGATCGAACCTGGGTCTACGGCACTGCAGGCAGATTCTTTTTACCGATTGAGCCACTATATTGTTGTGCAGCTGTCCAGTCACATCCGACTCTTTGCGACACCAGTGGTTAGATGCCATGAAGTAAGTGGCAATGCCTTAACCATATGCATGCTGTCAGGCTCAAGAGCCTCTTCCATCCTCATCAAGGGGAGTGCTAACCTTCTCTCCTTTCATACAACATGACTAGCCCTGGAGAATTCTTCAATAGCATGCTGGATTAACAAGACCACTTACGTCAGTTTGGTTCTTGGCGTATTTCAAGATTCCTTTGTCCAGATAGAAGAATCTCTGTGGGGAACAAAGTAGAATTCATTAAAATATTCTATTTAAATGTCCTTCTCTTGGTCTCCTTGCTCAGCCTCAAATTAAATATACGCGCCGAAGAACAGGGCCTGAGTAGAGAATGTGAGTGCAAACAAAGCTGAGTCCCAAGCCAGTTCTTACCTTATGCCAGCCTTTCAAGGGCCATTTTCTCTTTTTCAGCAAAAATCCTTTCTGTATTGGTGGCTCTTGGGTGTAATTCATCTCTCCCCTCAGTCCTTCCACCACTTCCCAGCTGTCCTGTTGCAATGAAAGAGTTCGGGCTCAATGATTATCTCTAAATAATTATCAGGCTCAATATATACATATATATCCATAGTAACATTAAGAAGCACTTGATCCCATTTGTAAATCCATCCAAGATGATGAGACTGGCTGGATGTGCTGGGGAAAAGAAATCCAGGCTTAATTTATGTACAGTTCTTAGACTTTATAGATTTAATGCTACAATTTAGTGGCATCAAATTTGTCTGTTTTTCAGGAGCTCTCTCTCAGAAGGGAATGTCTCTTCCTCTTCTAGTGCTTCAACCTTGACAACCACAGCTAAAGGTAAGGATTTTGCTGTAAATTCTATTTTTGTTCCCTTTGCATCATCAGTTATTTTCACTCACTACTAGACTTCAGTCTAAATTTGAACCCAAAGCTATAGACATCAAGATGAAAACTGGGCAGGAGGGATGCAGTGGCTGAGAAAATCGGCCCAAAAGCGTGAGACTGCATTGTGTTGGTAAACATGACAAGTTGTTTGAGATAATGATTTAGGCACACTATCCCCAAATTCTAGGTATTTAAATTGTTGGAAATCTTGAAGGGTCAAAAACGTGGTTCTGCAACACATATTTGCATCCTCTTTTCCCAGAAATTTTGTTTTCTCTTCCTTTCTTTTGTTTCAAAAACTTGGGGTGGGGGCAGTGTGGAAGAGGGTACAATTATTGCTCTACGAGAGTCCCTTGGACTGCAAGGAGATCCAACCAGTCGATTCTGAAGGAGATGAGCCCTGGGATTTCTTTGGAAGGAATGATGCTAAAGCTGCAACTCCAGTGCTTTGGCCACCTCATGCAAAGAGTTGACTTACTGGAAAAGACTCTGATGCTGGGAGGGATTGAGGGCAGGAAGAGAAGGGGATGACAGAGGATGAGATGGCTGGATGGCATCACGGACTCAATGGATGCGAATCTGAGTGAACTCCAGGAGTTGGTGATGGACAGAGGCCTGGTGTGCTGCGATTCACGAGTTTGCAAAGAGTCGGACACGACTGAGCGAATGAACTGAACTGAAGCTGTTTGCAATTTTGGGGGACAAATAGTTATTATAATAAATCTTTCACTGTCTGCTGTTTAGGTTATTTCAACTAATTGGCTAAAATATAATTTTAAAAGGAATACTAAAGAAAAACACTAAAAATTCTAAAAAGTTATTTTCAAATGCTTGAAAATGCACATACTCATTGCAAAATTATCCCAAGGTAGACCAAACTTGGCAACACTTCAGTGGTTTTTAAATTTTTTATTGTTATTATCTTTTGTTAAGATATAACATACATGATATGCAAAAATCTTAAGACTGCAACTTGAAGAATTTATAAACCTATACCTACCATCCAGATCAGAGAGAAAACATTTCTAACCCAGGATATTTTAATTTTGACAAACATGCCTTTCCCCTTCTCAGGTTTACTGAGCTAATACTGACCTATAATATATGAAGCTTTAAGATGTACAATGAGGTGATTTGATACACTTCTATTCCTTCACATAATTACTGTTTGTGTGTGTGTGTGAGTGTGTGTGTGTGTGTGTGTGGTGATAATATTTAAGATCTACTCTCTTAATGACTTTCAAGTATATGGTACTGTTAATTATAGTCACCAAGCTGTACATTGGCTCCTCAGAGCATATTCATCTTATGGCTGGGAATTTGTACCATTAACCAATATCTCCCCATTCCCTCCGCCCTCCATCCCACTCTGGCAGCTACCATTCTACTCTCTCCTTCTATGAGCTCCACATCTTTAGATTCTGAATATAGCGAAAACATGCAGTATTTGTCTTTCTCTGATTTATTTCCCTTAGCATAATGCCCTCAAGCTCCATTCATGTTGTCATAAAAGGCAGGACTTTTTAATGCTCAATAGCATCCCATTGTATGTGTATGTCTGTACATATATGGAATTTATGGATTTACATTATGCTTACATTTCCACGAGATACATATACACCTCACATTTTCTTTATCTACTCACTCATTCAGTGAGCACTTAGATTGTTTCCATGTCATGGCTATTGTAAATAATGTTGCAATAAAAACTGGGGCACAGATATCTCTTCAAGAGACAAATGTGTCATCTGGCCAAATTTCATGTTGAATAACTTGCTCTCAGTCAAATCTCCAGCCCACAGGAAAGTGGTACAGAGGCCAGAGGGGTTGAGAGATGAACCTTAATAACCTGGGAGCAGAAGCAATTAGCCCCAAGTCCTAGGAGAAAGACGAGGAGGGCGCCGAACCACAGGCAGTCCTGGGTGCTCCGGCTCAGTTTTTGTGTTGTCCTCAAGTTCAATACATGAAAAACACCCGGTGGCCAGAACACTTTCCTATTTTAGTGGCTGAACTCCCTTTGTATAACCATCCCCAAAGATCTGCGTTATGTCTGATTGCATTTTACTATGAATAAGGCTAAAGCTACACTCCACAATTTTGAAACATAGCATTGGTGTTCCAGTATCTGGAGTTGTAAAAGTTGAATTCTTCAACGGAAAAAGCAAAACTTAGACTCAACTCTTAAATTAGAGGACTTTTCCAGAAAGGTAGCAATTTCAAATGAGATTCTCTATAGCAATTATTACTAATTATTTAAAGTCACTTAAATTTTTAAAAAGTCATTCATACTTACATTCAGACAATCAATAGAGGAGAATGCATAATATTAAGTAATGAGAAGCCACACACACACAAATATTCTGCTCACATTTATTTCAGCTCAAAAACCCAGTCCTCAAAAAGTGTCTTGCCTGTCAAGATTTTAATGAATCTTTAAAATCAAGTTAAAAATTTAACCTCTTCTAGGAAGCCTTCTTCAGAAGAAAGTACTATTTCATCCCTAGAAACTCCACAAGTATTTCATCTTTCCTTTCACCTACTTATGATAGTATATGCGAGGTTTTATCATCCCGAGATGGATAATAGACTCTTTAAGGGTGTAAAGTGTCTAGTTCAGTTTTGATTTCCTCATATGCCTAATCTGCTGTCCAGTGAATACGATGCATCTGATTGACAAACGGATAAACCTGGTCCTGGAATAAGGCTGCAAACAGATTAATGTTGTTGGAATATCATTCACTGGCTTGCATATGAAGTGTACCAACAAAGGTCTGTATAGTCAAATCTATGATTTTTCCAGTAGTCATGTATGGATGTGAGAGTTGGACCATAAAGAAGCTGAGCACTGAAGAAAATGGATGCTTTTGATCTGTGGTGTTGGAGAAGACTCTTGAGAGTCCCCTGGACTGCGAGGAGATCAAACCAGTCAATCCTAAAGGAAATCAATCCTGAATATTCATCGGAAAGACTGATGCTGAAGGAGCTGAAGTTCCAATACTTTGGCCACCTGATGCGAAGAGCTGACTCATCAGAAAAGGCCCTGATGCTGGGAAAGATTGAAGGCAGGATGAGAAGGGGATGACAGAGAACGAGATGGTTGAATGGCATCACTGGCTCAACAGACATGAGTTTGACCAAGCTCCAGGAGACGATGAAGGACAGGAAGCCTGGCATGCTGCACTCCATAAGGCTGCAAAGAGTCAGACATGACTGAGCAACTAAACAGCAACAACAATACCTCTGGGCCAAATGACTCTTTACAAGTCAAATACAGCACAATCACACTTGAGAAGGAAACTTGAGAAAGAAGGTGTCATTGTTAAAAGAAATCTAAGGCTCAAAATTCTCTGAAAAGTACTCCAAAGAAATCAAGCTCCTTTGATTTGCTTAAGACTCCCAGGCAGCACGTAGAGTGCTAATACCAAGATGTGCTAGACCATCATGCACATTTGCTCAAGACATTCAATTGTGCAAAATGTGAATGCCAAGAGGGATTAGATGTTACTTCATACTTAACAAAACTGGAAAAGAAAAAAAATGGAATAAGATCATGCTTGTTTAAAAGATAACGAGGATTAAATTTCAAAAAATGTTTCAAGGATTCATGTTAGAACTAGATTGCTCCTGAACTGGGACACAGTATACATCTAACAATGAGCATGTGTCGGGGGCAGGGGATCAGATTTGGTTTGTTGACTCTTAATAAATAAGCCAGCCAGGGTTCACATTTATTACTACAAAACATCATCTTTTTCCCCTCACTTAATCTTCTATCTGGGCTCAGGACATGAAACTCTTACCAGTTTGGAAGAGGCAGATCTAAAGAATTTAAGAAAGTGAAGGCTCTCCTTGACAGAGGGAGACAGCAGTGCAAACGCCTTTTCTGGCTCAACCTCCCAATCCTCCCCCTTCAGCTTATCTTTCACCATCCTGAAGTCATGAGGCTGAAATCTAAGAGCCAGCATCCAGCCAGTGGTTCTCAGTAGAGGCAGTACTGTTCCTTTAGGCTGTGAAACCTTGGGGGCATTTTTAATTGTTAAAGTGATGGGGACCTGGGAATGTTAGATGTCCTGAAATGCCTCAGTCTTGCACAATAAAACAAGTTGTCCCAACATCTGCAAGAGTTTCCAAAGCGCACAGTGACATTTTCATAGGTGAAACCTGTTTATACTTGCCAAAGTATTTTTGCATGCTTTTTAGCACACTCTGAATTCTTGGGAATGCAACTACTAAATAACAGGTAAGACTGTACTTTCTCTTGTTTGGGACTTTACCAACAGTCACCGACCCTTTTGCAGAATCACTGACATCAGTGGCAGTTGTGTTGCTTGTGTTATATGAGCTATTAATGCATCTCTGTGGGTCTTTATTAGCAGCTCTCACCCCATGTACAGGGGTATCTGACTACTCCATTACATCTTCTAGTGTAGTCATGTCTGGGCTTTTACATATTGTAATGTACACCTTAACACTAACCACTTTCTCTGAAGTTGCCTTTATTTATAACAAAGCACTTTGTTAGCACTTTCAAAATTATGTGTGCAAATATATTAGGTGAAAAATCAATTTCACTTGAGTGTAAAAGGTTCATTGAAATAATGGTCACAAAAGGGGACATTAGTATGATGGGGTTAAAAATCACTGGTGATCTTGACACTAATTCTGTGAGAAGGAATGCCAGGCCAGGGAACAACGTAGCAAAATCACTTTGAAACTATAAGGGCTTGATCATTTTTACAACTCAGTCCTTTTGGTTTCATCTTCAAAGTGTATATCTTCCATGTCCCTTTCCCTGTTTCTACATTACCACCCACCACTCCATCAAACCTCACTTTCTAAGACTCCCCACTTCTATGATACCCCATCAGGTCCTATCCTCCATGCAATGAAAAAATGAATACAACACACCCGTCATTTTCACTTCTGTGGCTTCCTCGTATTATTCCAGCCTCCCAGAATCTTCTCATGCTTTTTTCCACCCACACAAAACTTCAAGATTTTAGCTCAGTGTCTATCTTTTCCATGAAATTCCTAAATTACCCAAAGTACATCAATCATGTATTACTGTAAATTATGGCAGTGTTGTTGTCCATGGGTTCCCTTGATAGCTCAGCTGGTAAAGAATCCGCCTGCAATGCAGAAGACCCCGGTTCGATTCCTAGGTCGGGAAGATCCCCTGGAGAAGGGATAAGCTACCCACTCCAGTATTCTTGGGCTTCCCTGGTGGCTCAGCTGGTAAAGAATCTGCCAGCAATGTGGGAGCTCTGGTTCTATCCCTGGGTTGGGAAGATCCCCTGGAGAAGGGAAAGGCTACCCATTCCAGTATTTTGGCCTGGAGAATTCCATGGACTGTATAGTCTATGGGGCCGCAAAGAGTAGGACGCAACTGAGCGACTTTCACTCACTTTCCCAAACACAGTTTTCTCCGTTATTAACATCTTGTATTGGTGTGGCACAATTTTTATAAGTAGATGAACCACATCATTATTAACTAAAGTCCATAGTTTATACTAGGGAGTCACTCTTTATGGCATACAGTTCTAAGAGTTCTGTCAAACACATAATGCTCATATGATTATATCCACCATTAAAATAACAAAATAGTTTCACTTCCCTAAAAATCCACTTCCCTTAACTTTCATCTCCTCTCTTAACCTTCCTTGGAAACNAGAACAGTGAAGCAAAGACTGACTTTGAACACTACAAGGAATGGGGTATGAAGACAACAGTCAGAAAGGACCAACAATCTATTCTTTGTATAAGCTGAGTTCCTTTAGTTGGGGATTTCCTGCAAGGAGAATAGATTCCTACTGAGTTAAGATGCTATATCTGAAAGATGGTCTACTTCAAAGAGATCCACTTCTTACGCAGAGTATCAGGGTCCTTAAAACGAGAGTATTTCAGTTCTGGGTCCGTAATTGGCCAAAGTAAAGGGAGCTCGTTAATAATTGTTTCTAAAATTTACAGAGGACGGGTCGTTCTCCAGTGAGTTTCACTGGCTTTTCACCAGTGAAAATACTAAATTTTCTCTCTCATCCCCATAGAGGAAACGGGAGGTGAGTTTTGTCTCCATTTAACAGACGGAGAACTGAGGTGAACCTCACTTGCCAGAAGTTCCTCCAATAGCAGAATATAAAGACTGTAGCAGTCATCTCTTGATTTCAACCTGCTAATAACACTAAGGGATGAAAATGTGGCACCCACGCTATCATTCACCCTGCCTGTGCCCACAGCCATAGCTGAAAACAGGGCATTCTCTCCCACTGAACCCAGACTCAACTGCAGAATACTTCTCAACACAATGCTCTAAGTAGTAACTACTGATAGCTAGGTGCTGGCATGGGGAAAAGTGAAAAACACACACCCATGCAAGGACAAGGCTGAGCAAAACAGAATGGAGTCAGAATTTAATTCCTGTTTTCTCTTGTTTTAGGTACAGGTTATGCTAGAAGTTCAATATATCAAATATAGCTCATATATTTTAAATTCTGTTACATTCTTCTCTAAAAGTACTTTGTTAATGTGTATAAAATAAGATACATTTTAAAAGTACACATTCATATACACATTCTATACTTCCGTCGACTTCTGCACAATACTACACAGCTTTGGGTAGGTACATGTATGATAGCTGCAAAAGTTTCTGGGACACAAAGTAGAACTCTTCACTATGAAATTTTAGGTTTTCTACAAATAGGAATGAAATTCAAAGTAATGTCAACTGTAATAAAAATGAATGTTAATATGAATTCAGCATCTACTATGAATCTAACCCTAGATTAAATGCTTTAGTTCTAATCCTCACAATAATCCTATGAGAAAAGAATGATTATTCTAATTTCATTGATGAGAAAACTGAAGTTTTAGAGAATCTGAGGTTGCAGATACAAATATCAAGTGGAACCAAGATTGGAGAGTTCAAGTTCTAATCACTAGGCATAACTTCCTAAAATTATTTTGATAAAATTATATTTATGGACTGTTCCCAATGACAAAACAAGGCATTCTGAATATGAAATTTCAAGAGTTGCAGTATTCAAGTTGAAAGATCACAGAAGTCTCTTGCTTGGGTTTTCAAGGCTGTAAGTTGTACACTACATCTTAGATTCAATTTGTAGAAGTGAAAAACACAGATCACATTTAACACCCAGATCTCATCATTTTATCCTTTAAGGAAGCAAACTCCTCTAACATATTTAGAAAGGAGAGTATCCACACATAAATGAGGGCTCCTTGAGATTTTATGTGAGGAGGTTCTCGGATAGGAAAAATAAGTTCAAGTTCAGTTCAAGAAACAAGGACAGGGGCAAATTCAGTGGGAGGAACTGAAAGAGAGCCAGGTGGCTGGCATATAGAGACCTAATGTCACCTGGTGATGGTGGTGAGAATTTATATGAAAATGACTCTAGAAGACCAAGTCTTTCAGCCAAGGTTGTACTGAAAGTTTATACATTTAATGCTGCTTCCCCGTCACCATATGAGCTCCAAACATGAAAAATATCCAAAGATATAAAAATGTAGGGTTTTTTCCCTTTGGTATGTCTGTGTGATTAAAAAAAAGAAAAAAAGATTATCTCATGGATAAGACACGATAGAAATGCAAAGAATACCGGAGACAGAGGTGTCCAGGAGTTTGACTCCAGTGTGCTCACAAAGCTAAAAATATCCCCAGAAAGAGGCTGAGACCTGAGCTAGCTTACTGCTGGAAATCAGAGAATGTGGAGGGGTAAGCTTTATGCCATGATGAAAGACTTTACAATCTGCCTATCCAGGGAGAGGGCAGGAGGCAGGCAGCCTCAGCACCGGGACCTGACCATGCTGCGCGCTGGCCTGGTGGTGGTTCTTGCATAGTCACAGTTGCTGTGAGCAGAAGTCTCAGCTAGAAACAGAAGACTTTATTCTGCACTGGGGTCATCAGAGATAGGAATTAGGTAACAGGAAATTCTGAGCTAGGGCAGGATGAGTAGGGATAAGGGGAAAGCAAGTGCAAACTCACACCCTAAACTGTAATTCCAAAGCACATGAGAAACACTAGCATTAATGAAGATGCCCAGTAAATTTAACATCTGACTTATCTCCTCCTGATGGAATTAACAGAACCTAGAAATGACTTTAATCTGGAGCTTTAAAAACAAGTAGGTTGTTACACAGATTATCTTCATTGGCTGTATTTTAAAATTCCTCAAATAAAATTTCTTATTATATATAAATCTTAAAGTTTTAAATGTTGAACTTGAACTATCCAGAGATTGGAAACACAGAGTGATCATTATATTTAGCATCTGAAAAACCCCTGGATAAGGCTGTGTTCCCTAAGAGTCATGAAGTAAGAAATTCCATGGTCCCTGCATTTCTGCAGCATGTTCAGAGACTAGAAGACAATCGTGGGATGGTGTGTGATGGAGAAATGGACATGAATTGCCAAGGTGGACAACACAGAGGGAAAAGCTGAGCCAATCCTATAACAGAACACTTATTTTGACAGAAGGATGGAAAAATGGACATAATAAGAAAAGATCCCTAAAAAATAAACATGGCTTTATAACTAGCTTCTGGAGAAGGAAATGGCAACCCCCTCCAGTATTCTTGCCTGGAGAATCCCATGGACAGAGCAGCCTGGTGGGCTACAGTCCGTGGGGTGTCAAGAGTCGAACACACCCTAGCAACCACACCACCACCACCACCACCATAACTAGATCCAGGCTAAAGTTGGAATGCTTTGCCGTGCTACACGCTCAGTTGCTTCAGTCACGTCTGACTCTTTGCAACCTTATGGACTGTAGCCTGCAAGCCTCCTCAGTCCATGGGATTTTTTTCAGGCAAGAATACTGGAGTGGGTTGCCACTCCCTCCTCCAGGGGGTCTTCTTGACCCAGGAATTGAACCTGTGTCTCCTCCGTTGCAGGTGGATTCTTTACCGCTGAGCCACCAGGGAAGACCCAGGGTTGGAATAAACTTATTAAAATCTCCATCTTCTCTGCCATGGAGCAAAAGTAAGTGTTGATATTTATAAAGCAAAATTACATGCACATTAAATTGAGAGATCCTAAATATAAATGATGACCATTTGATGAATGAATGGCTGAATGATCAACCCATTCTAAGTCAGAAAAAACGGTGAGCACATTATGCACATCCTTCTTACTCTTTATGTTGGAACTCAAAAGCTCTGTGAAAAACCAAATCAATCAGTTTCCAGCAACACATCAAAAACATGTTTCTGTGGTATCCAGTCCTAGAATTTCATTTCCCTGCTCCAACTGCTATGCTGTTATATATAAGTACTGGCTGCTTGAATGAATCACATGCTATCCCTTTATCCAAGGAGGACACAGGAATAGATGCTACTACGTGCAAAACACTGCGGGAAAATAATACACTTTGCTTTAATCCCAACCAGATTTGTGGCTGACAGAAAGAGACGCTCCCATGCAAAGCTGACAAACAGGGTGAGATTAGCCACCCTCATGAAACTAGAATTCCTAGGGAGCCATGACGTA
The DNA here is from genome assembly GCA_006410875.1 of Neotragus pygmaeus. Lineage (NCBI taxonomy): Eukaryota > Metazoa > Chordata > Mammalia > Artiodactyla > Bovidae > Neotragus > Neotragus pygmaeus. Next base: position 1,452,114 of record SJYV01020496.1, read on the forward strand.
TTCTGGAAGAGGGCATGGCAACCCACCCTAGTAATCTTGCCTGGAGAATCCCACGGACAGAGGAGCCTGGAGGGCTACAGTCCATGGGGTCACAAAGGGCTGGACACAACTGAGCGACTAAGCATAGCACAGCACAGCACATGATGCATTAGACAAGGAGTAATTTTCGTCATTTGTTTTTAACCCCAGAAGGAGGTGATGACAGTAATGGGTGAAAAAATTATTCTTCCTAACCTCTCAGGGGAGACCTTGGAGAACTCCCCAAATGCCCCTGTGGTAAAATCTCATTTGTCTGGAATTATAGATTCTAATGCTACAAAGCAGTATTGAGAGGTGACAAGCTCCCTATCCGAGGCACTGTTGGAATGGAAAGACCCGTGATGACGAGTCATAAATGTGTGGATGTGCCGGAGGTGGGTGGTTGCTTGATTATTGCTTCCAAATCTGGAATCAAGGACTCGAGGTCAATTTAGGTCAGTATGTCCCATGGAGGGAAGGCAAGGCCAGCACAGCCTGCAGACGCTGAAAAGGCTCTGAGACCACTGTGACTGTTAAACCCACAGCTTTTGGACAGCCCACTCTCTACTTAACTGAAGGTGAAAGAATTATAATGATTAATGTGCATTTACTGTCATGGATCTAAAACCAGCAAATTCTGCCAACAGGGATTTTCTAAGAAAGAAAACCAAGGAACAACATATAATTAGCTGACAGTTATTTAGGAGTTAATTATTCAGTCCTTTGTTTCACTTCTTCCTAGTTAATTCCTTTTGACCACTTCTCTATTGACTTGCTTTCCTTGCCCATTAGAGAAGTGAAGCAGGTGAGACTCCAAGTTATAAGGGGGCATTCTGTGGTTGGAAGCGGTCATAAAAAGTTTGGTAAAGGGAAGAAAAGGAGGGCAGGAGGATATTATAATTACTGGAAAAGTGATTGTTTGCTTTTTTGTTTTGGTTAGCGGGGTAACCAAAAAAAGGAGCTGAAAAAAGTATTTTAACAAAAATTTGTACAAGAAGGTTTACAGCAATGCTATTTACTCACAATAGCCAAAGGTAGAAATAACCCAAATGTCCATCAACTGATGAACAAATAAATTACATACTGTAAGGAAAGTGTGGGCTCTGAAGTCAAACAGAATGAGCTTTGATTTCTTGTTTCTGCCACTTAATACACAATCTATGTGTCCTCAGGCAGAATAACTCCGTTGTCTGACTCAGCTTCCTTACAGAGAAAACAGGAATATCAATATCTGTGTTGGAAGACAGTGGCAACAATTGAATAAAATAATGCAGAGCCAAATACAAATTTTCCCATCCAGCAGACTCTCAAGCTACGTTATGAAAATTATCTAAAATTTACTCCTCTCAGATAACTGCTGCTGCTGCCGCTAAGTCGCTTCAGTCGTGTCCAACGCTGTGCAACCCCATAGACGGCAGCCCACCAGGCTCCCCCGTCCCTGGGATTCTCCAGGCAAGAATACTGGAGTGGGTTGCCATTTCCTTCTCCAATGCAGGAAAGTGAAAAGTGAAAGTGAAGTCACTCAGTCGTGTCCGACTCTTAGCAGCCTCATGGACTGCAGCCTACCAGGCTCCTCTGTCCATGGGATCTTCCAGGCAAGAGTACTGGAGTGGGGTGCCAATGCCTTCTCAGATAACTAAGATATGACTAAAAGCAAATGTTCCTAAAATGAGAAGTAGGAGTTCCCAAGTAAATGTACACATTTTAATCTGCAAACTTCTTGATTTAAATTTGCTCTTGAAATTTCCGTTAAACTTTACCTGTCGACTTCCTTGCTTGGAAGAGCAGCTGCTTGTGCTCCTTGAAGGTGAGACCAATTTTTGGGATACCGCAAGGCTCTTCTCATCACTCATCTTGAATAGCTGTCACTTGGCCTCGGTGTAGTCAGAATGCCATCAGAAGACAGTGGAGCAGGGAGTATGGAAGTTCCACACAGGCAGGGGGCTCAGCTTTTATCCAATATGTTTTAAAAGCATTTTGGATGCCCCAGAGGAAATCCCTAAAACCAAAATAAAAGAATTAGCAAAAAGTCCCAGGCATCAGACATCATCTATAATTAGCCACTGAATGTCTGAAAGTGGTTTATCTACACTACAGATTACAGAACCATGATGGTTAGTCACATCAGGGGCTGGGAAGGAAAAGATGCTTTATACCTATCTCTTATTGCAAATTATGGCAGTGGTTTTTCATGTATGTGGGTTTTCATGTAGCTTTGCAATATGACGGGCTTAAGAACACCAGTAGAAAATCTGAGTCCAGACACATAGAAAAGCTGTACCATAAAAACATCCCAAATCACAGTGAGATACCACTTCACACCCATGATGATAGATATAACCAAAAACCTGAAAAATAACAAGTGTTGGAAGAAACTGGAACCTCCAGGTATTCCTGCTAGAAATTCAAAATGGTGCAGCTGCAGTTGACAACAGTCTGGCAGATTTTTAGAAGTGAAACATAGAATTATCTTATGATTCAGCACTTACCCTCCTAGGCATATACCAAAGGAGCTGAAAAAAGTATTTTAACAAAAATTTGTACAAGAAGGTTTACAGCAATGCTATTTACTCACAATAGCCAAAGGTAGAAATAACCCAAATGTCCATCAACTGATGAACGAATAAATTACATACTGTAAATGATCGGGGTCTGGATATTTGTGCCTCCCCCCCACCCCACCATCCAAATTCATATGTTGAAATCCTAATGCTCGAGATTGTATTAGAAGGTAGGAGTTTGGGGAGGTGTTAGGTCCTGGGGAAAGAGCCCTCATGAATGGGATTACTGCCCTTATGAAAGAGACCCCAGAAGTCCCCGGCCCCTTCCACGATGTGAGGCTACCGTGATAAGCCTGCCACCCAAGAAGGGTACCCTGACCACACTGACATCTTCATCTTGGACTTCCAGCCTCTAGTCCTGTGAGGAATAAATTTCTATTGCTGATATGCCATCCAGTCTGCGACATTTTGTTAGAACAGCTCAAACAGACTGAAACGGTATATTCACACAATGGAATTATTTATTCAGGAAGTAAAGGGAATGAAGTACTGACACATGCTATAACATAAATGAGCCCTAAACACATTATGCTAAATGAAAGAGCCGGACATAAAAATAACCCACACAGTATATGTTTCTATTTATATGAAACATCCAAAGCAGGCAAATCCACAGAGACACAAAGCCAATTAGTGGTTGTCAGGGGCTGGGGGATTTGAGGAATGGAGTTCAGCTACAGGGTTTCCTTTAATGGTGATTAAAATGTTCTGGAACTAGTATATTGTGAAAGTACTAAATGTCACTGAATTATATACTTGAAAATGGGTAAAAAAGTTAATTTTATGTTATGTATATTTTACTACAATTTTTAAAAATCCCTTTCTGTTTTTTTGAGGGGATATGGTTGGGGAATTTGTTCTACCAAAGGTTTCTGGAGACATCCTCTAAAAAGAACTACAACATGGTGTAACAAAAACCATGAGGAAAGCAGAATTTTCCATATCATCTATTAGTGTACTAGTAAGGGCTTCCCTGGAAGCTCAGTTGGTAAAGAATTCAGCTGCAATGCAGGAGACCCCAGTTTGATTCCTGGACAGGGGAGCCAAGTGGGCACAGCTGAGCAACTAAGCACAAAACTCAAACAATGGTCATTTGCTGAGTCCATACGACTTACTGCCAAGCACTTTAGTATGGGTTCCCCATGCAGTGTCTCACTTCATCAAAGTCTGAGGGGAACTTTGCAGGCGAAAAAGCCAAGCTTCTAAGAAGTTAGGTCACTTGACCAATCACACAGCTGGCAAGTGACTGAATCCAGGCTAGATGCCAGGCCTGCAACCTTGGTGCTGGAAATGAGCATGCCTGGGTAGCCAGGGCTGGTGAGAACAGCTACTGCCCCATCTCGGGGACCTAAGAGAACGGAGGAGCTAAGCTAGGAAGACTCAGGAGGGAGCGCATCAGAAGCCAGCTCTGAAGAGGCCCGCTCCATCCTTTCCACAGCACCGATCTCCAAGATGGCGGGTATCTCTAGTGGGGAAGGGGATGGACCAGGACAGACGCAGAGACCCCTTTATGAAGCCAAGTCCCCTGAAACTGAGTTCCATGCTGAACTGGTGATTAATCTCCCTATCCAAAACTTTATTCCCTTTCTTGTTTCACAACTGTTCCTCCTCAGGATTGAAGAGTATCAAAGTAACAAGGCAGGAGCCTGTGGAGCCTTCCCAGGACAGACCAAGTTTCTGAGACTGTTACGTCACCTGACCAATCCCCATGTCCTCCGCCTGCCTCTTGTTTATAGGAAAGCTTTAGTTTCCTAGGTCTCCCGAGTCTCAAAGGCTGGCTGAAGAGTTAATGATTAGGAAATGTGATGATGTAGAAACAAAGAATGGCTTTTGGGCCAGGGAACTGGTAACAATTTAGACCATAAACCAGCAGAGTCACTGAGCTCCCAGTTCCATGAGAGATATAAAGGTTTGACTCAGACCTGTCTTTGCTGAAATCAGGATCCCACCAGACAAAAACTGCTGACCACAAGCATGGAGACCCCCAGCTGGGTTGAAACTAGAAGACTGGTGATGCTCGAAACTTCATGCCAATCAGTATGAGGACTGTGCACAAGCTGATCACACACCCCGCAGCCCCCTCACTCTCACTGTCTATAAAACCTTGGTCTCCCAACTGGCAACTTGGAGATGGTCTTAGGACATTAGTCCACCACCTTCCCAGGTTGCTGGCCTCCTGAATAAAGCAATTTTTCCTTTTCCACCAACTCTTGTCTCTTGAGTACCGGTCTTCTGAGCAGGGAGCAGTTGAACCTGGGTTTGGTGCCAGCCTCATTTGGTTACATTTACAAGTGATTGGCTGTGCTGCCCCCAGCCAACCCTTCAGCTCTCTAGAGGGCCTTCATCCACAGTCCTGAGTTAAGGATGACTAACATGTTTAGGTTTTGCCTTCAGACTTTTATTTAACACACTAAGTGCAAAAAAATTCTACAACTTTCCCAAGCACGTTAACAATAATTGAATTTTTTTAATATATAATTCATTTGGTCCTTAGTAAATTATAAAGAATTATATAGCTGTCATATATATAACAAGCTAGTTAAATATTACATCAAACTTCTGGTTAATTGTTAAATACTCAAGTCTACTATTCCTGTCACTAACACTTCTAAAATAATGCGTATGCCAAGGTCATAAAATAAAACCAAGACAATAACAAAAAAAAATCAAAATCTCAGAAAATAAAATAAAGGTAGCTGTAAGTCATAGAACTCAATTCCCATGTTGCTTTTATAGATCTTCCCTACAAATCTATGTATTCATCATATATCAAATCCAACAATAAATCAGACTAAAAGCAAACCAACACCAGCCTCCTGGGAAGTTAGCTTAACTTATGGGGCATGACTAATTGTACCTAAAGTTAGAAGCAAACGCAGCCCAGTTAAAAATGACAAGAGAGGCTGTTAAGATATATCAACAGTGTGTTTAAAAGCAGTGTTAGCTGTTGCTATTTAAGAAAGAAAGAAAAATAAAAACCTGATGGGAACCCCAAATGATGAAATGTCTGTGGGGGCAGTCATTGCTATGACAACCGGTTTCACAGTGGATGAGAAATGCCAACAAAGGGATTCCACTTTTGTGTGTTTTTTTGTTTTGTTTTGCTCTGTTTCAAGGGTGAGATCCTAACAGAGCATGGGACAAGGTGAAGTGGGACATGTGCAGAGGAACAGAAAAGAGCACTTAGTCCATAAATTAAGAGTCACAATTCTGAAACTGTGCCAAATCAGAAACACCATAATCCTGTCCTAGAGTATGGCTTCTGATTAAAACAGTCATCTTTATCTCTTAACCCTGTCAAATTTCACTTTGCAGGCAACAGCTACTAAGGCCAGAGCTGTGAGTAAGCTAAATCCCATACTCATTGAAATTGGAACTTTGAGTAAAGACCTCCGAAGGCACCATCTGCTGTGGCCCCCACCCCTGCCTCCTCCTCCTCCTCCTTTTCTGGGTAAAAGAAAATGTGGGAATTCACAACCCTGCCCACATCCACCCCTCGGTGAGTTTGAGATGATGCCTAAGGAAACAGATGTTTCATCCCCCAGCCCCTTCCTGTCTAATCTCATCAGAAATTTAAAATTACTAGGGGCAACTTAAAGGCCCAAAGAAGTCAAATTCTGGGGAAAGGATATGCTTAAATCAGGGCCGAATAAAGAATGAAGGCAGTTTTAGCCCCAGACTAAGGTACCAGAGGAGTAAGCTGGTTGCATGGAGTGAGGCAGCTATTGCCTCCAACTTATGAGACCCTGCAGGCTGGCCTGGGTTTGGCTGGGGCAGGGGGGAGGGTGCGGAGGTGGGTCACCAGAGGAAAGACGTCAGTGAGAGTCCTTACACAGAGGACCTTGACAAAGGGGAGTTACATGAAAGTCTGGTGTCATCTACTCCAACTAGCAAGTAAAAGGGCAAAGAGAGAGCCCTGTAGGGAGACAGACACTGGCCAGCGGCCAGGCCACAGATCCACTGGTGTAAGTCTTGAAGAGGTAGGTACACATGAGAAACACTGGTGCTTTCAATCCCCCGCGGACAACCTCTAACTCAAGAAGATTATTGGTTTGAACAAAATACAAGAGTTTCCTTGCTCATAGACTGAGAACAACTTGTATTTCCCCCTTATTATTCACTGAGTCAACTTACATACAGTAAAGTGAACAAATCTTTAGTGCACAGACAACCCTGAGAGCTTACATGTTATATTTGCAAATACTGACATAACCACCACCTGGATCAAGAAATGGAGCATATGCAGCCTCCCCACAAGGTTTCTGCACCTTCTGGCCCTTGATCTGCCTGGTGAGGAGCTCTTCTGCTCCTGCAGGTACCTGTCAACATAACCCAGGGACAGAGAGCTGGGACCTCCCGAGCTTGCTAGAACAGGAAATATGACGGCTCTTGTGCCTTCTGGCTAATGCAAGTGTTTGTTGTGCAACAGAACTCACTCTGAGACTCATTCTCATTTCAACAGATCACCTAGTACCCAAATCCAATAGGGATAAGAAGCTCAGTGCATTTACGTCAATTCAAAAATGCTCCTCTTGGGCCTCTGAGATGAGCTTGGGTCCTCTCTCACCACTGCCACCCATCTGGACAAGCAGCAGGGTCAGGTCCAAGAGAAAATGGAGCTCTGGTTACAAGTCCACTGGGCATAACAGGTGCAAACATATACCGTCCAGAGGCTCAATTAGGGAAGAGAGAACTCCTATTTCTACCAAGAAAGGGGAAGAATAAAAGACCAAAGCACTGTCGAGCAATTTGGCAACAAAGGCTATTTTAAGACCTATTTTAGAAATTTTCACTAAGAAAAGAATGTACAGTTTGGAAAAAGACACAAAGAGAGATTCACATCAAGACCTATATGCCTTCATGAAAAGATGCTCAATATCACTAATTATTAGAGAAATGTAAATCAAAACTAAAATGAGGCATCACTTCACAACTGTCAGAATGGCTATCATCAAAAAGAACACAAATAACAAAAGTCAGTAAGGATGTAGAGAAAAGGGAAACTTCATGCAACTGCTTGTGGGAATGTAAGTTGGTACATGCTAAGTTGCTTCAGTCATCTCCAACTCTTTGCAACCCTATGTGGTCTGTAGCCTGCCAGTTTGGTGCAGCCTTTATGGAAAACAGTATGGAGGTTCCTAAGAAAACTAAAAAATAAAATTACCATATAATCCAGCAATCCCACTCCTGGGCATATATCTACACAAAAACTTAATTTTAAAAGACACATGTACCCCTATGTTCATAGAAGCATTATTCGCAATAGCAAGACATGGAAATAACCTAAATGTCCATTGAAAGATGAATGAATAAAGAAGACAACATACGCAAAAGAACACTACTCATCCATAAAAGAATGAAAGAATACCATTTGCAGCAATGAGGATGCAACTAGCAATTATCACCCTAAGTGAAGTCAGAAAGAAAAAGACAAATACCATGTATCACTCATATGTGGAATCTAAAATATGGCACACATGATCTTCTTGTTCAGTCACTCAGTCATGTCCAACTCTTTGCAACCCCATGGACTGCACCACGCCAGGCTTCCCTGTCCTTCACCATCTCCCAGAGCTTGCTCAAACTCATGTCCATTGAACCTACCTGTGAAACAGCAACACTCACAGACATAGAGAACAGAGTTGTCATTGCCGAGGGGATGGAGGAGAGACTGACTGGGAGTTTGGGGTTTGCAGATGCAAACTATTACGTACAGAATGGATAGGAGGTATATTCAATATCCTGGGATAAACCATAGTGAAAAGAATATAGAAAAGAATGCATATATGTGTATAACTGAGTCAGTTTGTTGTACAGCAGGAATTAACACAACATTGTAAATCAACTATGTGTGTGTGTGTTCAGTCATGTCTGACTCTTTGCAACCCCATGGACTATAGCCCCCCAGGCTTCTCTATCTATGGAATTTTCTAGGCAAGAAAACTGGAGTAGGTTGCTATTTTGTAACCCAGGAGATCTTCCTGACCCAGAGCACAAACCAGCATCTCTTGTGTCTCTTGGCTTGGCAGGCAGTTTCTTTATCACTGTATCACCTGGGAAGCACTTCAATTAAAAAAAATTTTTTTTAAGACTTATGTGCCTTGAAAGGAGCTAGACTTGGGTTTAAATTGGTGCTCCCTTATTACAAACTCTGTTCATCTTGATCAATGCGTTAACCTCTCTGATCTTCAGGGTTTCTTTATGTAGGAAATGGGGTACTGTGAGGATTAAATGAGAAAATGAGGATAAAGAGCCTGCCCTGAATGCAATAGACACTTAGCAGAAGCTAGTTTCATATCCTCCTTACTTGACTTCCTGGAAGTGGCAAATGCACCAAAGATAAAATCCTATACTCCTCTTGCAACCAAAAACAAATAAGTACCCTACAGAATGTTGAAACGCTTTTGTCTTTCAATATATTAACATTTCCCCAAACCTGTAACACAAGTGTGAATAGATTTTTTTAACTGTCAAAGCAGCATGCTTACTTTGGGACAAGCCATACATGCAGAAAGATTAAAGCCACATAGTTCATTACCACTGCTTGCCCCCAAAAGCAACTAAACTGGTAGATCTGGAGTGGCAGCATATGACATAGCCATTTATTGATCTATTAGACCTGAGGGTCTGCACTCACACATTTGGTTATGTTTTGCTTGAAAAACACAGGGTTTGCTTCCAGCCTTGGAAACAACTCCTATGAAGACCAGATGGCATACAGTTTCAGTTAATTTAAAATTTCCCAGTAAGAAATGCCAACTAAAGAAGGTCCTTTACCACCCAGTTCAAGCATTAGCTACCGCAGTCATTGACCTTCAACATACCATGAAAGGATTTCGGGGTAGAAGCAGGAATGAGGCACTTTGTGCCCTGGGAAAACTGGCAGAACAGACCTTTAGATAGCTAGATATTTTCAGAAGAAATTTTATGCAGGCAGTTTCTTGCATCTTTCTATACTTAGAAAAGTATTAAAAACATTAATCTAAGATATTTGTTCCTCATGACTGGCAGCAACCCCCTGCCAAGATGTGTGCTCGATTGCATATACCCCTTCTCCAAAATCACATACCTACTGAGCTATTCTCCCAACTTCTTCAAAGCAGTCTTCAGGGTGATCTGAGAGGCTGTCTCTCAAGCTACAGCCCTCGATAAGCCCCCAAATAAAACTAGAACTCATAGCTTTCATGTTGTATTTTGTACTTCAGTTGACAAATATATGGATAAATTATGTACTGAAGTAACACCAAAATATGTATAATGGAATGTCCATTTCTGGTCTTCATTGGTAAAAGAAAATTATTCAAATCCTGGATATGTGTCTTTTTGGAAATGATACTTTGTGAAACATCTTGATTCCCCAAAATGTTACATGATCAAAAGTAGGGCTTTCATTATTGGACTGTAAGCTCCAACATGATCAGAGCTTTCCAGAAGCTAGTTCTAACCACGGTGCCCTTGGACAGCTGGCCCTGGCTTTCTGTGTGCGATGCTGGCCAATCTGCATTAACTATCTGGACTCTGGATAGCTGGACTGATTCAGGGAGGCTGACATCTGACTGTCCCTGGGGGACGAGTCCTGCAGCTCAGAGGCAAAGGAGCTGCCACCCCCTCTACCCTAATGGCAGACAGCCCCTCCACAAACCTTCTGTCCTTGTATTTTCTCTATCCTAGACCTGCTGGGAGGACAGGGGTCTAGAGGTCTAAAGATTCAAATGTTTACTTTGTCCCATTAAAACAGAATATCCATTTCCACCCCCTCCCAATCCATGAAAAGTACATTATCTGCTCTTTGTGTTCCACTTCTTCAGAGAGGAACATGTTATTGTGCAGGTCTCAATCCTGCAACAGAAATGCACGGGGACACAGATTTGAAGTGTGGCAGCTTCCATGAGACAAAAACCTTGACAGGGACACCAGGTTTAAGTTTTGTTCAAACCATTTATCTTCCACCATTGAATAAAAAGAATGAAAAGCCTCAAAATACTAGTCAGTCACTACACAGGATCCTGGAACCTAAGAGTGAATTCTAGCCCAACTTTCCACGCAGAGCAAGAATTCTCTCAGTAACATGGCTAGATCATTTATTCTTGACCATTTCCCATAACAGAAACAGGGCATCCCATGTTACTTTTTACTAAAAATGCCTTTTCACTTAGAGTTGAACTTTGTCTCACTAGGACACATGGGTCTTCCATCTGCACTCCGTCACTAAAGAGAGCAAGATGAACCACTTCTATCACCATAACATGCATTGGAACTACCATCACTTCCACTCCCCACCCAGCAAATCTTTTCTTCCCGAAACCAGTCACATTCGCATCAGCCACTTCTTATCTGATCTTCATAATCACAGATATCCAACTCTGGTTACACTTCAATTTGTCTGTGCTTCCCTGAAAATGGTTCCCAGAGGTAAAGACAACTTCCAGGCAGGGTCTGCTGAGTGCAGGAGAGAAGGAAACAATCACCCTTGCCTTATACACACCACACCTGTTAATACTGCCTCATTTTATCCTAGCTGGGGACGCCCACCCTCTTCCTATCATGCACTGTCCTTGCAGTTCTCTAGGACTGTGATGTGACAGGAACTGTGGAAGCTGGCCTGCCTTCTTTCTGAGCAGGATTCCTTACTTCCTTTAGCTGAAATTCGGGACTTGATGGTTCTTTATTATGATTAATTACTCCATATTAGTTTTGTCTCATCATCCCAGTCTATCAAGATATTTCTGGGCAGCGACTGTCATTCTGTGTGGTTGGCCAACTTTTCCTTTGTTGTGCCATTCAGAGATTGCACAGGCATGTGAATTCTGTCCTCACCCAAGTAAATCACATGGGAGATTTAATAAGAGTGTCAAGGGCACTTAAGTTTTATCCATAGCTTGATGCTAATTTGTTCATTAATTAACGTTTTGGGGACCAACTGTGCCAACCCACTGCAAATCCCCATAACTGTGGAGTCATTTCTCAAAGTGTCCAGATCTATCAAAATCTCATGGATCGTTGTTTAAAAGCCAAATTTTGGAAGCTCCAAAACCTTCTTTTATTATCCAAAGCTTGTGGGTTTTCAAAAATTGAGCTCAGACCAGGAGCATCAACATTACCTGGGAGCTTGTGAGAAATGCAAATTCCCAGGCCCCATCACAGACCTGCAGATTTGGGAACTGAGGGTGGGGCTGAATCATCTATTTTCAGCAAGTTCTCCAGGAGATTCTGACACACAGGTGTATCACTGCTGCAGCTGAATACTGCATCTCTGGCATAGAACCTTGGGATATCCAGTATACTTTCATCAGGAGATTGGAGGAGACCCTGAGCTCTTTTCCGAGGAAGATTCTGTCCTGTTTCTTAGCTTCTCCTTTAAGCCAAGGACAGCAAAAGCCAGGCATAGGTGTTTCCTGTCCCTCCTCCCATGCTTAAAACACTCCCATCATGGTGAGTTTTCTCCAACAGATCTCCAAAAACCTGGAAGACAGTTGGCAGGAAAAATCCTATCCTGCCAAGGTCCACATAGGTACAGTGGGGCAGGCAGAGGTCTGTGAATCCCTTTATCCTGATCAGGAGCCTGAATTTCACAAGACAATCACCGTGGTCTGGTCACAAGAGTCACCACCCACAGGCTTATCCTTCCTCAACACAAAGCATCTGTCCCTCCAGGCTCTTGCCAAACATTATGACCTTGAACACTGTACTGTCCAGACTTTATAGGCAATGAATCTCAACTCTAACTGCATATTAGAATTACGTAGGGAACTTTCTAAAATGCTGATGGCCAGGCCCAGATCTATCATATTGCAACCTGGGGTGGGGGTCAAGCTTTTATATTCTAAAACCTCCACAAGTGATTGTGATGTGGAAAAAGGGCTGAGGGCCACCAGCAAATAATCCAGAAATATAATTTGCACACCCAGCTCAAGCCAGATCAAACGACTGAGCTGATGGAACTGTACTATTCTGATCTGTGAAGAATTGCTTTCCCTGCACTATCTTCTAGACTTAAGCCTCTGACCTACAATGAAAGAGATCATATCTGTGAAAACAAAGAGCTAGGCCAACAACCCACCCGAGGATACCGAGAAATTCTATAGAGTAGTGTAATAATTAAGACTACAAGCTCTGGGGCTTCCTTGGTGGCTCAATGGTAAAGAATTCATCTGCCAATGCAAGAGACCCGGGTTCGATCCCTGGTCCAGAAAGATCCCACATACCGAGGAGCAGCTAGGCCCTTGTGCCACATCTATTGAGCCTGTGCCCTGGAGCCTAGGAATCGCAACTTCTGAAGCCCACATGCCCTAGGGCCCCCTCTCTGCAATAAAAGAAGCCACTGCAATGAGAAGCCTGGGCACCACAACCAGATCAGCCCCTACTTGCCTCAACCAGAGAGAAGCCAGAGCAGCAAGCAAGACCCCGCATAGCCTCAAACAAACAAAGTTAGGGCGAGAAAGACCACAAGTTCTGCCTTCAAACTGCCTGGGTTCAAATCCAGCCCTCGTAGGTGGCTTTAGGCAAGTTTTCAGCCTCTCAAATCCTGTGTTTCATTTGACAGTTGGAAATAAATCATTGCCCCAAAAGGGTTGTTGAAGTGATTCGATGAGTTAATCCATATAAAAGCACAGGAAAGGTAAGGGGACAGTTCATCTCTGCATGAGTTACTATAGGATGCTGTGGTCACTGTTGTGACAACACCACGGTGGCTGCTTTTCTCTTTTAATGAGAAAAATTAAAAGGATATATACAAATATCTGTATTCCTAGCACCTCAAATTAATAGGTCTCCATCCTTATTTGCATAAACATATCTATCATTTTTCTTTTTAAAATTGTGCATAATAAATACTGTCATACCATACATTTCTTTCTGCAGCTGGTTTATTTTTATTTTCACTCAAAATTATCACACACTTACACATACGCTGGGCTTCCCTGGTGGCTCAGATGGTAAAGAATCTGCCTGCAATGCAGGAGACGTGGGTTCAATCCCTGGGTTGAGAAGATCCCCTGTAAAAGGGAATGGCTAACCACTCCAGTATTCTTGCCTGGGGAATCTGGCAAGAATAGCCAGATGTCTGGTGGGCTATTCTGATGGGCAGAGATGTCCATGAGGCTGCAAGAGTCAGACACAACTGAGCAACTAACACACACACACACACACACACACACACACACACCCAAGTTCATTCCTACCACATAATTCCATGGTATGATTTTGCCTTGTTTGACTTATTCTCCTTCAGGTTGTTTCTGATTCTTTGCCCTTAAGAACAGTGCTACAGGACCTGCTGCTTGAGAGGCTGCAGCCTGACTATCTAAAATAAGCAGAACTGCTGTATCATAAGGTAGAACTAGTTTTAGTTTTACCAGCTATTCCATATCACTCCTCCAAATGGCCATACCAGTTCACACAAGACAAAGATTTCTTTGAAGGACTTTTATAAGAATAGGCTATACATTCAGATCTCAGTATCAAAGTGCCTCTCCTAAGTGACTGGCTTGGTATAGCTTCTAGTCATTGAGAATTTATACATAAAAACGTACGCCTCTTTACTGGGGGCACGAGGGCGCATGAGTCAGATTGACGGGCGCGCTGCTGGTGAACCGCAGTGGCAGCCAAAGAGCCTCTCTGTGTGCTTGGCTTACCTTTATTGTCCCTGTGCTCCAATCCTCTTGATTTCCCACTATTTCCTGTGTAGCGTGTGTATTCTTGGAAACCACTTCAAAGAGTTGGTGAAATTAGATGATGTTTAAATAGGTTATCTTTTTTTTTTTTTTTAAAGCTAGAAAGTTGTACAAGCTGCTGCTGGGCTGTTGGCAAGATGTTCTGACAGTGGGTAGCTACTCTAGGCTGCCTGCCATGGTTTTTCTTTAGGTGAGCCCTGGCCTCAGCTTGACAGTTGCAACTGCCTCCAACATCTCCAAGCGGGAAGGGAGGACGAGACCGACAAATGATGATTCTAGTACACAGAACTGGAAGACAGCATGTCAGTGAAGAAAGGAACAGGAGNGTGGGTAGCTACTCTAGGCTGCCTGCCATGGTTTTTCTTTAGGTGAGCCCTGGCCTCAGCTTGACAGTTGCAACTGCCTCCAACATCTCCAAGCGGGAAGGGAGGACGAGACCGACAAATGATGATTCTAGTACACAGAACTGGAAGACAGCATGTCAGTGAAGAAAGGAACAGGAGCTTGGGAGAGGCCTGAATGGCCATGGTCCTTGCTGCTAGCCTTCCAGAAGTTCACAGGTGGACAATTCAGAGCTGGCAGGATTTCTAGGAGAGAGCGCTTACAGACAGGTGTGGAGGAGGTGGCATAGGTTGTTTCCAAATCTTCTGAAAATTCCATGTCACACACCTAAACAAATCCTAGGCTTTACCAGAGGAGAAGCTATTGACTCAGACCTTAACTTTCTACCTTGCTCACAAGGCTATCACAAGATAGATACCTTACAAACACTTCAAATAGACTTTGCGTAGGTCTGACATCCTTAAAAAACAGGAAGAGCTTGCTATGCATAAACCCTGTCCTCTGGCAATACTGACTGGCTGCCTTGACGGCCAGGGCTTGGTTCCAACGCCGAGCCCCTGCTGGTCACATGTCCCCCAGTTAGACAGCCGTCCACACACTTTGCTGCTCCCACCCTTAGCCCACAGCCTGGCGGACACACCTGGATTTATCACTGGAACAGGAGGCCTACCGCTTACTTCACAGCAAACTCATCATTCCCTTACGCCGATACCTGTGCTGACTCCCCTAACTCTGATTAAGACAACCACCCTCTCCTGGTTCAACCCTGACTTTTTCTCCCAGATCCCCCAATTCTGCAGATTCTAGCTGTGCTGTGACCCTCACCTCCTCACCCCAAAACTTGTTTTCCATTCTTTCATCCCTATAACCACCAATCCATTTGAGACCCCCATTAGAGGGGTCTCCACTTTTTCTTTTCCAACACTTCAATCTACCTCATGTTTTCCTGGCCCGGTTCACCTTTCCAGAAAGATTCCAGTGTCTCTTCTCTACACGAAATTCCCACTGGTCACTGAACTTGGTTAAAAATCCTAAGCCCTTCACAAGGTAGTAAAATTTATGTGACTTCAGACTCTGGTTCTACTACCTACTCTGTGTTACTACACTACTGAGTTGTTTTCTCATCTGAAAAAAGGGCCAAATAATCATACTAAGTCTTTCTGAAGACTGTCTGAAATAATACATGTCATGCACTAAGCACAGTGCTTGGCAGACATCACTCAGTTATATTTTAGTTGTATTAACCAAACCTCAACTCTAAAATCCCACACCTGCATACCTAACGTCGTATACTCTCCTGCAGTTACACCACTCTGCCTTGGTTCTTAGGCTAGTTCTTCTCTGCAAAGCATACTTCTTATCTGATGTCTCTCTTCCATCTATGGACATTCTCCCCACCCTCTAAAGGGCACTGCAAGCATCATCTGCTCTAAGAAAGCTTTTCTGAAAGCACCCCCACCCTTGGTTTTTTTCCTCTTTTGAAATCCTACCTTACTTCTGTGCCTTCAAGTATGTCATAAGTTGCCCACATTTTGAGATTACTCTTTGCAACCTGACCACTAGCTGTTAGATCTACATCACAATCAATGACTGAATTTTACTCATCTTTACATTCTGGGGGAAAGCAACTTAAAGATAAGTGGCCATGACAATCGGGCCAGACTGAATATCCTTCCTTAATCTTAGTTAAGAGGGAAAAAGTCCTCTGTATAAGCATATTGATCTATTTTCAAGGAGCCACTCTCCTTCCCTGTTCACTAGACTTATTTGGGATTACATGTATATTTCAGAACATTTTAGCTATCGCTTTCTTTTTGAAGTCTCTTTACCATTATCTTTGGCCACAGGAGAGATGATTTCTTTCTTTGAACTGTTTCAAATGTTTGTAGCGTATAGAGCTCTGCCCAAAGCAGGCTTCTTTGGGGATTTCATCTCCTGGTTCCTGTCACTTTATATCACTGGCCAATTCTGTTTATGGGTCAGAAAGAAATCCAGAGATATCCTTCCTTGCATTATTTTCTCAGTCTTCTTAAAAATTAAATGATCAGTAGAACAAGTCAAGAGTTTATAAGAAGTCAGCAGAATAAAACTTGAAGTGGGTTTTACCAACATGTTTGGCATCCCTTCTAGAGTTGGGCTTTCCTGGTGGCTCAAATGATAAAGAATCTGCCTGCAATGCAGAAGACCCAGGTTCGATACCTGGGTTGGAAGATACCCTGGAGAAAGGAATTGCAACTCAATCCAGTATTCTTGCTTGGAGAATTCCATGGACAGAGCAGCCTGGTGGGCTATAGTCCATGGAGCCACAAAGAGTCGGACATGACGGAGTGACTAACACTAAGAGTAATAATCTCTGAGGAGAAAGTACCATCCATAACCTGTCTCAGTTCAGTTGCTCAGTCATGTCCGCCTCTTTGCGACCCCATGAATCGCAGGACGCCAGACATCCCTGTCCATCACCAACTCCCAGAGTTCACTCAGACTCACGTCCTTCGAGTCAGTGATGCCATCCAGCCATCTCATCCTCAGTCGTCCCCCTCTCCTCCTGCCCCCAATCCCTCCCAGCATCAGAGTCTTTTCCAATGAGTCAACTCTTCACATGAGGTGGCCAAAGTACTGGAGTTTCAGCTTTAGCATCATTCCTTCCAAAGAAATCCCAGGG
>SJYV01020496.1:1470992-1489488 GCA_006410875.1 Neotragus pygmaeus
CAGACATCCTGGAATTTGAAGTCAAGTAGTCCTTAGGAAGCATCACTATGAACAAAGCTAGTAGAGGTGATGGAATTCCAGTGGAGCTATTTCAAATCCTGAAAGATGATGCTGTGAAAGTGCTGCATTCAACAGGTCAGCAATTTTGGAAAATGCAGCAGTGTCCACAGGACTGGAAAAGGTCAGTTTTCATTCCAATCCAAAAGAAGGGCAATGCCAAAGAATGCTCAAACTACTGCACAATTGCATTCATCTCACACATTAGTAAAGTAATGCTCAAAATTCTCCAAGCCAGGCTTCAATAGTACATGAACTGTGAACTTTCAGATGTTCAAGCTGGATTTAGAAAAGGCAGAGGAACCAAAGATCAAATTGCCAACATCTGTTGGATCAAGTTCCAGAACAAACATCTATTTCTGCTTTATTGACTACACCAAAGCCTTTGACTATATGGATCACAATAAACTGTGGAGAGAGAGAGAGATGGGAATTCCCAACTCTGAGAGAGATGGGAATACCAGACCATCTGACCTGCCTCTTGAGAAATCTGTATGCAGGTCAGGAAGCAACAGTTAGAACTGGACATGGAACAACAGATTTGTTCCAAATAGGGAAAGGGGTATGCCAAGGCTGTATATTGTCACCCTGTCACCATTTAACTTATATGCAGAGTACATCATGAGAAATGCTGGGCTGGATGAAGCACAAGCTGGAATCAAGATTGCTGGGAGAAATATCAATAACCTCAGATATGCAGATGACACTATCCCTATGGCAGAAAGCGAAGAACCAAAGAGCTTCCTGATGAAAGTGAAAGAGGAGAGTGAAAAAGTGGCTTAAAGCTCAGCATTCAGAAAACTAAGATCACGGCATCTGGTTCCATCACTTTATGGCAAATAGATGGGGAAACAGTNCTATGGCAGAAAGCGAAGAACCAAAGAGCTTCCTGATGAAAGTGAAAGAGGAGAGTGAAAAAGTGGCTTAAAGCTCAGCATTCAGAAAACTAAGATCACGGCATCTGGTTCCATCACTTTATGGCAAATAGATGGGGAAACAGTGGAAACAGTAACAGACTTTATTTTGGAGGGCTCCAAAATCACTGCAGATGGTGGCTGCAGCCATGAAATTAAAATACGCTTGTTCCTTGGAAGAAAAGTTATGACCAACCTAGATAGGATATTAAAAAGCAGAGACATTATTTGCCAACAAAGGTCTATCTAATCAAGGCTATGGTTTTTCCAGTAGTCATGTATGGTTGTGAGAGTTGGACTATAAAGAAAGCTGAGCATCGAAGAATTGATGCTTTTGAACTGTGGTNCAGGTCAGGTGGTCTGGTATTCCCATCTCTTTCAGTATTTTCCACAGTTTATTGTGATCCACACAGTCAAAGCCTTTGGCATAGTCATATATATATATATATATATATATATATAATAATTAATTATTTTTTCCCTACATTTTTACTATAGTGTCTTGTGAATGTTCTCTTTTTTTGCTTTGCCTGTTTATTTACTGGATCTTAATGCTTTTAACAATTTGTATAATACCCATATTTTCAGATGCAAAATTTGGATCCTGAAGGCTGGATTCGTGTGTAAATAGATTGCTCCCATTCAGAAATTTAAACCTGAGCCCTGAAAATATTTATGCTGAACTAATGTGGAATGCATGGGTTAGTTGTACTCATTTTCCTGGTTTGAGGCAGGACTAGCTGTGGGATTATCCTTATTATGCTCCTTTATTGCTGCTTCTTGTACTCTGTTAAAAGTAAAAAAATGAGGGGAGGAATGGAGAGTAAAAATGGAAAGTTAAATTTTTTAAAGTTAATAACTTAAATGAAAAATGGATAGAATAGTACAACCAGTACAGTTTTAAAAGAAACGTTGAAAGAATGACAAACAATGAGTTTATCCAATTAAAGCAGCCAAAATTGGATGGCAGGTATCTATCTGTGGCCCTCAACCAGAAGAATTTGGCCATTGGCAAGATCGGGGATTACTGTCCTAAAGCATGGGTTCTCCCCACTTGTGGAGTAGAACATGAAGCCTAGGATTCAGGCCAGAATCTCATCGGTTGGTCTCACTGCTGTGAACAATAGGCAAAAACAACTCAGCCCCCATAAAACCTGTAAGTAGACTTTGCTGTTCTTCCCTGTCTAAGCCAACAGCAAGGCGGACAAAGCCCCATGTTCAGGGCCCTTGCTGTCCCTGAAATGCCTCTAGGCGAGTGAATGGTGTGGCCAAATGTGGAGCAGAACCCGGGATGTTAACTCCAAGACTGATGCCCTTTCCCCTATATCTCTTTTCTTCTTGAGCTCTTTCTTATCCTCCAAGTTTAGCTCAGATGTTGCTTTTCCTGTGAAACCTTTCCTACCCTTGCCGTTGCAATCAATCATTTTCTCCTCAGGAAGAAGAGTATAGCACTATTGATTTATTCCTCCATTACAGGATTTCAGTCAGTCTGGCTTACATTAATATTAGAATCGTTCATTCTGCCTCTATTGCTGGATTATACTCACCAAGAGTGGAGACTGTGTCATGACAATTTTAGCTTTTTTTTCATACATTAACAATTCATGTTGGTTGTATTAAACTGATACAGCATCCTGTGCGGAAGACAGATACTCTTTCTCTCTTTTTTTCTCTTTTACTTATTACATTAATTGAAGTTTAGAGATTCCTGAAAATCATCTGAACTTAGTGTCCTATTATTGCATAGAAAGCATTTTGAGTGTCTCTCTGCTCTCTTCCAAAGCCAGGGAAGATTTCTGAAATATAAGAATCTGTTCCTTTTAGGGATATCTGAAAGAGGAGATTTAACATATCTAGCCTACATACCAATGCTTTGGTTGTTGTTGTTACTTTATATTGGAGTATAGTTGGTTTACAATGTTGTGTTAGTTTCTTTTGTAAAATGTAGTGAACCAACTGTGCATATATCCACTCGGTTTTAGATTTTCCCACATAGACCATTACAGAGTCTTAAGTTGCTTGTGGTACACAGTAGGTCCTTATTAATTATCTATTTTATATATAGTAATGTGTATATGTCAATTCTAGTCTCCCAGTTTATCCCTCCTGTGCCCCCCCCCGCCCCCGCCACATACCAGTGCTTTTAATTTAACTTTATTTTTAATGTGTATGAACCTGATCAACTGTACTCAGAAAACTCCTCATAAATCTTAAGGCATAAACTTAAGTATTAAATTTTATTTTTTTCTTCAAGCAGAATAATTCTTGCTTCCTAAAATTCTATTCATCAGTGATATTTTTCTCAAAAATCCTTCTATTTTATTGGGGTTTTTTTGTTTGCTTGCTATAGAGCCCTCAAGTGAAAACAGTAAACATCTTTCTAGTGTTTAAAAAAAAAATTCACTTTTTATGCATTCCATATACTTTTTCCCACAGCCTAGAATATTTTGTGCTTTCTGATACAATGATTAGCATTATTCATCTTCATGTTCCCAAGTGAATCTAAATGATATTGAGAAAGTAAGATTTTCTGGGAAGGATCTTATCTATTATTAGTATTTAAAGAATCTTGAGAGTTCTTACATGAGATTTCTCTAATGCCCCAGGGAAAAAAATTCAACTTAACATAAAAACAGTACCTTAATTGTGAAAATACAAAGGCTGATCATCACATGTTTACTGCTGCTTTTTTTTTTTAATGGAGTATGAAGCAAAGATAAATATGGAATACATCAAAATAAAAATAGGCTCAGGGCTCAAAGGCCAAAATTCTTGTCCCAGAGTGACTTCTTACATGAGTTTTGGTTTAATTATTGATAATAATTTTCATATTTGAACCTTGACTTTGCGAGCTTAAAAGCAGACATAATGTATTTTTATTTTCAGATTAGGAATACCGTAAGAATACCAAAAGAAGCACCATGATGGAAAACCTGAATAATCTCAAAAGGGTAGTAGAACAAATAAGATTAATATGCAGTGAGAAATGAGAAAAAAGAATGCGGATCTAATATAAATAGTTCAGTGAATCTAATATAAATATTTCAGTGGATAACTTCTTATTAAAAAAAAAACATAAAACTCCACTTAACTCTAAACTACTGTATTTCAGGGAATATTTTCTCACAGAAAAGTTAGCTGTTTCTACTCTTCCCACAATATCAGATTTCCCTCCTCTGATTTTTCCTTTTCTTTCATTTTTGAAAACAATTTAAAATTCAATTTATTCATGAATACTTTAGAAGTTTTTGGTAGGCTTTCAAACCATAATTTGATTTTTACCATCATCCATCCCAGCCTCAATTCTTCTGCCCCTCAAAACAAGTCCTATAAATGCAATTTACAGTAGTGTTAATATTATCTGTAGAATATACCTAACTGCTTATGAACAGATTTTCTGTAATTCAGAAATGTGCCAAAAGCACAATAGGTATAGACTGTAGGTTGCTTTTATAAATCTGATGAAGGACTTAGAATACAGGATATTTTGAACTGAAGAAAGTCTTGCCTATGAGTTGAGACAAAGTGGGCCCAGAGAGGTTACCTGCTAAAGCCACCCAGCCGGAGAATGGAAGACAGACCTGAAACTAGATCTTCTGAAGCCGCGCATGTTGTGGTTTTGCTTCTGGTTTTTGTCACGCTTTTCTGTGTACTTTGTAGACTTTAGAGTTGAAAGGTAATCGTTGACCCTTTCCTGTGGTATGCGTTGAAAAATAATGTGTGACTATGGAAATGAAAATATTGTCAACTGAAAAAAAAAAAAGCACAATGCGAGAGTTGTGAGTTAAGTTTTACTGGAGGCAAAATGAGGACTGTATCCCAGGAGACAGCATCTCAAATAGCTCTGAGAAACTCCTCCAGAGAGGAACAGGGAAGGTCAGAATTATATGTGATCTCAGTGAAGGGGGGTACGTGCAGTCAGGCACACAGTAGAGCCCTGCTGGTAATCACAAGGAGCAAATGTCACGACTGATGCTTNCAGGAGACAGCATCTCAAATAGCTCTGAGAAACTCCTCCAGAGAGGAACAGGGAAGGTCAGAATTATATGTGATCTCAGTGAAGGGGGGTACGTGCAGTCAGGCACACAGTAGAGCCCTGCTGGTAATCACAAGGAGCAAATGTCACGACTGATGCTTTCAGTGTTTTTCTGGATATGAGGGGATACAAGGGTTCGGCTCAAGAAATCTCCTCCTGGACTCAACAGAGTTAGAACTTATGGTTAGAACTTGTAAGTGAACTTATGGTTGCCGGAGTCGGGGGAGTAGGGCAGGGTGAGAAGGGGGAGTTAGGAAGTTTGGGGTGAACATGTACATACTGCTAGATTTTAAATGGATAACCAACAGAGACCTATTGTACAGCACATGGAACTCTGCTCAGTGTTATGTGCCAGCCTGGATGGGAGGGGGGTTGGGGAGAGAATGGATACACGTATGTGTCTGACTGAGTCTCTTCACTATTCACCTGAAACTATCCCAACATTGTTAACTGGCTATACACCAACACAAAATAAAAAGTTCAAAAAATATAAAAAAGCTGATTGCTGTTTGAGTGGAAAGCTAAAAGAAAAAAGAAATCATCTCCTGAAAATATCTATCTGAAGACCTATTCTGTCATTTTTCCCCCCTAGAGCACAGAAGTTCTCATTCTTTTTTTTTTAATTTTATTTTTATTATTATTTTTACTACCAAAAACATTTTGTANTGATGCTGGGAAAGATTGAGGGCAGGAAAAGAAGGGGACGACAGAGGATGAGATGGTTGGATGGCATCACCGACTTGATGGACATGTGTTTGGGTAAACTCTAGGAGTTGGTGATGGATAGGGAGGCCTGGCATGCCGCAGTCCATGGGGTCGCACAGAGTCGGACACGACCGAGCAACTGAACTGAACTGATAATGCATGCCTTAGCTTATCCTTCACCAATATCCATTTTACTGCTTTTAATCACAGAACTCTCAAGCTTAGCTGGGCACAAGCTCATCTAATCAGAAGCTACATTTCTAGCTTTCCTTGCAGCTTGGTGGCCACCAGAGAGATGTGAGTAGAAGCTATATTAAAAAGAGCATACCCCTCAACCTTTCCCCGTTCCTGAGGGCTGAGAGATGGTGACAACTAGACCCAGAATTGAAAGCCATTATTTGAGGATGGCAACGTTATTGTAGCAGCCTAGGAATAACCATACCTGGACAGTCACAAGAGAGGGAAATAAACTTCAATCTTGTTATTTGGGGGTCTCTCAGTTACAGAGGTTTAGTGCAAACAATACAGGCTCTACGAAGGTAGCATGGCTTACAATCAGCAATCTTGGGTCACCTTTGTACCCCTCAACAGAAAGTTGCCAACCACATCTATGATGGTCAGCTTCCTAGTCCCAGAAACAGGAACCCCTGAAACACTGGCATAAGAATCCTTACTCCTTCCTTGACAAAGCAGGAAAGCCACCACTTCCAAGTTCCCAAAGTATATTATTTTCTCCTAAAGCAACCCCATATTCTTTAGCAGGCCTTGGGACAGAGATGAATCCTCAAATCACTTCACCTTCTCCAGCAGGACCCCTGCATGTTGCATTTACCCCCAAACAGTCCTCAGAGCCACCCCAGAACTGAAGACTTAATGTTCTGGGTGGAGAGGGTGAGGGGACATATGACCATCCCTCCACTCTTCAATGAGAAAATCAGAAACAGGCTGAGTTTCCTTCTCTTTCTGCTATTTAGCCACCCTGACTTGCCCTTCTCTGTCTCTAGAGGAAGAAACACTGATGGATAAAGGTGAGCTAGTAAAGGAAACTACCGTGAAAGATAAGAGGCTGACTGAGAACAGCCAAACTGATGAAAATCCAACTTAATATCTATAAAAGTGCCTACCTAGACAGGATATTAAAAAGCAGAGCCCTTTGCCGACAAAGGTCCATATAGACTCAAAGCTATGGTTTTTCCAATAGTCATCTATGGATGTGAGAGTTGGACCATAAAGAAGGCTATATGTCAAAGAATTGATGGTTTCCAATTGTGTTGTTGGAAAATACTCTTTGAGAGACCCTCAGACAGCAAGAACCTCAAAACAAACAATCCTAAAGGAAATCAAACCTGAATATTCATTGGAAGGACTGATGCTGAAGCTCCAATACTTGGGCCACCTGACTCATTGAGCCGACTCACTGGAAAAAACCCTGATGCTGGGCAAGACTGAGGGCAGGAGGAGAAGGGGACGACAGAAGATAAGATGGTTGGATGGCATCACTGACACGATGGACATGAGTTTGAGCAAGCTTTGGGAGATAGTAAAGGACAGGGAAGCCTGCTGTGCTGCAGTTCATGGGGTCGCAAAGAGTCAGACTGAGCGACTGAACACCACCAGAAAGTGTCCATAGCTCTAACCCCAAACGACGGAAACAAGTGACCTGAAGCTTAATCCAAGGAGGGACCCACCCTGGCCAAGGAGATAAGGTATCTGTAGATGAAATGAGTGAGAACACAGTTCAGGGTGGGCTATCTAGGAGGCTGTGTGAACATTCATAGGGAAGAGTTCAGAGAAGTTGATGTCGTGAGCTATTAAAGAGGTGTCCCGAGGGGAACCTTAGAGATGTGGACAGGACATGACTAGGTAGAGAACAATGTTGGGGGCAGGGAGGACACCTCCCACAGGATTTCCCAAGCCTGGCTGCCTGGCAGGATCACCCTGAGGAGCATCTACAGACTACCAAAGTCTGGCCCCACTCCATACCAACTCATCCAGAGGCTCTGGGATGAGGCCCAGGCAAGTTCCCCAGGTGACTGTGGGTTGAGAACCACTCCCTGATCCTCCATCCAGAAATGACAGAAAGATTTACTCCACAGAACTGCCTTCTTTCATCTTAGCATTTCATTTCATTTCAGTATCTAATGCCAGACCAACGTCTATTGCATCTCATTTGTACCAAATTAAAATACAGAGCAGGATGTGACTTAGCAGTTTAAAGGGTAAGAAGAGAGAGCGCCTCCGAAGAACTTAAATTAACATCTTGTGGTTTGAATTTTATCAGTGGGTGTTGCGAACCTCTCTTAACTGACAACTGCAGGCGGAAGTAGGGTAGATTTTAACAATTGACAACCACAGACAGCATTTCATTACTGATCTAAAAAAACTATCAGTTGAGTCACTATAAAATGTGAATGTGAATTGTTTAAACTCCTCTCGATCACTCATAAAAATCTAGTAAAGTCTGTTCAGCAATGTAAACATTAAGCTAACAATGACTAATACTCCATCAATGTTACCTGAATGCTCTCAAATAACAAGAAACGAAATACCAAGTGGTTGTGGTTAAGGTATCAGATGTACACACTTCAAGTTGTCTGCCCCCCTAACTAAAAATAACCCAAGGACTGAGATGCTAAGCTTCAAACAAATTCTATAAAAGGTATTTCCCAAGATATTATGTATATATTTGGGGGAAATTGCTAGGGCAATAGTAAACAATCTCTTGTAGGAGGCCCGAAAGAAAAGTCACTAATTTAGCAAATGTAGGTGGGGAGGAAAAAGGATATAGGGAGTTTTCCTCTCCTAGGGGATGGACTACTGCAAGAAAATGAGTGTGAGACACTTCTAAACCAGGACAAACTGAAAAACAGTTGTAAGGAGAAACAGAATGAAAAGGCAGAGAAAACCGGTTTTTTTAAAAATCGAGGTGGTTATTGGCAAAGTAAAGCTAAAAAGGTGAGAGAAAGGTAAAGCACCTCTGCCATGAATGTTAACTGTGAAGGTTGTTTTCTTCCTCCAGGAGAGTGTGTATATCAGAAGCAGTTTG
This sequence comes from Neotragus pygmaeus, assembly GCA_006410875.1. Taxonomy (NCBI): domain Eukaryota; kingdom Metazoa; phylum Chordata; class Mammalia; order Artiodactyla; family Bovidae; genus Neotragus; species Neotragus pygmaeus. The sequence goes on from SJYV01020496.1 coordinate 1,479,751, forward strand.
AAGACTGTGTCTAACTCTAGTTTTTTGTAACTAGTACTGCACTCAACAGGTGGCAGTTATTTGTTAATCAGATTGATGCTCAACACTGAAAAAAACAAAACAACCCAATTAAAAAATGGGCAGGAGATCTGAACAGACATTGTTCTAAAGTAGTCATGCAGACGGCTAACAGGCACATGAAAAAATGCTCAACATCATCACTCAGAGAAATGCAAATCAAAACCACAGTGGCATCATCTCACACCTGTCAGAAGAGCTATCATCACAAAGAACACAAATAAGAAATGTTGGTGAGGATGTGGAGAAAAGGGAACCTTCATGCAACTGGTGCTAGGAACGTAAAGTGGCGCAGCCACTGTGGAAAACAGCATGGAGGTTTCTCAAAAAACTAACTACAGAACTACCGCATGACCCAGCTAGTGCACCCCTGGGTATATATCCAAACAAAACAAAGCAAGAACTCTAATTCAAAAAGACACATGCACCCCCATGCTCACAGCAGCATGATTTACAGTTACCAAGGTATGGAAGCAACCTAAGCATCTATCAACAGATGAACTGATGAAGAGGTGACATATATACATACACACATATATACACAACAGAATACTACTCAGCTATAAAAAAAGAATGAAATTTTGCAATTTGCAACAACATGGATTGACGTGGAGGGTATTATGCTAGAGGAAACAACTCAGAGAAAGATAAATACTGAGTGACATCATTTACATGTAGAATCTAAAAAATAAAACCAATGAATATAAGAAAAAATAAACAGACTCACAAATATAGAGAACTAGTGCTTACCACTGAGGAGAGGGAAGAAGAGAGAGGAATGATAGGGGTAGGATATCAAGAGTATAAACTACTATGTGCAAAATAAATAAGCTAAAGGATAAAATGCACAATGGAGAATATGGCCAATATTTTATAATAACTATAAAAGAAGCATAATCTTTAAAACTGTGAGTCTCTATATTGTACACCTGAAACTTAAATAATATTGCACAGCAACTACACCTCAATAAATCGATATAAAAGCAAATAAAATCAAAACTTGTGTCCCCTTCCCCTTGCTTCTAGAAGATTTTATCTCAGAGATAGGCAAAGAAGTATGCTAAAGCATCCATTTATCACGCTGAAAAAATTCTGTAGAAAGGTGGATCCTAATTGTTTAGGAGTTTGCATCTAGTGAGAAAGTAAAGAGAGAGTAATAATAGAAAGTACAAATAAGAAAATCTAAGTCAGAAGTGAGATGTAAAGTATCAAAACTCCAGCTGGATTTCATCTGGTTAATTTTTGAAATAATTTTCAGCAACCAGGACCCTGCTCCTCACTTGATTCTTCTACATTGTGCATTCACTGTAGATATCATTTGAACCAGGGGTTTAGGACACTGAAGGTGTTTCAACACATCATTTTGCATTTAGACAGCATCTATCATCAAAGCAGTCCCAGTATTATGCAGATGGAAACCCCCCCACCTCACACCCAAAGGCAGAACAGCCCCACCGCTGAACAATGACAATCATACCTCCTGAAAATGAGACGAGCCCCAGACCTCAAGGCTTATCAGTGGCTTAAAAGGAGCTGATGCCAACTCCGAATCATCATTACTGAGTGAGGAAGATCTGTTTTTTAAAGACAATGGCACCAAGATGTATCTCATCCCAAAGCCTGTCTTACAAAATAACACTAACATTTCTCTATCCATTGGTAGGGTCTGTTTCCTTCTCTTGAACCTGAGTAGGCTTGTGACCATAGCTGAAGCAATGCTTTCTGACTTCTAAGGCTCTGTTAGAAATGATAATATAGCTTTCGCTTGCTGCTCTCTGTCAGGATTCTCACTCTTCAACTTAGCCATCACGATGTGAGGACAGCAATGTGGAGAGAACAGATGGTGAGGCTCATCTGGAAAAGCTGAGACCATTCCATCAGCTGAGAGCATCAATGCCCAGACACGAGAATGAGCAAGCCTTCAAACATCAACCTTCGTGCAGTCCCAGAGCCCACTGAGTAGAGCAGAGTCCAGCAGTCCCCACAGAGTCCTGTTTTAATAGTGGATTTGAGGGCTAAGTAAACGTCATTATCTCAGCCCACCAAGTTTTAAGGCCGTTTGTTATACAGCATTAGGTAACTGAAACTCTAGGCGGAAACTCTTGGCCCATTTCAGGCTAGTCAGGTGGGAAGCCTGAGAACACAGGGTCAGAAAGACCAAGTTCAATCAGCAGAAATGACCAACAGGCTCCGCCTACCAGAGCATCCCACTCCTGTCACGTAGGTCAGATTTGGAAGAGGGTTCCTTGATCAGCAAACCCAGACCTCACTCAGAAAGTCACTTATGCAAAGCATATGATAGAGTTTATGGGCCAATCAGCTGATCCAAGTAGGTATGTGTCTGATATTGAGGAAGAGATCACAAATAGAAAACTGAAAATCCCATTTGTAAATGGCCACAAACCCCTTCAGAACCCTTTAAATACACCTTTTAACAAAGACCTCAAAATCCCCACTTATCACTTGGCATTTCTCTTCAACAGCTTACGAAGTGGCTGGGAGCAAGGTTTCAACTGGCAACTAAGCCACAAAAAAATTATCTTACTAAGGCCACAGGGTCAGTCGTTGCGGGTACAAGTAGGACAGAACCCAGGACTGTACATCAAGAACATCCATTCAGAAGGGGAATAGAGAATTAAAGTAAAAGTCCTAAGTACTTAAATATTTCTAAAGAGCAGTTTTATTGTTAAAGAGTCAAAATCTCCAGCACCATGGATCCTTTGGAAAGGACACTGACGAAGTCTTGGACCTTGGCCAGAGTCTGGTTGATTCTGTGGTGCAAAGATCTAGTCTCAGTCATACACAGGATTCCCTGGACGCTATCTGGTGCCCAGAAACCAGAGGATGCCAGCAAGGCAGTAAGAAGAACCAAGTTTCATTGCCTGAGTTGAAGCAGAAGAATGACTGAAAGCAGTGGGAGGGAGGGAGAAAAGACAGGAGAGCATTCATTACGGCTGTAATGAACACTGAATGATTGTGAAATAGAAGCTCAGCATCTGAACCAGAGGCAGCCACCAGAACTTGGGGGGCTATGTGACATCACAGCCTCTAGTTAAATGTGGGTACTGAATTAAGGGCAACTAAGAAACTCAATTTTAAATCTTAATTAACTAAATAATTTAAATTTCCATAGCGACATGTGGCTGGTAGCTGCCATGTCAGACCAATATACCTTTAAACCACACCATTCTAAACCTCTTATTTTCTCCCTCCTTTCCCTTAGCACAAAGTGAGAATACCTTGGGATATTTCTGCCTCCCAAAGCCTTCCAGGTGTATTCTCACTCCAACCAACTCTGAAAAAAATCAATGGCTGGTAGACAGCTGAGTCATCACAGGCCTGGTGTCCAACACTTAAATGTATTAAGTCATCTGGGAAATTTTCTTCCCCACTCCTTCCATTGTTTGGAGACAACGAATTAAAGAATGAAAGAGGCTATTAGTTTTCTACATGAGGTCAGCAGGGATTTTTAAGTAATAAGCCCAGCTGCAACTTCCAGGTACTCCAAACTGTGTCAGTACAGAGATTAGTTCCACATAGCTTCCATGGAAAACCATTAGGAGCGTTAGAAAAAGATGTGTGAAGTTCATGTGTCTTTTAGGAAGGGCTTATAATGGCAGTTCAGTTTAAAGATAAGAATCTGTGACATGAGGCAAAAGATCATGTTTCAAAACAGAAGAAAAAAGAATTATCAGTTCAAACAATTATGAGATGCCAGTTTGTTTGGCATCTGATATTTACCATTGTCTACTATCTTCAGATGAAAAAACAAGAAAACCTCCATCGCAGGCCAGCAAAGTACCTTTTCACAGAGTGAGGAGGGAGGGGAGAAGCCTTTTAAGAGGATTCCACCCAATTTTGCAAAGTGCTAGAAACAGCTCCACAGAGCTGCCCAGTAGTAATCTTTTGGCCTGGGGAAAACTGTTTCTTTAGCAAGGAAATGAGAAATTCACTAGAAAACAGCTAATTTCCCAACATTGAAAAGTTCCCCTAAATCAATATTCGATTACCAACTCAAACTTATTGCCCAATATAATTCTACCATTTCAGGCAAACAGATATTCTTAAAAGTTCCCCATTAAAACAGGCATTCTCATAAATCACTCATGCATGCTAAGTCGCTTCAGTCATGTGACTCTTTGCAAGCCTATGGACTGTAGTCCCATCAAGATTCTCTGACCATGGGATTCTCCAGACAGTGAGTATAGCCTCTGTAGGAGACAATTAAGCAATAGAAAAGTTGTCTTTCAAAAATAAAGGCAATATGGAACAAATCCCAAAGATAAAACAACTTAGGAAATAGGGCTTCAAAAAGCCTTTTCCAAAATAAACTTAACAATGATGAACCGCACCAAACATAAAATTATCAAGAATGATAAAACCACGGGAAAAAAAAGAGCAATGGTTACTAATATATTGATCAGATTAAACAAGTAGGGGAATAGACAGGGTAGGGAGAGCTGCTGCTGCTGCTGCTGCTGCTAAGTCGCTTCAGTTGTGTTCGACTCTGTGCGACCCCATAGAAGGCAGCCCACCAGGCTCCCGCGTCCCTGGGATTCTCCAGGCAAGAACACTGGAGTGGGTTGCCATTTCCTTCTCCAATGCATGAAAGTGAAAAGTGAGAGTGAAGTTGCTCAGTCGTGTCTGACTCTTAGCTACCCCATGGACTGCAGCCTACCAGGCTCCTCTGCCCATGGGATTTTCCAGGAAAGAGTACTGGAATGGGGTGCCATCGCCTTCTCCGGTAGGTAGAGCTACTAAGTGTTAAAAGTATTTGTTGTTGTTCAGTCACTAAGTCATGTCCCACTCTTTTGTGACATCATGGACATAGCCCACCAGACTTCTTTGTCCGTGGGGTTCTCCAGGCAAGAATACTGGAATGGCAACTTCCTTCTCCAGGGGATCTTCCTGGAGCAGGGATCAAACCCACAGCTCCTGCATTTGCAGGCCGATTTTTTTTTTAACCACTGAGCCACCAGGGAAGCCTACGTTACAAAAAATAAATTCTAACAAAATGAAAATAAAACAAATGACAAACATTTGACATCCAGGGAGAGCTGCTGGGCCAAAGAATTAGGCTGTTTTTTATATACATTGTTTTAGCTCACTCAACCCATTCTCACTCCCAGACAGATCTCTCTCTTCTGACTAAGGGAATTAATCCTGTTGGGATAAAAAATTACTCTTCAGCACCCTGGTTATTTCTTTGCTTTTTGTTACATTGAAGTAAAATAGAATAATTCACTTTGAAAACCATGTTTAACTTGAGCTCAGTCTTATACGATTATTTCTCCCCATCGTTTATCCCTCCTCCTATGCATCTCTCTCACTTTACACACCAGGCAAGCCTGAAATTAATGCTAACACTGGTTAGTTTCTGGTTGAGATTTGGGGGTAATATTTTAAATTTTTCTTTGAGCTTTTTTTGTTTTGTTTTGCTTGCTTTTTAAAAATAAGAAACACACGTAATTGAAGTAAATATAAAACAGCAATTACTTTACTGACTTGATACCAGACCACCTGACCTGCATCCTGAGAAATCTGTATGCAGGTCAGGAAGGAACAGTTAGAACTGGACATGGAACAACAGATTGGTTCCAAATAGGGAAAGGAGTACGTCAAGACCGTATACTGTCATCCTACTTATTTAACTTATATGCAGAGTACATCATGCAAAATGCCAGGCTGGATGAAGCACAAGCTGGAATCAAGACTGCTAGGAAAAATATCAATAACCTCAAATACGCAGATGACACTACCCCTATCGCAGAAAGCGAAGAACTAAAGAGCCTCTTGATGAAAGTGAAAGAGGAGAGTGAAAAAGTTGGCTTAAAACTTAACACTCAGAAAACTAAGATCATGACATCTGATCCCATTATTTCATGGCAAATAGAAGGGGAAATAATGGAAACAGTGAGACTTTATTTTGGGGGGCAAGTCACTGCAGATGGTGACTGCAGCCATGAAATTAAAAAGACACTTGCTCCTTGGAAGAAAATCTATGATCAACCTAGATAGCATATTAAAAGTAGAGACATTATTTGCCAAAAAAAGTCCTTCTAGTCAAAGCTATGGTTTTTTCTGTAGTCATGTATGGATATGAGAGCTGGACTGTGAAGAAGGCTGCGCACCGAAGAATTGATGCTTTTGAACTGTGGTGCTGGAAAAGACTCTTGAGAGTCCCTTGGACTGCAAGGAGATCCAACCAGTCCATCCTAAAGGAGATCAGTCCTGAATATTCATTGGAAGGACTGATGCTGAAGCTGAAACTCCAATACTTTGGCCTCCTGATGTGAAGAACTGACTCATTTGAAAAGACCCTGATGCTGGGAAAAATTGAAGGCAGGAGGAGAAGGGCATGACAGAGGATGAGATGGCTGGATGGCATCACCGACTTGATGGACACGAGTTTGAGTAACCTCCGGGAGTTGGTGATGGACAGGAAGTCTGGCATGCTGCAGTCCATAGTGTCGCAAAAAGCTGGACACAACCAAGGGACTGGACTGAACTGAATGGTTCATTTTCCTAAAATGGTCACCTGACCTGTGCTCCTCTTATTTCCCCAACACCCCCAACCTCAGATTCTGGCTCAATATGCTCACCGGCCCTCTTCATTCTCTGGTTGTACCTCAGTTTTTGGAGAAACAGGCTTCAACATGAGAGAACTGTCCTATGTAACACCTCCCATAGTCATCAGGAAAAGTGCAGGCCTCCCACGAATGTGGGGAAATGTTTAAGTAAAAACCGCAGGGCTTAGGTCTTTTAACTAGAGGTGTGAATGGAAACTATTGACACTGGGAATCCCATCTGTGCTGTTGTTACACATCAGGGATGGCACACCAACACACACGATCTGGATTTACTGGAAGTGAAGTTATCTATACCACAAAGACTTCTTCCAATACTAGGTATCTATTTATGTGTCCCTCCCACTTCTCTCTTCCTATGTTTCTATTACTCTCATTCTCACACTCCCTCTCTCACACTCTCCCCTCTTTCTCCTGCCACCCTCCCTCTGGTTAAAAGAAACCCTCCTTCTCTTTAAAGGAAAGTCAAATAAACAAACCCTATTAGATGACCTGGCTTCCCAGGTAGTGCTAGTGGTGAAGAATCCACCTGCCAATGCAGGAGACACAAAGCAGGTTTGATCCCTGGGTTGGGAAGATTCCCTGGAGTAAGAAATGGCAATCTGCTCCAGTGTTCTTGCCTGGAGAATTCCAAGGACAGAGGAGCCTGATGGGCTACAGTCCATGGGTCGCAAAGAGTCAGACACGACTGAACACACATACGCACACACATTTAGATGACCTGGAAGAAGAAGGAAGATGGGTGTTTGGGTTGAGGGAGGGAAGATGGAAGAGCCATTAGAATATAGCATAGCTACATCCATATATGTAATTGCACATAGTCCGTTCTACCACACCACTCTAAGAAAGCATTCCAGGTATGACAAGCTTATCTGACAACTCAGAATTGGGTAGCTGTTCATGTTTTTGTTTATTCCATGGCAAAAGTCAGCGGTCTTGCTTGGTGTGGGTTCCTGTTCCCCTGCCTCTTTCTGTCCTCTATCTTTTAAAAGGTGTTATCAGAGCAAAAGCTGCAGAAATCAAATTTTACCCATTCAACAGATCATGGATTATTAGGCACCACATGGACCAATCTAAACAAGTAAGGAAATGGCAACCCCTCCAGTATTCTTTCCTGATAAATCCCATTGACAGAGGAGCCTGGCGGGCTATAATCCATGGGGTCACAAAGAGTCAACATGGCTGAGGGACTAAGCACACAAACAAGTAACGTGAAAAAAAAAACAATCAGATCCTGGAAGGCAGGGTATTTTATAAGTTACCTGTACATACATGCAATGTTTCAGGAGTTTGATCTTAACTTCTAATTTAAGTGCTCACTTTTTTGATAAGTGAGACGGCATAGTTAGTTTCTATGTAATATACCAGTAGACATGACCCATCCTAGAAACAGCAGCTCAAAAAGACTAAGAAATCAAATTTCATGACTGAAAAATAAAAGTGATATCCTGGATCATAATTACTCAAAATGTGCTCTGCCAAATAACACTTTCATAGGGCTGTCTATGGGGGGATAAAATGAGTTCCCACACACCAGTCACCTTGGTAAACACTGCTCCTATATTCCCTTCTTAAAGAAATATTGGCACATTAAGGGTTTCTGAGAGATCCTGCACTTAAAACAAGCAAACCACAATAAAAGCAAATCTATTAACTATGTTCAACAACCCATTCCAAATCCTTCTGACCTCAGAATCTCCTTTTTGAGGTAATACTTCAACATTCCTTCAGCCTATTGACCAACTTTAAAGCTCAATCATTCTGTGAAATGGTGAATGAACTCTTACCTTTAAAGGCTGGTATATCTGTCAAGGAGGTAACAGCCTAGCAGGCACAGAAACCATTTCTGGCTTATGAATCAGGCTTGTAATAGCCGATACTAACACTTGGATGCCTTTTGCTTAGTTTCATGTCTAGACTTGAGAGGCCTAGAGAAGCATGCGAAATCATGACCATCACATAAAAACCACAAACAATGTTCAGAGACTGGGCTCATGCTTCCCTATTTGACCCAGTCTTCCCTAAAAGCCCTCCCTGGGTCTCTCATTATCACATCTCTCTCCCCAAACCCAGCTTCCCCACACTCCTTCCTCCTTGCTTTCCACAGTTTACTACTTAGGCTCCATCCTTCCCATTTCAGTCTGAAATTACCCTCAAGAGAAAACACCTGAATAGGAAGTCCAACATCATTTGGAAGAGAGAGGTACCACTCCAGGGAGTGACATTCTCAGTTAACTGGACAAAGTGCTCAAAAAAATCTTGGGGAAACTATCTCAGAAATTACATACTCATGCAACTGTTGTGCAGGACTGTGCACCAAGCAATGTGCACTAAATCTACCCACATACACAAGAAATGGGATCCATACTTAGCATTTCTGTAACAAGTGTTAAGTAAACATATAGATAAATGGAATAGAATTGAGAATGCAGAACTTAAACTCTCACATTTATGGTCAATTCATTTTGACAAAGGTACCAAGACAATTCAATAGATAAAAAAATAGTCTTTTCAACAAATGGTGCTGGGAAAAGGAGATATTCACATGCAAAAGGATGAAATTGGACCCTTGCTTCATACCACATACAAAAATTCACTCAAAATGAACAAAAGTCCTAATGTAAGAGTTAAGACTATAAAACCTTTGAAAGAAAACACAAGGGTAAATTTTCCTGACCTTGGGTTAGATCATGGTCTCTTACATATGACATCTAAAGCAAAAGGAAAAAAGAAAAAAAAAAGTAAGTTGGACTTTAAAATTAAGACTTTTATACTTCAAAGGATAAAATCAAGAAAATAAAAAGACAGCCCAAAAATGGGAGAAAATGCTTTCAATCATATAGTTGACAAGGGCCTATTATTTAGAATATAGAAATAATTCTTACAACTCAATGAAAAAATAACTCAATCTATTATAAGTGGGCAAAGAGCTTGAAAAGATATTTCTCAAGATATTTCTCCAAGGAAGACACACAAACAGTCAATAAAGCAAAAGATGCTTAACATCATTAACCCTGAAAGAAATGCAAATTAAAACTACCCCCCCCCCCCCCCCCCCAAACACCTCCACACCCCCTCTCTCCCTCTCCATGCA